>CM062289.1:328519316-328688099 GCA_031216915.1 Pictodentalium vernedei | reverse complement strand
AAACGACTCAGAGTTCTGTGCATAATTCTTGATGCTCCTGCGCCGTCAACCCAATATCCCTTCGCCCCGAGTCGTTTCGCCCCGCGATTAGGGCGAAATGACCTTGGACCAACAGGAATTGGGGTGAAATTACTCGCGGGGGATGGGGGGAGAGGGGGGCGGGGGCAAACGAGTATTGGGGCAAAACAACCCGACACCTTCTTGACAGGCGCGGGACGAAATTATAAGCACAAGCACCTGCTCCAACCCATTTGCTGAGAAAAAACCTCCCCTCCCCTTCTATATATTTAAACATGCAGGAGAGGGGGTTTATTTATTTTTTTTCTTGGAATCATTTTCATCAAATGCCGGCCGGAGCATATGCCTGTGTAAAAATGTAAAAAGTGACATCCAGTCTGAATTGCACTCGAGTACAAGGTGCATTTCTTTTTGATGTTTGATGGACGTAAAACTGACAGACCTTCTGGAGGGGAGGGTTGGGGGGGGGGGATAACCTTATCCAGTAACATTTCACCAAAAGTATTTACTAAATAGTATATCTACCTTGAATGAAGTTTAAAATAATAACACTGTTGACATATATGTTTTAATAGCACATGTAGTGTTTGTCAATGGTGTGATGATGGTTTATCACGTACAGTTGGGATCAAAACAAAAAGAAGAAAAGTCAAATGACTCCCCCCCCCCCCCCCCCTCCACCCACTTTACACCAACAACCACCTCAACAGAAAAAAACCCTTGGTTTGGGAACAAATATCTTTTAAGGTATCGTGAATGGATTCTCGTAGCAAAATTTGCGAGAATCCATTTGGATTCTCGCAAAATCAAACGGATTTTCACCCCTGAAGAGAAATTGTAAAGAAATTTCTTCGAATTGCACTAAGTTCAAATTTGGGCTACCATAGCGAGCCCAAATATGTTCCCATATGGAGCCCAAATATTAACCTAGGCACTCGAATTGAACAACCTGGAATCTGCCCCCCCCCCCCCCCCCCCCCCTCAGGGATGTTATATACCAAATATAAAAGCATTCCGACTGGTGGTTCTGAAGAGGATTTTTAAAGAAATTTCCTCATATTGCACTGAGTGAAAAATTTGGGCTGGTGAGCCCAAATATATACCTAGGGATCTGATTTGAACAAACTTGAATCTGACCCCCATAGAGGTGTTGCATACCAAATATCAAAGCATTCTGACTGATGGATCTGAAGAAGATTTTTTTAAATTACCCTCCATATTGAACAAAGATAAAATTTGGGCTTCCGTAGAAGCCCAAATATTAACCTAGGGACTTGGTTTGAACAATCTAGAATCTGACCCTCATAACAATGATGTATACCAAATATTAAAAGATTCTGACTGGTGGTTCTGAAGAAGATTTTTAAAGAATATTCCCCATATTACCCTATGTTAAAACTTCGGGCTCCTGTAGAGAGCCCAAATATGAACCAATGAGCTTTATTTCAACAAACTTTTATCTGCCCCCCCCCCCCCCCCCCCCCCCCCCCCCCTCCTATGAATGCTGTATACCAAAAAGATTCTGATGATTGGTTCTGGAGAAGATTTTTTTTAATTTTTGCAAATATGCTGACTCAGCATTTTTTCGATGCCCATTACAGAACACCCTAACATAACCGATGGCAATTTTTTTTTACCATTCAATTCTACTGGTCATAAGGATACTTCATACAAAATAAAAGCTCTCTGTTCCGTGGTGTTTGGGAAATATGGGCGTTTGAAAATATTTCTATTTTTAGCTCCCAGGGTTCCCATGGGGATGCAGCAATTTTTTTTTGCATGGGTCAAGTACTTATGACCCAATACTACCACAAACTAAATTTGGTTCATACCGGACCATCGGTTCAGAAAATAGAAATTTTGGGCGGGGCCAAAATCTTACCCCTCCTATTACAAAGCCAAATATTACTTCACGAACTTCGTTTGAACAAACTTGATTCTACACCTAATATGGAAGCTCCATAGCAAATATCAAGTCATTGTACACACTGGTTCTTGAGAAGAAGATTTTTAAAATATTTTGGAGCATTTTCCCCCACTCCCTCCCCATGGGGCTGGGCATGCTGAGTTGAACAAAAATGAAATGCCCCTTTGGGACCATCACTCACACAAACTTTCACTTGAAATGGCCCAGTGGCTTTGGAGGAGAAGAGCAAAACATGTTGTTGACGGACGACGAACGGAGAGCGATGAGATTAGCTCAGCCTGACTTTGTCAAGATGAGCTAAAAATTGGCATAATCCTTTTTCCGTTTATGCAAATTTTCAGTTTTTTCACCCCTGTACTACACCACTTTTACGTATAGATATGTTGTTGGTAGAAGAGGGCAACTAGTTGATCGACAATTTTGCTATCGATTAGTACAAGTCCAGTCGATACTGATTAGTCATTTCAACAATAAATAATTTTTTTAGCAAAATGTTTGAGATGCACATGTGAAAACTGATTTGCCACGGAACTGTCGTCATGTGGTTGGAAGCACTGCCTGAAAGTCTATGGCATAAATAAGACACCAAAATTTTGACAATAAAATAATATCTTAAAATGACCGAGTCTGAGAAATCTTTTTGTCATTCATGAGAAGAATGAGCAGTAACAAATTCCAATCCATGGCGTCTACAGTTCCCAAATGCTACCATTTTGTTTTGTTTTCATGAAGAAAGTTCACCAGGAGTCAACTCCATATTATATATAGTTCAGATTATAACAGGTGTGGAGGCACAATTAACTTTACTGAAAAATGAACTTGAAGAATGTGCAATGTGAACATTTTGCAGTAAATAACCGATATACCCCATATTCTGTTGAAGATGGTTTAATATTCAAGATTGTAAAATTCACAAAAATGATAAACTATGGAAAAAAATACCCTTATGTTTGGTATAATGTGTCATTTCTGGTGTTTAGTAATGACAACAGACATTTGAATGTTCAATTAAAGTGAACTATGGCAACAATGATTGGGAAAAACATCAAAACTAACAGTCAGACATTGAGAAAATTTGTATCAGCCAGCTGATTTGATTTAGAGTTATCCCAGTGCCTATTTTATGTTGGATAATAAATGGACAGCAAAATAACCAGAATCTTGCTGTATTTATTATACAACATCACTTTATTCACTGGCACTTATTCTCAAAGGTAATTCAATACCAGGACAGGAGTGGAACTCTGAAAGTAGTTTTATTGACATAGCTGTGCAGGGTCAAGCATATACCTGATCAAATTTCATGTTTGTCCAGCCATTTGTTTTAATTGGAAACCCTGGACCAAAAGTTTTAACAAATTATCAGTGCAAGAATACCCTCAATCAGAAGGTTATCCCACATTCTAGCTGGTCAACCAGTGACCTGTCTTATTCAGCAAAGTTAACCAATGCTGAGGGGCACTATTTTCCATGGCAGCAGGTTAACTTTCTGCCTAATTACTGCTGAATCATTTCTTTGATACAAAATTAAGCTGCCCATGGTCAAAGTAACAGCTCATGTAAACATCTCAATTCTGGATTCTTGGAACTTTTACCCTCCACCAAACCCGTACTCGCCTCTATCTCAGCATTGTTCCACCACATTTTCCTTCTGGGGAGTAGGGACCAGCCTAGGGGGAATTTTAGGGAGACTTAATGTCTCCCTCTAGAAAAAATAGGGAGACTGCAGTGTCAAGTAGGGAGACTTCATAGGCAAGTGTGGAAAATTAGGAATATTTAAGTACCACCCCCTGCCGTCCCTTCATATTTTCAGCTCGCTGGTCCTCCATAAAAGTCTGAATAATCCAGGTCCAGTTGTCTATGATGCATCTATGCCAGGTGAAAAATCACTAAGTAATTATTGATTGAAAATCCCCACTGCTACCCTCTCCTTCATGACCCCTCCACTCTTCTTCATGCCACCCCCCCCCCCCCCCCTCCTGTAGTTGCCTTTCACCAAAGTCTACTGAGCTCATAATTTCCAAAGTCTGAAAGTGTAAACAGGACCAGATGTAAGAAGGTTGCTTGGAAGGTACTTTGTTAGTTAATAAACAAAACACATTCTGGGGTCGAGTTACTTCTGATCTGGGGGATAACTCAAGCAAATGTTGCCGAATGATATTACACCAAGTTCAGAGTAATGTACTATTAACAGACAATAACAGTAACGACAATGTTAAACCTACCATCAATGTTTCACTGGGTTATTTTCCCACCAAGTCAATGAATGGGAAAGGGTCACTGATTCAGGCCTTTAATTTCATTTATTTTGTTTGCTGTAAATTGGGCACATTCAAATCAGAAACAACAGCCTCATCCTGTTACGTTTTATTGCAATGCTTTTCTTTGTGTTTCTATGATCTTATTATGTTGGAATTTAGTCTGAAATGTTGAAGAGGCACAGAAAATTTATATATTTTTTTTTTATGTCTTCACACATTCTCTAATTTTGGCACACCTGTAAACGGTGCAAAAAAGGGTAATCTAAAGGCCAGCATTGATTGGTCAGTTGAACTATTTCCAGGCTTGGCCGTTTGAAAAATGCAGTACGGCAATTCATCATCGCCCTCCTTGGAGTCCAGGAGGGCACTGCCCCCCTAAAGTAAGAAATAAGATGACTTCTACAGCACAGCCATCATGGATGGTTTGAAATTCACACATGGGCATTTTGTCCATGCATACAATTCAGAGATGATCCGCTATGATACCTAGCAGAATTTACATCAAGGAAGCATATGGATTCTAACCCACAACGATTGCCAAACTGTACTTGGGGCGAGTTGATCTCTATTTGGAACGAGTGAACTTCTGTTGAGGGACGAGCGGACTTCGGTTTGAGACGAGTTGACTAGGGTTTGGGACAAGTCGACTTCGGTTTGGACAGAGTGTGTATTCTTTTTATGGGTTTCGCATCACTGACACATTAATAAGACAATTAGTTTGCTTACCTCGATTTAATTATTTCCTTGAATCAATCTGTGTCACTTGTTTTTGACTGAAACTTCAAAAGCACAGTTTGTGCTGTACAAATGCGCAGTTGTTGTGTTTATGTTGGATTTTCTTGGACGTGCTAATCACGTTCAGGAAAATCCAACATAAATACAACTGCGTATGTGTACAGAGCAATTGTTTCTGGAGGGGTTACGGTATGAAAAACCAATGACACAGAATGATTGAGTCAGTGACTGGCCTCCCCTTATAGCAAAAGTCGACGAGTTCGGATACTTTTACTTTGAACTTGGTCAGGTTTTTAGTTTCGACTTTTGAGTAACTCAACTTTACCCCAAAATTCTGTATCGCACTTTCCATACCGCCATCGCATGTGGCTGAAAGCATATCACAAAATGCGATGTGGTGCCGTTTATTTCGTTCCCTGCACCTCCTCAATTAGGGCATCGTACCAATTTTAACAAAACTGATTTGCCTCTCCCCAGTGATCATGGACATGAAATTTTCTTGGCATTGGTTCAGCAGTTTGGGAGAAGACACGCAACACCACCTGATTGTCAGTCAGGTGAGCTTAAAAAAAATAAACTGACAATAGAGGGTGCAATGAATTGGCGTTTTCTTGGCTCAAAAGGGTTATGCTGTTTTGGGGGAATAACCTTTTTGTTTTATCATAAATTTTCAATTTGAGCATCACTAGGAGCAGAAACTGGGAAAAGAGCCGAATGCCATGCTTTCAGTACTTTCCAGAAAAGAATGAGCATGCTCCATAAAAACTTTACAAAGTTAACCTTGTTCTCATAAAATATTACTTCACATGTAAATACATGAAAACTTACTGACTTCCACTTGCCTGTAATCCAATTTGTGTGCTGGCTGTGTACAAAAGTCAATACAAGAAAAATAAAATAAAAACTAGAGAAACAGAATTTAATGTGATCAGTAAGTTCGAGTCTGCAAAATGATGAAAGCATCAGAACTCAACTCTCAAGAATGCTAGAAAGATACATAATAGAGACTTTTTTCTAGAATAAAATATGCAGTATGTGAGAGTGTATTATCACTCATGGAACGGAGATTTCACCCATCCGATAATTGCAAATTCATAAGCGCAAGCAAAGTTCCAGCCAATGGACCTATGGGTTAAACCAGGAGGTCCATTGGCTGAAACATTGCATGTGTTTTTTTGTCCATATACAGAATTTGAAAGTGATACTTTGGGTGAAAACTCCATTCCACGGGTGATTTTGTTACAATCCACTTTCCACATACTGTATTAAGGAAAATCAGAAACGCATTTGTGTGTGCAGCATTTAAGAATTTAAGAATGCAGAAAATGAAACTGGTTTTAAACCAGAAGCTCAAGTATGCCTAAAATACTCACCAGAATCAAGATGTCCACAGGGAACAAGGGTAGTTGAGTTCAGGGATCAGAAAGATGGAGGCAAAAAATAATTGTTACCTTGTACATGTGCGCATACTGCAATGACCGTCACCAAAAAAGTTATAACGAAAGTGTCAATGACACTGTAGCTCAACTTGTGTAAGACATGTACATGTATAGTATGTGACACAGCAATGACACACATCTAGGTAATGACCTGACAACAAAGGTACATGTAAAGTATTGTAAAGGTCTGTACATAAATACTGACCATAGCCTGTAACAAATGTATAGGTAAAGTATTGTAAAGGTGGGTGACAGTTAGATGCCTATTGCCAAAGCTGTATTGAAATGTGCACTTAATGTGTATCAGAAGCACTGAATAAATCAAAGTTTGTCTAATTGGCCACCGCGCACCATCTTGAAATTTTGGACCGGGAAGTTTCGTGAAGATCGGTTCAAAAGTACAGCCTCTAGCCTGAGTCGTACTGACATGTGTACTAACTGTGTATAAGTTGTACTGAATAAATCAAAGTTCATCTAATTTGCATAATTTATGCACGAGAAAAAAAACTATTATATGTGAAGTATTCCATGTTACTAAACATACAAACAAAAATTTATTCAAATCAGAACCTTCATATAGAAGTTCTGTACAAAAAACTGATTGCACCTAATTTCGGTATAAAATTGCCGCCGGCAGCCATCTTGAATTTCGGTCCGAACCCCAAAACATTTGTTCTCGTCCCAAGGTGATAACAAAGGTACCCAAGAAGTTTCGTGAAGTTCGGTTCATAAATACAGACCCTAGCCCAAGCCGTACTGACATGTGTACTTACTGTGTATAAGTAGCACTGAATAAATCAAAGTTCATCTAATTTGCATAATTTATGCACGAGAAAAAAACCTGTATTATATGTGATGTATTCCATATTACTAAACATTCATACAAAAATGTATTCAAATCAGAAGTTTCATACAGAAGTTCTGTACAAAAAACTGATAGCACTAATTTCGGTACAACATCTTAAATTTTGGACCGCACCCAAAAACACTCGTACTCGTCCCAAGGTGATAACAAAGGTACCCAAGAAGTTTCATAAAGACCGGTTCATAAATACGGCCTCCAGCCCAAGCCGTATTGAACTGCCGATTGATGGACAGACAACAGGCCATGACAAAACCTCAAATATGACTGCGTCAGAGTTGAGCTAAAAATGTGTTTTTCAACCCCAGTCCCAGCATACACCCTCCATTAAGCTTGTGACTATGTTGAAAAAAATGACAAACGGCTTTCCTCTAAAGAGGCCACCTACATGTAGGTTGGCTAAAATTTTTTATTGAAATTCAGTAAAATATTCATGGAAGCCATTAGATGTGTGAAGAAATGAAATGAAATGGCAGTCTAGAAGGACATCACTGAGATAAGGTTTTCGGCCATATAAGGGATTTCTGGCTGTACGTACACACTCGCAAACGGATGATCCGACTCACCATTACTCGCTTAGTTGAATAACCATTGAATGTTGTGGAACCTGACGGTTTTTGTTTTTAGCTGGTCACCGTTCATTTTGAAAGTGTACAGGTCGGGTTTAAATTGCACTGTGTAACTAAGTGAATGAACGGTTAGATTATTGATTATATGGGAGAAGTTTGTGTGTGCATGTACATTTCATGTATATAATATGTTTTGCAATTGGCTCACGGAACACACTCGTATGAGTTCTGCATTCCAATCTCATATTGCTTCACTTGCACTAACAAACAAAGAGAAAGAAAGAAATTGTTTTTTGATGATGAAGCGAGTTGATGACTTAACATTCAGAAATACAGGTTGAATTTAAGACTTATAATTAAACCTCTTTCGATCATATCGAGTGTGAATGAACTGTATTGTTCCGATTAGAGTAAGATAGGTGGATCACCAAACCACATATCATTGACAGCATTGGACTGAATGGACAACTGAAAACCTGTCTCAACTGTTTATTTGTAAACTAGAGGTAGCCGCCAGGGGTGGCCATCACCCCAAAAAATAACCCTGATACAGTAACCCTGGTAATATATTACATTAAATTAACACAGCCACTGTTGCTATTATTTACTCAAATTACAGATAAGATTACCTATATTTGATGTAAAGTTTGGTTTCGATCAGGACCAATAAAATTTCAAGTTCAAGGTCAATGTGACCTTGACCTTTGGCACAATGACCTAAATATATGCAGGGTTTCTTCCTCTCAACATGCTCAACACACATGCTAAGTTGGCTTCACTCAGGAACGTATAATTTTAGTAAACAAGAAGCCCTAAAGGGCCTTAATCGCTCACTGGCCACAGTGGTTCAAAGAAGTATTTGGGGTCACATTCAGTTAGACATGGTTCATCAACACTACAAAGGAATGAAGTCATGAGAGGCAAATTTTATGGAAAAACACTAAGGAATGGATCTGAACAAACCTGAACCAAACATGCCCCTGTCACCCCAACCCCACCCATAGAGCCGAAACATTAAGCCAAGGACTCAAATTGAACAAACTGGAATCTGATCCCCCTTGAGATGTCATATACCAAATAGGAATGAATTCTGACTGGTGGATCTGAATGAGATTTTTAAAGAAATTTCCTTATATTGTACTAAGTTAAAATTTTGGTTCCCACAGGGAGCCCAATTATCAACCTATGGACTTGGATTGAACAAACTAGAATCGAACCCTCGTAGAGATGTTGTATATCAAATATGAAAGCATTCTGACGACAGGGTCTAAAGAAGATTTTAAAAACAAGTCGGAACTGAACCCAAAATTTTCAGACTAAAAATCTGTGGGGTTTTTCATCTCAAAATTGAACAAAACGCATAAAAATCAAAAAAAAATTTTTATTTTTTTTTTAGAAATTCGGTCAAAAATTTCTGAGTCCGAACCAGACCCAAAATTTTCAACCCAGGGACCCGATTTGAACAAACTTGAATCTGACCCCTCCTAGAGATGATGTATACCAAAAGTTAAAGGATTCTGATCTGAAGAAGAAGATTTTTAAAGAAATTTTCTCATATTGCACTAAGTTAAAATTCGGGCTCCAATATGGAACCCAAGTATTAACAAACTTGAATCTTGTCCCCCTAGAGATGATGTAGACCGAATATGAAAGGATTCTGACTGGTGAATCTGAAAAAGAAGATTTTCAAAGAATATTCCACATATTGCACAGTTAAAATTTGGGCGCCCATAGGGATCCCAAATATTAACCAAGCGACAACAAACTTGAATCTAACCCCCCTAGAGATGTTGTATACCAAACATGAAAGGATTCTGACTGGTGGATCTAAAGAAGATTTTTAAAGAAATTTCCTCAAATTGCACAAAGTTAAACTTTGGGCTCCAATACAGAGTCCAAATCTTAACTCAGAGACTCGATTTGAACAAATTTGAATCTGACCCCTCTAGAGATGTTGCATAACAAATATGAAAAGATTCTGACTGATGGATCTGAAGATGAAGTTTTGAAAAAAATTATGGGTGTTATCAGAGTTATGCCCCTTCTGGTGGCCCCTGTGGGCACAGCAAATTTATTTGTACAAACTTGGATTCACATATGATAAGGAACATACACACCAAATTTGGTTCAATTTGTTCCAGTAGTTTGTGAGAAGTCGATAATGTAAAGTTCAGGATGCACGACGACAAGTGATAAGTTAAGCTCCCTTCAGTGAGCTGAAAAAAGAGCCGAAACCAGCTCCGACGGATAAAATTTTAATCATTAAGATCACTGTGACCTTGACCTTCAGTATAATGTGTTCAATTTTGCAGGAGAGAAATTTTTATTGATGTATATTGGTAAGATACATTTCTTGTTGTATACTGTATAAACAAGATTGAACAGAGCTGAATACCACTCGCAATTATGCATTTTTTTAAATATAGATGTTTCTTAGAAACATACTTTGAGTTTCTTTCCATAGATTTACAAAATATACGCACTTTATTCATTGTACCAAAGTTCTGATTATTGATATAAATAATGTAATTCTTCAGATCCTATTGGTAGGGCTGAAACAGTTCACTGATTTTTTTTTTTTTAATTAGGGTTTAACGACACATTAACAGCCAGGATCATATCATGTCGGTGACAGTTTTACGGTGCAGGAAACCGGAGTACCCGGAGAGAACCACCGAGCAGCTGTCAGCTCTCCAACATCGTAACTCTGAACCGCGGCACAGACAGGGTTAGAGTGGCTGAAGACATGCGCTCCATCGACATGCAGTACGCCTCAGTACAGAGTCATTGTGTCCCCATGTAGGCAATCGGGGTTAAGTGCCTTGCCCAAGGACACAACGCAGGAGCGCGAATCAGTCGCTGAAAGTTCACTGGTTAACCGATTAACGACTGGTGACAAGTGTGACTGTTCATAAGACATTAACCGGTTATAAACACCACCATTAACAGTAAGTTGCATTGCTTATGGTCCTACAAAGTAGATCTACTGTTTCTCAGCCCATTTTTTGTAAAATTACATGCAGGTGGACATTTTTTTTTATTTTTGTAATTATTTTTCAAAAGTTCATGTTCTTGGTTTGTTTTATATTTTAGGCCTCCTAACCTACAGAATAGCATGGGTGGTGGTGTATTTCATCCCTTCAGTGCAAGAATGCTTTAAAGCACTGCAAAGCCTTCTTGCACTCAAGAGACAAATTTATCAATTTTATTAACTTGAGTAAAATATCAGACATAAACCATTTAATTTATATTTTTTTTAAGTCTGCATTGGTTATATAAAAAGAGAGCATACGGCAGCTTATCGGACCATGCGAGAGGGCCTGAGAAACAAATTTTTAACTTTCTTAGGCCTATTGGGTGTTAAATTAGTGGGGAACGTTCCTGTCGCATGAAGTATGTATGAGCGGTTTTCTATTTTCATGTCGATTCCGGTTTCTTTGAAAGAGTCAATGCTGTCGACTTCGGTTTGCATTGTACAAACATAATACATTGCATTTGCATATAGGAACAAGAGGCCGCAAGTGGCCTTAACCCTTTACCCAACGAATCGGCCATATCCGCCCACGTAATATGCAAATTCAGCAGTAAAAAAAATATTATTTTTCAAAAAATTTCAAGAAAACCGTATCATGTGACCCCTCGTTGGAACGAGCTCGTTCCAACGAGGGGGCACATGATATGGTTTTGTTTAAACTTTTTGGAAAATTTAAAATAATAAATTTTCATATCGTCTGCGTTGGGTAAAGGGTTAATCGCTCACCAGCCAAAGTGGTTGAAAGTACTAGGGCTCACATTCAGTTAGACATGGTTCATCAAGACTACAAAGGAATGAAGTCATGAAAGGCACATTTTATGGAACAAGAGGCCCCACGGGGCCTGAAGCGCTCATCTTGTACAGAACACAATTTAAAAAGAGTCCAATGAGTCTACATTAAGCAAGCCATCTCCATAGGCTACACTGTCAATCCTTGAGTCCCTCAGGAGTGACAAAAATAATCTGGGCATCATGCCTTTTCTTCAGTTGATCATAAGTAAAATGTAGAGCTCCCCTTGAAGCCCCTTGATACAACCTATGTGGATTAATCTTAGTACCTCTAGAAGGTACTGAATACAAAATTTTTAATTCTTCAGCAAAATGGCCAATTCCGGCTCCCATAGAGAGCCCAAATATTAACCCAGGCTCTTGATTTGAACACAGTTAAATCTGACTTTCCTAGAGATGTTGTGTACCGAATATGAAAGCATTCTGACTGTTGGATCTGAAGAAGAGAAATTGTAAAGAAATTTCTTCGAATTGCACTAAGTTCAAATTTGGGCTACCATAGAGAGCCCAAATATTGACCTATGGATCCGATTTGAACAAACTTGAATCTGACCCCCCTAGAGGTGTTGTATACCAAATGTGAAAGCATTCTGACAAGTGAATCTGAAGAAGATTTTTGAAGAAATTCCCTCATATTGTACCAAGTTAAATTTCATGTTCCCATATGGAGCCCAAATATTAACCTAGGCACTCGAATTGAACAACCTGAAATCTGACCCCCCTAGAGATGTTGTATACCAAATATAAAAGTATTCCAACTGGTGGATCTGAAGAAGAAGATTTTTAAAGAAATTTTCTCATATTGCACCAAGTAAAAATTTGGGCTACCATAGTGAGCCCAAATATATACCTAGGGATCTGATTTGAACAAACTTGAATCTGACCCCCATAGAGATGTTGCATACCAAATATCAAAGCATTCCGACTGATGGATCTGAAGAAGATTTTTTAAAATTACCCTCCATATTGAACAAAGATAAAATTTGGGCTTCCGTAGGAAGCCCAAATATTAACCTAGGGACTTGGTTTGAACAATCTAGAATCTGACCCTCATAACAATGATGTATACCAAATATTAAAAGATTCTGACTGGTGGTTCTGAAGAAGATGATTTTTAAAGAATATTCCCCATATTACCCTATGTTAAAACTTCGGGCTCCTGTAGAGAGCCCAAATATGAACCAATGAGCTTTATTTCAACAAACTTTTATCTGACCCCCCTATGAATGCTGTATACCAAATATCAAAAGATTCTGATGATTGGTTCTGGAGAAAAGATTTTTTAAAATTTTTGCAAATATGCTGACTCATCATTTTTTCGATGCCCATTACAGAACACCCTAACATAACCGATGGCAATTTTTTTTTACCATTCAATTCTACTGGTCATAAGGATACTTCATACCAAATAAAAACTCTCTGTTCCGTGGGGTTTGGGAAATATGGGCGTTTGAAAATATTTCCATTTTTAGCTCCCAGGGTTCCCATGGGGATGCGGGAATTTTTTTTTTTTGCATGGGTCATGTACTTATGACCCAATAATACCACAAACCAAATTTGGTTCATACAGGACCATCGGTTCAGAAAATAGAAATTTTGGGCGGGGCCAAAAATCTTACCCCTCCTATTACAAAGCCAAATATTACTTCACGAACTTCGTTTGAACAAACTTGATTCTACACCTCATATGGAAGCTCCATAGCAAATATCAAGTCATTGTACACACTGGTTCTTGAGAAGAAGATTTTTAAAATATTTGGGTGCATTTTCCCCCACTCCCTCCCTATGGGGCTGGGCATGTTGAGTTGAACAAAAATGAAATGCCCCTTTGGGACCATCACTCACACAAACTTTCACTTGAATTGGCCCAGTGGCTTTGGAGGAGAAGACCAAAACATGGTGTTGACGGACGACGGACGGGAAGCGATGAGATTAGCTCAGCTTGACTTTGTCAAGATGAGCTAAAAACACTAAGGAATGGATTTGAACAAACCTCAACCTAACATGCACCCCCCCCCCACCCCCCCCCCCCCCCCCCCCCCCGCCACCCACCCCATCACCCCACCCATAGAAAGTCCCAATATTAAGCCGGGGACGCAAATTGAACAAACTTGAATTTCACCCCCTTGTGGATGCTGCATACCAAATATCAAAAGCTTCTGATTGGTGGATCAGAAGAAGATTTTTAAAGAATATTCCTCATATTGCACCAATATGAGAGCTCAAATATGGACCCAGGGATTTGATTTCAACAAGCATGTGAATGAAACTTCCAAAGATGTTATATGTGAAATATAAAAGCCATTGGAGCAGTGGGATGGGAGAAGATTCTTTAATGTTTTTCCCATTACCCACAGTGTTAAAAAATGATGACTCAGCATTTTTTCAAAGTCCTGGAAAAGTACCCTATGAAAAAAAACGATGGCAATTTTTTTTTTATCATTCCTTTCTGCTGTTCCTAAGGAAGCTTCACACAAAAAAAAATTCTCAGTGCAGTGTAGTTTTGGAGATATGGGCATTTTAATTTTTTTCTATTTTTAGCTCCTGCAGTTCCAAAGGGGTGACGGGAAAAATGGTTTTGGCATATATTAGGTACTTATGACCCAATAAGCCCTCATATCAAATTTGGTTCAAATTGGCCTCTCAGTTTGGAAAATAGAAGTTTTGGTACAATTCGGGCTCCCACAGGAAGCCCAAATATGAACCCAGGGAATTGTCTTTAACAAACTTATATCTCACCTCCCTAAGGATACTGTATACCAAATATCAAAAGATTCTGACTGGTGGATGTGAAGAAAATTTTTGAAGAATATTCCTCATGTTGAACTAAGTAATAATTCGGGCTCCCACAGGGAGCCAAATATGAACCCAGGGATTTGGAATGAACAATCCTAAATCTCACCGCCCTCAAGATGCTGCATACCAAATATAAAAGTTAAAAAATTTATAGTAATTTATATATTTTTTATACTTACCAATGACCCAGACATAGCTGGTGCTAGCTCTTAACATCTGGGGCCAAACACAAATTTTGCCCCCCAATCCCCAAAATTTGCATCTAAAACCAAAAGAAATCATGTCCTAAAGGACCTCCATACTTTGCCCCTACTGTGCATGCGCAGTGTCAAGGACATTCCGAAATTGGCGCCAATCACCATTCTTGCAAGCAGTGCCTGGTCAGCGCTATGTACTCAGCGGGGAGGTATGAGTTCCCTACTCCTGAGAGGGCCATCCCCGTCTGGGTCATTGGTAAGTATAAAAAATATATAAATTACTATAAAATTTTTAACATTTTTATACTGTACCAATGACCCAGACATAGCTGAATAGTAAAAAGGCTGGAGGGCCTAGGACATAGAGGAAAATCCAATAAGCTCAACTATAAAATATAGAGTCAACCCCTCAAGGAGAAAAGGGGTATTAGGCTTTACATGTATCTTTCTTATTTATGATATAACCCTTTATACTAATTATTTTTAAAGTAAGCCAATAAATAAAGTTAGTCCAGAGAATTGAGACTCTTTATATTCTTTAAAAGTGTCCGAGGATTGTATATTAACGCCCGTTTGACACTTGACATATACAAATGCTTCACACCGAGCTACACTTTAAAAACATGACATGAATGAATTTTTAATATTAATATTACACTTTAAAACCATCCCGGGAACGACTCAGAAATACTGACTTTGGAGGAGGAATTCCCTTGCTTTTCACTATAAAGCAGGTGACCTAAGGGAACACCCTCCCCCCCCCCCCCCTTCCCCTTGGTCAAATAGCCCAGAGCGAAGAGGGCAGCCGGACGGAGTCACTGCCGGAACAGAAAGCCTGCATAACTATAGTTGCAACTGTTTAGTGGACGACATTCTGAGCAACAGATAACGGACCTAAACAATGCAGGTCTCCAGAAATGGACTCAATATTTCTGAGATACAAATTCTCACAATGAATGTGGATGGCTGAGACCAATAAGCAGCCTTCATTAAATCTGTAATAGCAATACTATTTGCGTAAGCCCAAGAAGTAGCAAGAGCTCTTACTTCATGAGCGGAAATCTTAAGCACAGACTGCTGAGAAGATAAATTTTCATAAGCAGTACGGATAGTTAATTGAATCCATCTAGCAATAGAATGGACCGAAATGTCCTTTCTATTAGGCATCAGAGACAGAAAGAAACGTTTTCGTCCCTTTCTGATAAACTGAGATCTCTGTTTATAAATACGTAACGCTCTAACAGGACAGAGTAAAGGCCTACGTCCGTCTGAAGACGGAAGGGCCTTAATAACAATAGGTTCCGGATATTTATTAGGAGCCTGATTCTTAGCTAAAAATCCCACATTAGTAGTGAAGGTGATAGTGTTCCCTACACTACGATAGTGAGAATCATCCACCGACAGTGCATGAAGCTCACTGACTCTTCTAGCAGAAGAGAAAGCTAAGAGAAAAGCTGTCTTATAAGACAAGAATTTGAAATCTACTGTCCCAAGAGGTTCAAATGGCTTTTCCTTCAGTTTAAGGAGAACCCAAGCTAAATTCCACTTAGGAATTAACCTAAGAGTTCTGGGTCTATTTATCGAGAAGTTTCTAACTAACTTAGATAAAGAGACATTAGATCCAATTTGTAAACTATCATGATGTGCATAGGTATCAGATAACATAGACCTATAACCCTTAATAGGAACAGGCTGCAGTTTGATTTCGTCAAATAAGTATACTAGAAAGTTTGCAATGTCTGGTATAGAGGGATCGAATATATCTACAGAATGATCCCTACACCAACGACGAAAAACCTTCCACTTAGCCGCATAGTTTAGCGAAGAGGAGGTCCTCCTACAGTTAGAAATCGCGTCCACTGCTCGTCCTGTAAAGTGCTTGCCATGCAAGAAGGACCGCACAACGGAAAAACGTGAAGGTTGAGACCTTGCGGGTTGTGATGGAGTTGACGCGGTTTCCCCTGCGAAAGAAGATCCTCCTGTGGAGGAAGCTTTCGCGGTAGGTCCCACAACAGACACCTGAGTAGATTTATCCACGGTCTCTGTGGAGACAGAGATGCTACCAACAGAATCTTGCATTGAGATTGTTTTATTTTTAGCAATATTTGCTGAATCAACGGCGTTGGAGGATACGCATATCCTATCATTCCGTCCCAAGGGATCGACAGAGCGTCTACTGCAAATGCTCTTGGATCCGGATCCGGACACGGAGACACATACGTCTGCAACTGATTGTTGAGATGTGTCGCAAATAAGTCTATCATTGGCCGTTCCCATTGGCAGCAAATCTGATTGAATACTTGTTTGTTGAGAGTCCACTCCGACGGCAACAAGCGATCCTTTCGTGAAAGGGAGTCTCCTAGTACATTCAGACGACCCGGTATATGACGGACCGAAAGTAGAACTTTATGTTCTAGAGCAAACATAAGGATTCTTTCCGTTAGATTGAATAACGGAACTGAATGAGTGCCTCCCTGGTTCCGTATATACGCCACTACTGTCGTATTGTCGGACAGGATTTGGACATGAGCATTGTGAATAATGTCCATCCAATGACTTAACGCAAGCCAAATTGACATCAATTCCTTGATGTTTATGTGCTTGCGTAGGAATTGCGGATCCCAAAGACCCTGGCATCTCGAATCCGTTGGGATCAATGATGCACCCCAACCTGTTTGACTGGCGTCCGTCATAATCGTAAAACTCGGATCCGGCAACTGCAGCGGAACTCCCTGAGTTAACCACTGAATGTTTGCCCAAGTCTGAATCTCTCGTTTCACTTGATCTGACAATAGAACGTCTATGTCGAGCGAATGAATTTTCACACTCCAATTCTGAGTCAAGAAAATTTGGAGAGGACGAGTGCGTAACCGCCCCATCGGAATGAGATCCGCAGCGGCTCCCAGTCCTGGGAATTGAGAAAATATTGCGACGGCACACAACTGCCGCCGTAAAAAATTCTGCGACAGCAAATTTTTATCAGCGACGGCACTTTTCAATTCACTTGTTTTGATGACACAAAGTGAATAATAATCGTTAATCAGAACAGCTGCATTCATGTAGACAATAGGTCATTGACGGGTGGTCAATCGGACATGCTGTAGTTCGATTAAGTGATCGATCGATTGACTGACTGGATGTCCTGTTTAATTTTAAACGCCAGTACCTCACATCCACTTATCAGACAGCCTATCGGTTTTGACAGTAACTGTTGGAGACAGAAATATTTGCACTGCACCCAAACCTGTCATGAACCTGGGGCGAGTTAACTCGTACCCACTAAACACAACAAGAATTTTGGTCCAACTCACTCTTATTTTATATGAGCAATGCGTTTACTTTTTTATTGAAGTGATTGATTGTTTTCCAATTCAGCTTCGTAAAGACTGTACAGTTCACACACGCCATACATGGAGAATGCTAATATTAAAATAGAACATGACCACGTGCTCCATTGTGTTTTACATCAGTGACCTATAGAACTGACGCGTCGTCCCAGTTCACTAATTTAGCCTACGCCAGTTAGGCTATTGTAACCATTAATCGTCACTGTAATTACTCCAATGAACAATTGAACATTCCCCCTATAGAAGTGACCTCTTTTGTATTGAATTCAATTCTTTGTGTTTTTTCTCATGATTGTGTGAACATGTCATTAAAGTGTTGTTCTTGTGAGTCGGATGTTTGTGTATTCATGGACGTTATAATATTACGATAAGTATATCTTACTGGCGCTACTTTTATAGAACGACGAATTTGATTGGTTGTGTTTATGAATGATGTGACGTCAAGGGGAATTGCCCAGGAATTCCAGTGGTATTTTAAACGTGTATTCAGTCAACAACAGGGTTCTTTCAAAGAGCACAACTAAATGACAAACAACTGGTTACGAACACTTTTTCAACAACATACATTTTGTACAATCTTTCTTTCAAATTAATAAATATTGGATATCTCCACAAATATTGATTTTATAGACCAGTTACGCCTATAAACCATATGTTATGTGGGGTTGGACGATCAATTCTGACGGACTTCAGGTGTTTGGGACACGTAAAAAATATTAGGGCGGACATTTGCGACGGCAAGAAAATGCTGCCGTCATGCTCCACGGGGGCGGCATTTGCGACGGCATTGCCGAATGCCATAGCTAATTCCCAGGACTGGGCTCCGCACAGACCTATCAGTCTCATGAACTCCCTCGCTGTGACTTTGTCTGCGTGAAGACAATAGCGAGCGTAACAACTGACTAATTTCGCTCTGGTTAACAGCAGACGAACCAGATTGTTGTGCGTCTCGAAGCTCATTCCCAGATGTGTGAATGACTTGGACAGCACCAGATCCGACTTCTCCTCGTTTATTATAAAACCAAGACGTCGGAGCAATAGAAGTAGATTCTGCACATCGTTCTGAAGCGTTAACTCGTCGCCGTACCTCTGAAGAATGTCGTCCAGGTAGACCGACGTTACCGCAGACGAATGAGCTCGGAAATACGTCATTACCGAGTTCATTACCCGAGTGAAAGCCCAGGGTGCTAGGTTCAATCCGAAGCAAATCGCCCGAAATTGATACACCACTCCAAGGACTGCGAAGCGTAGATACTTTCTGAATGTCAGATGTACCATGACGTGAAAGTATGCATCTTTGAGATCTATGCTTGTAGCATAATCGTTCACCCGAATACTCGCTCTGACCGATCGAATCGTCTCCATATAAAACTTCAGAGCGACGATCAGCTTGTTTATCCAGCTCAAATCTTTGGACGGAACGAGTCGTCTGGTTTCAGAACCAGAAACAGATGGCTGTAGAATCCCGGTGTTTCCTGGTTTTCTACGACCTCTACCGCATTCTTCATTAAAAGAGACTGCACCTCTGATAACAGAGCGTCTCTTTTCTGCGGATTTGACGGAAGTTGAGTCCATTTTGGACTTCGAGTTAATGGAGGCTTTCGTTTGAAGGATATTCTTAGACCTTCCGAAATCACCCCTCTCAGCCAAGGGGCGTCCGTAATCGACGCCCACTCTTCTGAAAAACTCGACAACCTTCCGCCAACCGGAACGCGATAGAGGTTGAAGCCATCACCTCCTGGACCTGCGAGGCCTGCGGGAGGAGAAACCACGTCCTCCACGACCCGCACCTCGTCCCGTCGACTTCGGGGCGTCCGACCGATTGTCCCGGCCCAAAGGACGTCCCGCACGTGAGTCGCTGCCTTGACGGTCTCTTGAATAAGACCAAGAGGACGCACCGGAACCTCTATAGGAACCTCTCTTGGGCGCATTAGACCCAGAAGTGCCTGTCTCACTCTTATCTGCCGTGTCCGTCTTCTTAGAAGCGGATTTAAACAGCAGAGAATCCGAAGCTTTCTTAGTAATTTTATCGTAAATTGCAGAAAGCTTGCCGTCGAAGAGAAGTTCTCCGGAGACCGAAGCGACTCTGAGAGAGTTCTTCACCTTACTATCCACGCGTGTGGATGTAGCTAGGGCTGCGTCACGTCTAACCAACTCCAGGTTTGCCACTGAAAGGGCGGAGTTACACGTGGAATAAGCCACTGCCCTTGAAAGAAGTCTTAAAGAGGATTGAATATCCTGGAATTCTTTCCCTTGAAGACGCAGTGATAACGCCTTTGTAAAGTGGTCTGCGTAAGATAAAGCGTCTAAACTGGCTCTGTTAGACGAAATAGTCGTATCCAACACCGCGGTTGGGATAGACGTAGACGACGGTAATGATAATTCTAAGTCTTCCGCCTCGTCGTCCATACGCAGAGGAACTCTCGGGATACCCTGTCCTGCCGTATCGAATTTATTCCTTGCATTAATGAAAGGCAGGTTAAGAGCATTGGCGGACAAGAAACCCGCTTTTCCTGTTTTGGAAGCAAGCTTGAATATAGCGTCATTCAATAAGTCAAATGTCCTTGTGACATTATTGGACTGAGACGGAAACTCAGGAGCGATGTCCCTGAACCGCTCGAAGAAATCAGTGTCCAATGACGCTATAATTCTCTTGTCCGGTACCGCAGCAGTCTGGCCCGACGGAACAACTTGAGGAAGAAAGTGCCGGATGAAGTCCACGGCAGCTTTATGTTGTTCCGAAAGGGATAGCTCCAAGTCATCCGTATCCCTTTCACCATCCGGTCGGACCTCATGATGCTCCCGGTCGTCCGCACCCGATGCTTCGGTGGAACGTACCCACCCAGCGCCGTCGGATAATTCCCGATCCGACACCGTTTCTGTCGTTTGCTGGGATGCTGCGACAAGTTGTGCTATTTGAGCAAGCACGTCCGACATCGAGGCCTGCGGAGGCGCAGTCTTTCGCTGCATCGCCGAGGGCAGCTCCGCATCTAGTGACTCCCGCATACTCTTCCCATGCGAACGTCCGGAGTCAACAGGCCTCGTGTCCCTGGCTACCGGATGGCGTGACCTGGTCGCCGAAGAATCCCTGATCGGCGAAGCTGGTAGAATATCAGCGGTCACGTAGCCAAGGTGCGGTCGTGTGCACTGGTGAGAGGAAGAAGAAGCCTGAGCAGTCTCAGCGGACTGCCTATACAACGGAGCGTCCCGAGCGACGGACGTGTGCTCCGCTAACGACACATTTTGTACCACAACATCTGGTCCCAGATGTTGTTGTACGAGAGAGGGGGCCTCTCTCGCTCGCGGCCCGGCTGGACCTGGACGAGCTAGGAACCAGACTAGAAGGCTTCCTCCGATCTCTCCTACTATCCGTTGTCACTGGGTGTGCACCTTGAATGTTTATAGTGCTCGCATCACCCAACATTTCCTCCTGGACCGCATCGGACGAACCCGGCTGCCGAACCATTCGGTGAATGGATGCACACCGGGCGAGCTAGCGGACAACGCCGTCGATCCTACTAGGGACCTCTTAGGCAACTGTCGTATCTCCATGAGCACTTTTGCCGCTAGCTCTGCATTCAATTGTGACGACGGAAGCGCACTTGCGGAAGATAACATGGAAACATCACCCTGTTCTTGTTCCTCTGAAATAGAAACTGATAGACTAGAGTGACCCTGCGGAGAAAGGGCCGGCATAGCCCTCTCTCCACTAACAACATATCGTGACACACGTTTCCAATGTCTGTCATCCCAATATTGACATATTGAACAGGAGTTAGTGCGAGTACACAGACTACAATTAATACAATGATCATGAAAGTCAGAGGAAGATTTCTTCCTATTACAATTTGAACAATATCCTTTCATTGTGAAAAGTCAACAAGTCCTAGTACTCGCACAAACCCCTAAACACAAAGATACATAATAACATGATCCATTAATATTGAAAAAACAATTGAAAATCAAAATAATTTTTGAAAAATATTTTTTTCAGCGAAAAAATATTTTTTTCAGCGAAGCCCAAGTTTCTGAAAAGTAACGTTGAGCCCCAATGGATCCCAAGGCTAAGTGTGGTCAAAAATTTTAAAATTATATTAAATAATTAATGCAACACTTACGGATAATAATAATGTATCTTATAGTGAGATAAACTACTCCAAAGGCAAACAGCCCCCCTCAAAAGAGACTGTTGCCAATGTAAACAAACAGTGTAAAAACACCAGAAAACATGACTCCAGGCACTGACAAAACTGGCCCGAAATCAGTCATCAAAATTACACACTATCTGACGCAAAACAGAGACTCCCAGGGAGAATCTGCAGAACATCAGATGGTAGATGCAGAACAACGTTTAAACACCCATGGGTGAAAACGTAAACATGGGGAAAATAACAGAATTCATTCTGTAACCAAGCTAATTCTCCCAAGAGAATTTAGAAATGATCTTTCTCAAAAATATGCCAAAAGCATGGGAGAATAGCAAGGGGGGACTTAGAAGACCAGGAGAGAGGAAACACTGAATAAGCAGTGCAACTTTATAGCAAGAATGACAACAGGCCCATGCCTCGAAAATAGGCAACTAACATAATTTCATTAAAAAATTTTAAGTTACAGCCTTGATTATTTTCTGTCACTCCTTTTTCCTCTCCTCCTTCTATATCCTCCTTAGAATCACCATTTCTCCAATAATTATGTGTCTGGCATCCTTTAAACTGAGATTTACAAGCACAAAGATCAGTGAGATGTTGACTGATGAAGGGCGAAACAAAGAAAGGTGATTGGCGCCAATTTCAGAACGTCCTTGACACTGCGCATGCGCAGTAGGGGCAAAGTATGGAGGTCCTTTAGGACATGATTTCTTTTGGTTTTAGATGCAAATTTTGGGGATTGGGGGGCAAAATTTGTGTTTGGCCCTAGATTTTAAGAGTTAGCACCAGCTATGTCTGGGTCATTGGTACAGTATAAAAATATATTCTGACTGTTGAATCTGAAGAAGATTTTTAAAGAAAATTCCTCATATTGAACCAAGTTATAATTCGGGCTCCCACAGTAAGCCCAAATATGAACCCAGGGACTTGGCTTGAACAAACTTGAATCTCACACCCCTAAGGATGCTGCATACCAAATATCAAAAGATACTGATTGGTGGATCTGAAGAAGAAGATTTTTAAAGAATATTCCTCATATTGCACTAATTTGAACATTTGGGCTCCCATAGAGAGCCCAAATAAGGACCCGGGGAATTGATGAATATGTGAATCAATCTTCCAATGATGTTATATGTGAAATATGAAAGCCTTTGGACCAGTGGTTTGGGAAATTTTAAAAAATTTTTCTATTGTTAGCTCCTGCGGTTCCCATGGGGCGACGGGAAAATTTTTTGGGGGCATAAAATAACTACTTATGTCCCAATAAAATCTCATATCAAATTTGGTTCAAATCAGCCTCTCGTTTTGGAAAATATAAATTTTGGGCGCGGCAAAAATTCTTGCCCCTCCCATAACGAAGGCAAATATAGCTCCTCACATTTCTTTTGAACAAATCCGAGTCTACACCTCAAAAGGAAGCTGCACACCTAATATCAAGTCTCTGATACTGCTGGTTCATGAGAAGATATTTTTAAGATTTAGGCTCACTTTTTGGGCGTGGCCCTACAAAGGGGCGGGTCAACTTGATTTGAACAAACTTGAATTGACATATGGTATGTTCAAACTTGAATTGACATATGATAGGGAACATGCACACCAGATTTGGTTCAATTTGGTTGAGTAGTTTATGAGAAGAAGTTGATAAAGTAAAGTTAATGGAAAGTGATTAGTAAAGCTCCTCTGGAGCTTCGCTCAGGTGAGCTAAAAATGTATTTGGCACCAGTCAGCATAACAGGGACTCCCTTTCCAAGGCAATGTACCTGTGTAATATACCGGTACTCTGATTTCCTGAGCACAATGTATTTGCATAAATTTATTCAATTATCTCAAAAGTTTCAAGTTTGAGAAAAATGATTTTTGCCTCGAGTCTATTGAAAAATTAGCAGCACACCCCAAACACGTGTGTTCAGTGTAACTCGACGACTCTAAAAATTATGCCGACCATAAAAATGTTATCAAGTAAAAGTCGCTCATATAGGTCATTGTAAGCCTAAATTTCCCTCAAACTTCAACTGATTTTGACACTGGCTTTGGAGTTCATGATTTCAAAATTACATGTAGAAATAAATACATTTGTCATTATAAATGTGGAACAAGTGGCAAGTTCCAGTTCTGCAAAGGAAATCGCATTTGATAAACAGATGAACGTTTAAAACAAGATGCGTAAGAAGTAATTTTGTCAACTATTCACGCAGTAAATGTCACGTTCGAACGCAATATCAATTAGTGCAGCTGTTCTGAAAAGGGGTATCGTGACTCTGAAGTTTGAAAACAAGGTTAACATTAGGTTGTTTTTCTCTTTATTCTGAGAAGCAAAGACCTATTAGAGTTTTTCAACACTGAATTTCAAAACCCTGACGAAAGGTTTTCTGTAACTGTTTCGGTTTCAATACCAAAACTGAATTTTTGGTTGACTGCCCAACTCTAGCACGCAGTTCATGCAATGTACATAGTCAAAACATCAAAGTGATCACGTCGCATCAATGTAGTAGGCTGCAATGCAGCTTGTCTCTGAAACTAAATTCTAAGAAATCTGAGATCAAAGGCTGCCAATGAAAATAGATGGAATGACTTCATTGTTGTCAGTAGTCATGAACCGATTATCAAAACTTGCTATGAACTGATTACCAATTATTTCTTTGCCAATTATGCCGATTCCGATGGTTGAAATAGGACCCAGAAGAAAATCTGTTAGTGCCTATCATACAACAGTATTTCGTTGATAAATCATCAATTACGAAAGTTTAATACCACATAAGTTCTCAGAGTATGCATCGTCAGTGCTAGGCAATATTAGCCAAAATAATATTTGCATTTTTGGAAGTTGGGTTGGGGGAAGATCGTTATAAACGACACAATCACACGCTATTGTTCTCTTGTGATGATTGTGTGTTATTCTGGTAAATAGTGTTAATATGGTTTTGTGTAAGAATACAATACACTTGGCTATATTAACCAGGAAGATGCTGAGCGCACATACTTCGTGTCTTATTTGAATAATAACTTTAATGTTAATGTGTATTGTGAAGTTGTATGGCACATTGTTCACACGACGTAATAATATATTATTCATTGTTCAACTTGTTACCTCCCTTGATGTGTTTATCCAGTGTTCACACCAAGGGAGGTAAATGAATTAAAAAATGAACCTGACAAACTGAAAACGGGTTTGTGACTTGCATGTGGCATAACAATCATCGAAAAAAAGAGTATTTTTTTAGTTTTTCAACAATTTTCATTTCTTAGGCCATAAAAAGTTGATTGTCTGTTTCTCAGGCCATTTTTCCTCCAAACAGATGCGGGCAGGTGGCTTATTTTATTTTTTTATGGTAATTTGCCCCCCCCCCCCCTCCCCCACACACACACCGTCCTGGTGGTCCACGCTGCCACATTGGTTATTCATTGGAGGGGTGAAATCCCTTCATAAATAAGACCTGTAGACTGTGCTCAAGGTTTTTGGGCTTCGGGCCCCTGAAGCCATCACAGTTGACCAATCATGACCAAAAGGGGATGTCATCATCTAGGCATTATATGGAGTCAACCTAACAGGTTACAATGAAATCTTTCCATAAATATGACCTATAGACTATGCTAAAGGTTTGGGGCTTGGACAGCCATCAAGGCTGAATGATCGCGACCAAAAGGGGACGTTCTTATCTAGACATTATTTGGAGTCATCCTACCAAGGTACAATGAAATCCCTTCATAAATATCACCTGTATACTGTGCTAAAGGTTTTTAGACTTCAGGCCCCTGTAGCCGTCACAGTTGCCTAATGGTGTCCAAAAGGGGCTGTTCTCATCTAGATATTATATGAAGTCAACCTACCAAGTTACAATGAAATCCTTTCAAAAATATGACCTGAAGACTGTGTTAAAGGTTTTCAGGCTTTGGGCTCGGGCAGCCATCATGGTTGAATGATCGCAACCAAATTGGGACATTCTCATCTGGGCGTCATCTGGAGTGATCCTACCAAGTTACAATGAAATCCCTTCATAAATATGACCTGTAAACTGTGCTCAAGATTTTCGGGCTTCGGGCACCTGTAGCCATCACAGTTGACCAATCACAACCAAAAGGGGATGTCATCATCTAGGCATTATATGGAGTCAACAAGTTACAAATGAAATCCTTCCATAAAAATGACCTATAGACTATGCTATAGGTTTTTGGGCTCGGGCAGCCATCAAGGCTGAATGATCGCGACCAAAAGGGGACGTTCTCATCTATACATTATTTGGAGTCATCCTACCAAGCTACAATGAAATCCCTTCATAACAAGGGCAACACCCCCGGTCCCCAGACCAAGATGGCAAATTCAAGGGAGCTGTTAGGATGCAATTTGTTCGCAGAGCATGGCCATTTTTTAACTTGACCTGTATTTCCAACCAATTAAACCACATACTTAGTTTCGTTTCAATCAAATGATCCAAAGTAAAGTTATCATCCGGACAACACAAAAACCGTATTTTCTAAGTCGAAAAAGGGGAATAAATCCAGTAAAAATCAGTGGAGCGTGCCCATTTTCGAACTTGACCTGCATTTCCACCCAAATAAGCAGCATACTAAATTTCGTTTCAATCAAATGATCCTAACTAAAGTTATCATCCGGACAACACAAAAACTGTATTTTTTAAGTCGAAAAAGGGGAATAAATCCAGTAGAAATCAGTGGAGCGTGCCCATTTTCGAATATGACCTGCATTTCCACCCAAGTAAGACACATACCAAATTTAGTTTCAGTAAAATCATCCAAACTAAAGTTATCATCCGGACAAGGGTGTGACGGACGGACGGACAGACACTGCTGATTACAATAGTCCCCCGAAGGGTCGGGGGACAATTATGACCTGTAGACTGTTCTAAAGGTTTTCGAGCTCCGGGCACCTGTAGCGGTCACAGTTGCCCAATCGTGTCCAAAAGGGGATGTTCTCATCTAGACATTATATGAAGTCAAACCTACCAAGTTACAATGAAATCCCTTCATAAATATGACCTATAGATTGTGCTAAAGGTTTTGGGGCTCCGGGCTTCGATCCCCCTGTAGCCGTCACAGTTGTCCAATCACGTCCAAAAGGGGACTTTCTCATCCAGACATTATACGAAGTCAACCCACCAAGTTACAATGAAATTCCTCAATAAATATGACCTGTAGACTGTGCTAAAGGTTTTTGAGTTTTGGGCTCGGGCAGACGTCACAGTTGGCAGATCATACCCAAAGTGGGGAAATTCTCATCTGCACATCATAAGGAGTCATCCTACCAAGTTACATTGAAATCCCTCCATATTAAACATGATCTGCAGACTGTGCTAAAAGTTTTTGGGTTTCGGGCTTGGGCAGCCATCATGGTTGACTGATCATGCCCAAAAGGGGACGTTCTCATCTAGGCATTTTTCAGAGGCATCTTACCAAGTTACAATGAAATCCCTTCATAAATATTGTAGGCTGTGCTAATGGTTTTCGGGTTTTGGGCTCAGGCAGCCATACCGGTTGACCAATCGCGATCAAATATGAAATTCCCTCACAACTTGCCAAAGAAAATCATGAATCAGAATTTTTTCCCAATATATTAATTATAACAACCTATTTGAACGAGCAGTTCATCCACAAATCATATTTTCGGAAAAATTAAATACAAAACGAATAAATGTTTGCGTGTTTTTTTTCCCGATCCCACTGCACACAGCTGATAATATATGATTTATTTTCAAATGCAACTGTTACTTTTATATCAAGCAAAGGTTATTGTTTGATATATCATTGATTCAATCAATTATCCTGCTCCACAAATTCACTTAATTCTATAACTGGTAAACAAGCTACACAGTTTCAAATAACACAATGACGGCCATTTACAATAAAAACTAGATGGTGTCACTTGTGTGCAAAGCACACTATAGTGTATCCCCGCATTTGCATCCTTGACTTTGTATGAATGCTTGATACAAAGATGAAATGTATTATATGACTCACTAAAATCATATTGAGTGGCACAGGTGACACAGCTTCGTGTGCACCTACAGACTCCACTGCAACATTTGAGCATGGTTTTAGCATTTCGAATTACAGCATGCGTTTATCATCTCGAATTACATACCCTAGGAGCCTTTTGCCGGAAACGGTCTAAGAAAACACAAAAGTGGCAATGGTGACACAGCCACGTAGCACCCAAAAAATCCGAAACCTTCCTGCGCATTTACAGACTCTACTGCAACATCTCAGCATGGTTTTAGCGTTTCAAATTACATACTCTAGGAGCTTTTTGCCAGAAACGGTCTAAGAAAACACGAAAGTGGCAATCGTGGCACAGCCACGTGGCTGTGGCAATCGTGGCACAGCCACGTGGCACCTGAAAAATCTGAAATCTTCATGTATATCTACAGACCCTACTGCAACATTTGAGCATGGTTTTACCATTTCGAAATACATACTGTAGGAGCCTTTCGCCGGAAATAGTCTAAGAGAACATGAAAGAGGCAACAGTGGCACAGCCACGTGGCACCCCAAAAATCCGAAACCTTCGTGCACATCTACATACCCTACTGCAACATTTGAGCATGGTTTTAGGATTTCAAATTACATACCCAGGAGCCTTTCGCCAGAAACGGTCTAAGAAAACACGAAAGTGGCAACGGTGAAGCAGCCACGTGGCAGCTGAAAAATTTGAAAACCTTTGTGCGCATAGACCATACTGCAACCTCTGAGAATAGTTTTAGCATTTCGAATTACATACCCTACGAGACTTTATAAGAAAACATAAAAGTGGCTAAAGTGGCACAGCCACGTGGCACCCGAAAAATCCTAAACCTTTGTGCACATCTATAGTCCCTACTGCAACATATGAGCATGGTTTGTGCATTTCGAATTACATTCCCTACGAGCCTTTCGCCGGTAAAGATCTAAGAAAACACGAAAGTGGCTACGGTGGCACAGCCACGTGGCACCCGAAAAATCCGAAACCTTTGTGTGCATCTATAGACCCTACTGCAACATATGAGCATGGTTTTAGCATTTCGAATTACATACCCTACGAGCCTTTCGCCAGAAACGGTTCAAGAAAACACAAAAGTGGCTACCGTGGCACTCGAAAAATCCGAAACCTTCCTGCGCATCTATAGCCCCTACTGCAACTTCTGAGCATGGATTTAGCATTTCGAATTACATATCCTACGAGCCTTTTGCCGGAAACGGTCTAAGAAAACACAAAAGTGGCTACGGTGGCACAGCCACGTGGCACCCGAAAAATCCAAAACCTTTGTGCGCATCTATAGACCCTACTGCAACATCTGAGCATGGATTTAGCATTTCGAATTACATATCCTACAAGCCTTTTGCCGGAAACGGTCTAAGAAAACACAAAAGTGGCTACGGTGGCACAGCCACATGGCACCCGAAAAATCCGAAACCTTCCTACATATCTACAGATCATTTAGCAACACCCTAGTGTAATTTTAGAACTCCGAATTACATAGGTTGGGACTATCCAGCAAAAAAGTGAAAAAATAACGCATTTTTTAAGTGGCTCCACAGAAGCCACCTGGTGGCACAAAAATTTAAAAGTTGTATTTTTGGGTTGCACAGACCCTATCGAACAACTGTAGAAAGTTACAGCGTTTCGAATTACAAAACCGGATGTATGGAAGTACGGACGTACGGCCGGAGATCATGACAATATCCCCGCATTTTTTAAAATGCGGGGATAAAAACATTGTCTGGAGAACGTGTTCAATTCAACACTGCGTTGACTCTGCAGAGTTTCTCAGGGTTGGTGCGAATCAACCATTCCCCTCTGTAATTGTTGTCAGTCTGAAAGACAGTCGGTCAGTCTGTCGTTATACTTACTTTTTATGGTATAAAACATTTTCTGAC
Source organism: Pictodentalium vernedei (assembly GCA_031216915.1). Taxonomy (NCBI): domain Eukaryota; kingdom Metazoa; phylum Mollusca; class Scaphopoda; order Dentaliida; family Dentaliidae; genus Pictodentalium; species Pictodentalium vernedei. The sequence goes on along the minus strand of CM062289.1, from coordinate 328,658,108 downwards.
TTGAATAATGCTAAAACCCACCGACTTTATCAAAGTATGCTGTAGAATAAATGCAGAGTGTGTGTTATTTCAAATTCGCTAATGTAAGCATTGGTACTATCGATTTACCGAAATTAGATTTTTGGAGGTGATAAAAAGTTTGCATGCGCAGCAAAAATGACCATGTGCGTGGGCCTGAGAAACAGAGGTTCTTTTTTATGGCCTTATTGTATTGTGAATAAAACCATTTCATGTGACCCCCTCATTGGAACGAGCTCATTGAGCTCGTTCCAATGAGAGGTCACATGATATGGTTTTGTTGAAATTTTTTGAAAAATTTAAAAAAATTATATTTAAAATAATAAATTTTGATAACGTCTGCGTTGGGTAAAGGGTTAAACAAGATATAGGGAGTGCTGTGACTCAATGTTTACTGCATTGGACTTCAATCCAAAAGGTCCATGAATCGATTCCACCAGGGACAACTGTGTTGTCTCTTTGGACAAGACACTTAATCCTGACTGCCCCCATGGGGGAACGGTGGTGCTGTGTATTAAGGCACACTGCACATTGATGTTGTACTTGCCTTTAACCAATGCCAACCCTGCTTCTGTGGAGTTAGTACGCTTGGGAGTCTGACAGTTACTCGCCATTGCCTGGTGGTTCTCTCTGAGTACTCCAGCTTTCTCCACTTGTAAAACTATCAGGCATGAGGTGCCCTAGCTGTCAAAAGTGTTTTTGAACCACAATAAATAAATAAGATATAAACATACCAGTACAAATAGGGTTTAATCTATTCCCTGGTTTAATTGGATCCGGGAACGGGAATGACATTACTCTCAGAACCGGGAATTTTCACAGGTAATATCAAGCACATTTAGGAGGATAACATGACGCATTTATTTTAATGATAATAAGCATATTTCATTGGCAATCTCCCATCTCCAAACGGAAAAGTTATTTTCGTAAGATAAGTATGAAAACCCAAAGCTGCTTCAATCTTGTCTTCATTTTCGGAATAACTTGCATTATCACTATCTTTTCCAGCATCAACACCCTCCCCTTCACTCCCGTCACCGGTCTCCTCTGCTGTAAGCAGAGGAGTCACCAGCAGAGGAGACTGGTGACGGCATTGAAGAGGGTGTTGATGTTGGAGGAAGTAGTGAACAGTGATACTAGTAATTCAGAAAATGAAGACGAATTTGAACTTTGAAGTGGGTGAATAAGATCTTGCTGTTGAAAGGGAGAGGAGATGGGGTCCTCCAGAACTGGTTGAGAGATAGTGATTTGTTGAAAATGGTTCATCAGGAATCAAGATTGTAATGAAAGTGTCAATGACACTGTAGCTCAACTTGTCAAGACATGTACATGTATAGTATGTGACACAGCAATGACAAACATCTGGGTAATGACCTGATAACAAAGGTACATATAAAGTATTGTAACGGTCTGTACATAAATACTGGCCCTAGCCTGTAACAAATGTATAGGTAAAGTACTGTAAAGGTGGGTGACAGTCAGATGCTAAACTAGAACAGAAATCTTTCAGTCCCAGAGTGGGTCTGACTGAACCCCAAAATATTTGTTCTCAAAGCACAGCGATAACAAAGGTACCCCAAAACACTCTCATTCCTGTCAGAAGGTGAAAACAAAGGTACCCAAGAAGTTTCGTGAAGATCAGTTCATAAATACAAGCTGTATAGAAGTTGTGACAAAAAACTGACTGGACCTAATTTCGGTACAAAATGGCCACTGGCAGCCATCTTGAATTTTGGACCGCACTCAGAAACACCCGTTCTCGTCCCAAGGTGATAACAAAGGTACCCAAGAAGTTTCGTGAAGATCGGTTGATAAATACAGCCTCTAGCCCGAGCCGTAGTGACGTCACATGTGCACTTACAGTGTATAAGTAGCACTAAATAAATCAAAATTCATCTAATTTGCATAATTTCTGCACGAGAAAAAACCCCGTACTGTATGTGATGTATTCCATTTTACTAAACATTCCTACGAAATTTATTCAAATCAAAACTTTCATACAGAAGTTCTGTACAAAAGACTGATTGCACTAATTTTGGTACAAAAAGGCTGCTGGTGGCCATCTTGAATTTCGGACCACACCCAAAAATACTCGTTCTCATCCCACGGTGATAACAAAGGTACCCAAGAAGTTCCGTAAAGATCAGTTCATAGATACGGCCTCTAGCCTGACATGTATAGAAGTTGTGTACAAAAAACTGATTAGACCTAATTTTGGTACGAAATGGCCACTGGCGGCCATCTTGAATTTTGGACAGCACTCAGACACACTCGTTCTCATCCCAAGGTGATAACAGACGTACCCAAAAAGTTTCGTGAAGATCGGTTGAAAAATACAGCCTCTAGCCTGAGCCGTATTGACATGTTCACTTACTGTGTGTATCACTGAAAAAAACAAAGTTCATCTAATTTGCATAATTTCTGCACGAGAAAAAAACCCGTATTATATGTGATGTATCCCATAGGGCTGGGCAATATTTCGATATACCGGTAAATACCGGTATTGAAATCGGTACCGGTTAAATATCGTCTATTTTTTGGCAATACCGGTAAATCGTCTGTAACGATATTGGTTTGGGTCACATGATAATAAAGTTTCAACATGTGTTTTTTCGTAAAATCGCACAGAAAGTTGTTGAAAATACAGGAAGTTTATCTTTCCTTATTTCGTGAACAAATGATAAACAGCGAGAGATGATGAGAGTAACGTTCTATCTCGTTTATCGTCACCAACATGCAAGCATTCATGGAGAAATTATGAAATAAAAATTTAATACTTGTTTGCTAAATTTGTTTGATTATTTTTAATTAGTGAATAATTAAAGTAGCACACATCACACAAATAGTTTGTTGTTACACGGAAAACACACCCGACTGTCACGCTATAAAAACACGGTCACCTGCTGTTGGTCGCATTTGTTTGAACTGTAATCAGCAAGCCATACTTATCGCTTAATTTGTTGTCAGCAATCCGACACAAAAATGTTTCAAATCACACATATTCACAATTGCGAAATGTGCAACATTTTTTGTCAAATATGACAGAGGTGTGATGCCATCACTGGGAGAAAACATTGTCGGCTGGTGATTGACACCTGCAGACTATCATGAAAGTGAAGGGCGGTCACGTCTTGGAGGCGTGCTTAATATCAACAGACCGACTGGCCTGACATGTGACAGATGGCATTTGACATTGTCATCTGAGGAAGTTCACTGCTGGAAGATAGGAGAAGGGGAGGAGCTACTACTGGTTCTTTTTGAAACCAGGCCCTCGGAATCCCATCAACTGGATACCCGTTGTTTTGATAAAAAGTTTTGTTTGCCACTGTTTTAATGAAGCCACACATACGCAATTAACACAATGTGACAATTGACTGGCTCAGTAATTAAACGCTTATCAATATCAGTCAAGAGAGGCTGGCCATGTTTTTACAGCAATTAAATTGACAAAGACTAATTTACTTGTATCCCAGATTCAGATGAAAGCCAGTAAACCCATGATAATTTTATGGCTTATTTTCGTATTAAACAATAGGTTCAATAACTTTGTAGACATGGATTATTATGGCCTTCCATCCAAATCACTCATTTTTCCAGAGCAGTAAGTGATACTTCTATCTTTTGCTCCAAAAGTTAAAAAATTTATAGTAATTTATATATTTTTTATACTTACCAATGACCCAGACATAGCTGGTGCTAACTCTTAAAATATAGGGCCAAACACAAATTTTGCCCCCCAATCCCCAAAATTTGCATCTAAAACTAAAGAAAACATGTCCAGAGAGGCCCTCCACACCTCGCCCCCACTGCGCATGCGCAGTGTCAAGGACGTTCCGAAATTGGCGCCATTTATCATTCTAATAACCAGTGCCTGGTAAGCGCTATGTACTCAGCGGGGAGGCAAGAGTTCCCAACTCCTGGGAGGGCCATCCCCGTCTGGGTCATTGGTAAGTATAAAAAATATATAAATTACTATAAATTTTTTAACATTTTTATACTGTACCAATGACCCAGACATAGCTGAATAGTAAAAAGGCTGGAGGGCCAAGGACATAGAGCAAAATGGAATACGCTCAATAAAATAAAATAGAGTCATCCCCTGTAGGGAAAAGAAGTAATAGGCCTTACATGTATCTTTCTTATTTATGATAAATTAGAAAGATACAACACCTTCCAAAAATTGAGCTTCATACATCCATGTACTCTATTAATATCCAATAATCCTTATACTAATAATTTTTAAAGTAAGCCAATAATAAAGTAAGTCTAGAGAATAGAGACTCTTATACTCCTAAAAGTGTGTGAGAATTGCATAATCATGTCCGTTGACATATGCAATATTCAAAAGCTATACTTTAAAAACTAAGACTTGAATGAATTTTATAAACTTAAACTTCTCACTAAACAACCATCCTAAAAACAGCTCAGAATTACTAACTCCGGAGGAGGTATCCCCTTGTTTTCATAGTAAAAACAGGTGACCCAAGGGAACACCCTCCCCCCCCCCTTTTTCTTGCCCTGGGTCAAATAGCCCAGAGCGAAGAGGGCAGCCGAACGGAGACACTGCCGAAACAGACAGCCTACCTAGCTATAGTAGCAACTGTTAAGTGAATGACATTCTGAGCAGTAGATAATAGACCTAACAATAGAGGCCTCCAGAAATGGACTCGATATTTCTGAGATAAAATTCATGAATGGATGGCTGAGCGCAATGAGCAGCCTTCAAAAATCTATAATAGAACACTATTAATGTAAGCCCAAGAAGTAGAAGAACTCTTACTTCATGAGCCGAAATCTTAAGCACAACTGCTAAGCCAATGATATACCATAAGCAGTACGCTAGTTAATAGAATCCATTAACAATAAAATGGAGCGTAACGTCCTTCTACTAGACATCAAAGACAGAAGAAGCTTACGCCCTTGTAATAAACAGATATCTGTTTATAAATACATAAACTGTACCCGGAAAGAGTAAAGGCCTATGCCCATACGAAGACGGAAGGACCTTAAAATAATAGGTTCCGGATAATAGGAGCCTAACTCTTATGCAACAATCCAACCTAAATAGTAACGGAAGTATTGATTCCGAAACTATGAAAGTGAAAATCATCCATCGATAGTGCATGAAACTCACTGACTCTACAGTAAAAGAGAAACCAACAGAATTACTGTCTAAAAGGTCAGAATTTGAAAACTACTGTTTCCAGAGGCTCAAATGATTACTTAGCTAAATAAGAACCTGAAGTTAAAATCCGTATAGGAATTTAATCTAAAGATTCTAAGTCTATTTATCAAAAAGTTACTAACTGACTTAGATAAAGAGACAAAAGACTCAATTGTAAACTATCGTAGAGTGCATAGGTATGAGGTAACATAAACCTATAACCTAAATAACAACAGGCTGCAGTAGATCTTGTGAAACAAGTATACTAAAAAATAGCAATGAGTAGTATGGAGGGATCAACCATATGAACATAATGATCCCTACACCACGACGGAAGAGCCTCCACTTTAGTCGCATAGAATAGCGAAGAAGAGGATCTCCTATAGTAAGAAATCGCGTCCAAAGCTCGTCCAGTACAGTGCTTACAATGCAATATGGACCACACAACGGAAAACATGAAGGTTGCGACCTTGCTGGTTGTGATAAAAATGACACGATTTACCCAGTGAAAAAAGATCCTCACATAGAGGAAGATTTCACGTTAAGATCCACAGTAGACAAGAGAGTAAATTACTCATGATCTCTGTGAAGATAGAGATGCTATCAACAGAAATATATAGTGGTTGTTTATCTTAGCAATACCTGCTAAAAACAACAGCGCCGGAGGATACGCGTATCCTATCATTCTGTCCTATAGATCAATAGAGCGTTAACAGTATTAGCTCAGAGATCTGGACAAGCCAACACATACGTCTGCAATTGATTAGCCAACTGTGTCATAAATAAAACATCATTGGGCGCTCCCATAGATAGCAAATCTGATTGAATACTTGTTTGTTGAGAGTCCATTCTGACAGCAACAAGCGACCCGTAAGAGAACGGGAGTGCGATAAAACAATCAGACGACCCAGAATATGACGGACCAAAACTGAACTTGGTGTACTATAACCAACAGACGGATTCTTTCCATTAAATTGAATAACGGAAACGAAAGAGTGCCTCCCTGGTTCCGGAGATACGCCACTACTGTCGAATTAAAGGACAGGAATTTGGGCATGCGTTTCTGAATAATGTTCATGCAATGACATAAAGCAAGCCTAAAAAACATTATTCCGCGGAAGTTAACTGATAGCTAAAAGACTGCGGAACCCAAAGACCCTGGCACTTCGAATCCGTAGGGATCAGTATATATCCCAATCTGTTTGACTGGCAACCGTCATAACAGCCACACTCGGGTCCGGCAACTGCGGCGGCACTCTCTGAGTCAACCACCGAATGTTTGCCCCAGTCTGAATCTCTTGTAACACTAGATAGACAAGAGAATGTATAAATCAAGCAATTCATGGATTGCCGGAAAGTTGCCGTCGAAGAGAAGCTCCTCCGAGAACGAAGCGACTCTGAGAGAGTTCTTAACCTACTATCCACGCGTGGATGTAGCTAGGGCTGCCTCACGTCTAACCAACTCCAATCAGCCACTGAAGGGCGGAGTTATACGTGAACAAACTACTGCCCTCAAAAGAAATTACATTGAGAATAATATCCCGTAAATCTTTTCTTGAAGACGTAATGATAACGCCTCAGTAAGGCGGATTACGTATAATAAAGCGTCTAAGTTAAGTCTAATATACATAATGTCGTTCCCAACATTGAAATTGGAAAAGACATAAACGGTGAAAAAGAATATATGCAGTCTTTAATCACACCGTCTAGACGCATATGAACTCTCGGTATGCCCTGCTCTGCCAAAATAAACTATATGTAAAAAAGATAAAATGGCAGAAATGAGCCACGCGGACAAGAAACTAAACTATCATGCTTAGTAGCCGTCTTGTATATATATAAATATATAGCGTCGAAAAATAAAACACATGTTGTAATGACAATATTGGACTGCGTCGGTAAGTCAGGGACAAAGTCCCTGTACCGATCGAAAAATCCGAGTCCAATGACGCTATAAGTCTCTTATCCAAGATCGCAGCAATGAAGTCCGAAAAATAATCACTGGAAGAAATGCCAGAAGATATGAAAGGCATCTTCCGATACTACTAAAGGGAAAACTCGAAATCTTTCGAATCCCTTTCGCCATCCTGTCGGACCCTATAAAGCGTTCGGTCGTCCGTAGCTTGATGCAACCGCGGACCGCACCGACCCAGCGCCGTCGGATAATTCCTGATTCGACCGAGAAACCGTCAATTGCTGGGATGCTGCGAAACAACTGTGCTAACTCGGATAGCACGTCCGTCACTGAGGCCTGAGGAGCAGCGGTCTTACGATGCATTGCCGCAGGAAGCTCCGAGATCGTTACCCCGTGCATACTTCCAATATGCGAGCGAACGGAGTGTATAGGCCTCGTGTCCCTTGGCTACCGGATGGCGCGACCTATTCGCTGTGGAATCACTGAATGCCGAAACTGATCGGATACTCGAGGTCACGTAGCCAATGTGCGGTCGTGTGCCCTGCTGTGAGGATGAGGAAGCATTAAAGACAGTCTCTCGGACTGTCAATATAACGGAGCGTCCCGAGCAACGGACATATGCTCCGAATGTAAAATATCTGAACCACAACATGCGGTCCCCTATGTTGTTGGCTTCCTCCGATCTGTCCTCAATCTGCCGTCACTGGGTGAGTACTAAAGTAATTAAAGTGCTCGCATCACCCAAATCTCCTTCCTAGACCGCAACGGACGAACCCGGCAGCCGAACCATTCGATGATTGTACGCTACACCGGGTGAGCTAGCGAATGTCACTCCGTAAGCGATAGACATATTCCATGAGCACTTATTGCCGCTAACTCTTCATTAACTATGACGACAGAGGCACACTTTTGAAAGACATCTCCATAACTCTTCGAACAAGAAACCAGAAATGCTTGGATAGCAAGCATAAAATAATAATATATATAGCGTCGTTCAATAATTCGAAAGTTTGTGTGACATTATTGGACTATGTCGGAACTGAGGGACGATGTCCCTGAACCGAACCAAAAATTTCTAAGTCCACCGACGCTATCAGTTTCTTATCCGGCATCGCAGCATATGTTGTTCCGAAAGGGAAAGCTTGAAATCCACCGAATCCCTTTCGGTATCCCGTCGGACCGGATGAAACTTTCGGACGTCCGTACCCGCTTCCGCGGAGCGTCCCGACCCAGCATCGTCGGATAAAATATATGCGACAGATTCAGTTGATGCTGGGATGCTGCGATAAACTGTGCTATTAAGGAAAGCACGTTCGTTCCCGAGGCCTGTGCAGTAGCGGACTTACGATGCATTGCCGCTGGAAGCTCCGTGTACGTTGACTCCCGCATACTTCCTATGCGAACGTCCGGAGTCTGCAGACCTCGAGTCCCCGGCTACCGACCCAGCGCTGTCGGATAATTCTCGATCCGACACCGTTTCTGTCGGCTGCTGGGATGCTGCGATAAGCTGTGCTATGTGCACAAGAATGTCCGGCGTCGAGACCTGCGGAGGCGCAGTCTATCGCTGCTTCGCCGAGGGCAGCTCCGCATCAGATGGCTCCCGCATACTTTTCCTATGCGAACGTCCGGAGTCCATCGGTCTCGAATCCCTGGCTGCCGGATGGTGTGACCTGGTCGCCGAAGAATCCTTGATCGGTGAAGCTGGTAATATATCGGCGGTCATGCAGCCAAGGTGCGGTCGTGTGCGCTGACGAGAAGAGGAAGCCTTAGCAGTCTCAGCGGACTGCCTATACAACGGAGCGTCCCGAGCGACGGACGTATGCTCCGCTAACGACACATTTGTACCACAACATCTGGGGCCAGATGTTGTTGAACGAGAGAGGGGCCTCTCTCGCTTGCCGTCCGGATGGACCGGAACGAGCTATGAACCGGACTAAAAGGCTTCCTCCGTTCTCCCTCCGATCCGCCGTCACTGGGTGTGCATTAAGTTAATTTTATAGTGCTCGCATCACCCCAAAATTCCTTCTAGACCGCAACGGACGAACCCGGCTGCCGAACCATTCGGTGAATGGACGCTACACCGGGCGAGCTAGCGGACGTCAAAGGCCGTCGAACCTACTAGGGTCCTCTTAGGCAATTGGCGTATTACAAGAGCACTTTTCCGCTAGCCCTTCATTAATTGTGACGACGGAGGCACACTGTTGGAAGACATCACAGATACATCACCCTAATCTTGATCGTCTGAAATAGAAATTGATAAAGTAGAGTGACCCTGCGGGGAAAGGACCGGAGTGTCCAAATCCCCAACAACATACCGTGACATACGCTTCCCATATTGTCATCGAAATCATACGATACAGAACCGAAGTTAATGCGAGTACACTGACCACATATAGAATGATAATAAGGTCAGAGGAAGACTTCCTCTTAAAACAATAGATCAATATCCTTTCAATGTGAAAAGAAAACAAGTCCTGGTACTCGCACTAACCCCTGGCAATCAAAATACATAATAATAATATGATCCATTAATATAGAAAAAATAATTGAAATCAAAATATTTTGAAAAAATATTTTTTCAGAACAGCCCAAGTTTCTGAAAAGTAACGTTGAGCCCCAATGGATCCCAAGCCTAAGTGTGGACAAAAATTTTAAAAATATTTTAAACAATTTATTCAACACTTACGAACAATAATAATGTATCTAGTTATGATTGAAATAACATAAAGATATTATTATTTAGAAATCCCCCCCTCACACAGAGGGCTGTTGTAAATGTAAACAATGAGTGTAAAAACACTAAAATAAGACTCCAGGCACCCAGGCCCGAAATCAGTTACCAAAAATACACCATCTGATGCAAAACAGAGACTTCCAGGGAAGAAACTGCAGAACATTAGATGGTAGATGCAGAACACAACGCCTAACCACCCGTAGGTGAAGACGTAAACATGGGGAAAGAACAGAATTCATTCTGTTATTCAGCTAAACTCCCAAGAAATTTTAGTAATAATAATTACAGAAATTATGCCAAAAGCATGGGAGAATAGCAAGGGGGAACTTAAAGGACAGGGAGAGAGGAAAAACACTTGTAAAAACAGTGTAACTAAATAATCAGAATGACAACAAAATGGCTGCTGCCTTGAAAATAGGTAACTTAACATAATTTCATTAAAAAATTTTAAGTTACAGCCCTGATAATATTCTGTCACACATTCTTTTCCTCTCCTCCTTTTCTATCCTCCTTAGAATCACCATTTCACTAATATTTATTTGTCTGGCATCATTTAAACTGAGATTTAAAAGCACAAAGATCAGTCAGATGTTAACTGATGAAGGGCCAAACTTAGAATGATAAATGGCGCCAATTTCGGAACGTCCTTGACACTGCGCATGCGCAGTGGGGGCGAGGTGTGGAGGGCCTCTCTGGACATGTTTTCTTTAGTTTTAGATGCAAATTTTGGGGATTGGGGGGCAAAATTTGTGTTTGGCCCTATATTTTAAGAGTTAGCACCAGCTATGTCTGGGTCATTGGTACAGTATAAAAATATATATTTTTTATTCATGATATCCCTTGCACTTAATATGCGTTTCACACACTGCTGCACGATATACCGGTATATCGCGATATTTTTTTCTGATATCGTTACCGGTATTCAGATTCCCATATCGCCCAGCCCCAGTATCCCATAGTACTAAACATTCACAAAATAAATTTTCAAATCAGTGCTTTCATATGGAAGTTCTGTGCAAAAATCTGATTGCACCTAATTTTGTACAAAATGGCTGCCATCAGCCATCTTGAATTTCGGGCCGCACCCAAAAACACTCATTCTCAATCCACGGTGATACCAAAGGTACCCAAGAAGTTTCGTAAAGATTGGTTTGTAAATACGGCCTCTAGCCCGAGCCGTATTGGCATTTGCACTTACAGTGCTGAAAGTAACACAAAATACATCAAAATTAGTCCAATTTGCATAATTTATGTACTGGAAAAAAACCTGTATTATATGTGATGTATCCCATGGTACTAACCATTCATACAAAAAAATTATTCAAATCAGCGCTTTCATATGGAAGTTCTGCGCAAAAATCTGATTGCACCTAAGTCTGTACAAAATGGCCGCCAGCGGCCAACTTGAATTTCGGATCGGACCCCAAAACACTCGTTCTCGTCCCACGGTTATAACAAAGGTACCCAAGAAGTTTTGTAAAGATCTGTTCATAAATACGGCCTCAAGCCCGTGCCGTATTGAATTGTTGACAGACAGATGGCCAGACAGACAATGGACAACTGGCCGTGGCATAAGCTCAAATTTGGCTTCGCCAAAAATTGAGCTAAAAATGCTAAATCATGTAAAAACAAATGTTTGTTCCATTTTCGTTTCATTTATGCATGACATGTTGTTTTGATAATCAGTGGCACCAAATCACAATCATATCAAGATTTTGGGAATGCATTTTTGAAAAAGAATAACCAATCAGCCTTCAGCCTGAATAATACCAGTTTGTTTTGGGAAAGCTTGTTTGAAAAAGTGTAACCAATCAGCACACAGTTTTGATAGTACCATCTTGTCCATGTGTCAGTAACCTTTTCAGGAATTTGGAAACGACAAGTTGCGTTTATTCTGTTCTACGTATTTTCAAATGGATAATTATTGGATTTTCTGGTCTGTATGTGTATAAACTTTTCGGAAAAGGAGATAGGCAAACATTTTGCTCTCACAATTTTTATTATTTAAATTATTCTACAATGTCTTGATATGCTACTAATAGGAGAGTGTGGTTAATTCGCAGAGGACGGTTTGGGCAAAATTGTGGGGTCCTGCTAATTACCGACCAAAACCCAATGAGTACCGACCAAAAAAATTAATAGGGATGAGCCAATCTATCGGTAAGCAATCGGCTGATAAAAGCCTTTTGACAATCAGTATGAATAGCACAAAAAACATCGGATGTTGCAGATTGTTGAAAAAAATTATTGGGTACCTATTCTAACTCTACTTCAAAGTCATTTTAATGTTCTGCTAATTAGTGCTGGAGGTTTACCAAAATTTCGTTTTTTACAAAAAAACGGAAACTGAACCGAAAAAAATTTACAATGTACGGTTTTCGTTTTTTTTGTATAAAATGCCCGTCATTGTCACATAGTCTATGACAGCATTAAATTTGACAGTTCAGTGTTGATAGCAGACCTCCAACATGTCAGAGAAAACAAAACTAATGTGTTCTGTCGTTGACATCTTCCTTCCATGTCTGTTTTTGTTCTATTCATAAGTTGAACTTACCAATTTACTCAACTTAACTCAGTGACAGGAGAAATTGAAATATAAATACCGTATTCTCTCTAAAAACTCTCCATCACTGGAAAATTGCATAAACATGGCATAACAAAGCCTGACTAGAGTTATCCCTTTCAAAAAGGCACGAAAATCACATTGCGGTTGGTCAATAATGATGATGTGTCATTGCGAGAGCAAACAGCTCCCGTGATTGATTTTGCGAGAGCAATTTTTCACTCCCAGTGCAATATATTCGTGAGAAGGACTTATTTTATTACTTGCACCGAAAGTATATTCAATATTGTCACCGCACTTTCGATCATTTTTACGGAAATAATATGGGTGAACAAAACTATTTGGTATCGGCATCAGCCGATTGTAAATCAAAACAATTTAGTTTCAGATGAATAGGCAAATCTCTTATCAGCTCATCACTAAAAATTAAATGAGTATCGACCAAAAAAAATATGATTTTTTAAAATCTCAAAGGTTTTTAAGCAGTTATTTGTGGGGGCAGACACAGGGGCTCAGCACAAGCTGAGATTTTTTGGATCGATTGTCTTCACATGCCTCAATAGATATAAAATATAAGCTTGTCTTTTATATTTTATTTCTATTAAGGAAGTGGAGATAATCAATCCAAAAAATCCTTATTAAATGTTACCTTTTTAGAGTTCTCAGTTTGGCCGAGTACCTGCATGTGCAGAGAAGTCCAGCCATTAACAAATCGGCCACAGAGAACTTGGCCTCAAGAAGTCAACCCCACCCCATAGCAATTTAGAAGTCGGGTCCTAAAACTACAGGAGCACGGGTGTACGGGTCAAAGTTTTTAAAGGGTATTTTGCCCAAAATTTATTGGAAAGTGATGCTGCTGGCATCATCGAGGACGTGCTACATGTGTGGGTGGCACTCTCCCAGAAAAAGGTTAGTCTGGATCTGCTAGAATAAACTATGTAAGCACCTATGTATACATTAGTTATCAGACGAGTTATCACTCTGACGAGACGGTAGTTTAAACTTGGGAGTCCGTAATAGGTTTTTTTAGTGGGGGACAGTTAAAACTATAAGTCCTGTCACGAACTGTGTGCTTATCTAGGCTTAATTGAGCATAGGAAATGCACGCAATTGCCATATCGAATGGCATCCAAAGCACGACAGGTTCTCCTGGTTACTCATAGCAAACGTACAGTTAAAACTAGAAGTCCTATCCTGAAATGCGCACAAATAGCACGTCGATTTGCGCGTTAATCTACGCGTTATGACGATGGTAAGGCTATCAAATTCTGCACATACGGCATGTGCACAAGCAAAGTTTCAGCCAATGGACCTCCGGGTAACCCGGAGGTCCATTGGCAGGAACATTGCTTGTGTTTGCTATGGGTAACAAGGAGAATCTGCCATGCTTTGGGTGCCATTCGATATGGCAATTGCAGGCAATTCGAACTTGCAATTAAGCCTAGATAAGCGCACAGTTCGTGACAGGACTTCTAGTTTTAACTGTATGCAATGGACCTCCGGGTTACCGGGCTGAAAGATTGCTTGTGCACAGGCCACATGTACAGAATTTGATAGCCTTACTATGATCATAACGCGTAGATTAACGGCAATTTAACATGCAGATCGACGTGCTATTTGTGCGCATTTCATGACAGGACTTCTAGTTTTAACTGTATGTCTTGTGGGACGTACCATAGCAAAAAATTCTATTACAGACGTTCAGTCCAAGCTTATGACCCCCTCATTGGAACGAACTTGGTGAGCTCGTTTTAATGAAGGGTCATAGCTGTGTTAATGAGGCAAAAAATGAAAAGGTAATCAAATTTGAATGGCGATTTTTGTGAATAGCACTGGCCGTTTTTACCGTTATGTTGGGTAAAGGCTTAAACAACAAGAGAACAATGTCAATGGCAATATAAGGCTTGTTTCTGCACACAAACCACTTTCTCGTCATTAGTGAACAGAGATGTGCAAAATAAATAATTACGGGACATCGTCAATCGTCATTATTATCTTGAATTCACAAAATAGCCCCACAACCCATCAGAGCGCCGATTTTATTTATTTGGTCGGTAATTAGTAGGACCGAAATTGTGGAGGCCAGTCTGGGTAAAATCGTGGAGGCCGGTATGGGCGATATTGCACAGGCCGGTTTTTCGAATATCACTTTATAAATTTAACACAGCATTATTGTTATCCAGTAGTAAGCAATCGTTACAATGCATACTCTAATGGACGTAGTAGTATCCAGACTCCACTCCAGTTGCAGAGTTGGGTAAAAAGACGTGCCGGCCATTTTGTGAATGAACATGTCCTATGAACTCAAAAATCGAAGTGCAACTACTTGGGCATCATCATCATACACACAACATCAAATGAATAATCAATAACATCGAAAATAATACGGGTGTGCTAATGGACATCGTCAAGAGTTGAGATCAGTAACAAAGAAAGACGCACATGACTATTTAGATCGAAATTAGGTAAAATATTTAACTCAATTTTAATACTCGAATTATATACAAGACAGCACATGAAGCGATACAATTGTGTATCAATAGACGTAATGATTATTGATATTCGTTGGGCACATGTCCACGGACCTTTTTGTTCTTCCTGCTGGGATTTCTTTCCACGTCCAGATCGTCGGCTGCTTTTTCTTCCAGTCATCTTGTCTCGCATTTTCAAACCTCGTGAGCGACACTCTCGTCTTCGGTAACGCGTTCGATCTTTCACGAGATTATTCAAATTTGTTTTTCGTTCGGCTATTCCCGGCCGATTCCGATTATCTTTGTTGGACGTCGAGCACCACCCGTCGCAACTGGTCTCCTGCACAGCCCTCTTGGTGATACCTTGTGGGTAGTTCAGCGATCTGAACGTAGTGGCTACCCCTCTACGTTCAGATTCTTCCCATTCAATCCTATAGAAAAAGTTCCCATCAAGTTTTTATGGGAACTCAAAACTCGAAATTAGGAATATATATCAAGCTTTCGCCCTTATTACCGGCTGCAATCGATAGTACACGTATTTCCTTACATTTGGGAAGAGTTTATTAATCCAAACTAGGTTTTATCCTTTAATTGTCGTCATTTGTGTACTCGTGAGGCGGCGACGGAGATTTCAAAATCGGCCATGTTGTTGTTTAAATATAAAACAGTAAAAACGATAACCCGGTAATGGCGCCGAAACGAATAGACCTTTTCATCGATGCGGAATAGGAATTTCGATCTCATTCGGGCAGAGGAGGCCATCAAACTCGGTCGCATTCGCACAGAGCAGATTATCAAACCCATTCTGCACAATTGCGATCGAATTTCCTATTCCGCATCGATGAAAAGGTCTATTCGTTTCGGCGCCATTACCGGGTTATCGTTTTTACTGTTTTATATTTAAACAACAACATGGCCGATTTTGAAATCTCCGTCGCCGCCTCACGAGTACACAAATGACGACAATTAAAGGATAAAACCTAGTTTGGATTAATAAACTCTTCCCAAATGTAAGGAAATACGTATACTATCGATTGCAGCCGGTAATAAGGGCGAAAGCTTGATATATATTCCTAATTTCGAGTTTTGAGTTCCCATAAAAACTTGATGGGAACTTTTTCTATAGGATTGAATGGGAAGAATCTGAACGTAGAGGGGTAGCCACTACGTTCAGATCGCTGAACTACCTTGTGGGCTGCGCAGAAGACTAGTCGCAACTTGAAGGTTTTAGTCTTTCATAATATTTCATTACAGGCAATAATTCTTTGGCCTCTCGCTGGTTTGTTGCGCGCCTCCAACGAGGCGGAACTCCGTCCCCCACCCGAGTATTCCCCCTCCCAGTATCCCAGCATTCACTCACAAACTGTTTTATCATATTCCCATTGGAGTTTTCTGGACACCGTCAGCTATTAATGTTTCGGAGCTTTTATTTCTCGTCATTTTTCACGTCACTTTAAAAACGATAGCATGGCTTGATGAAGTGGGTTGAATATTAGTTCTTGAAATCGAGACTTGAGACATCAAAGTCGGGACAAATCAGGTTAACATCCCACCTCGACCAATCAGTCTGGAATCAGACCCCCCCCCCCCCCCACACACACACACACACACCATGAGAGGTATGTGCCCCCCCCCCCCCCCCCCCCCGCCTACGTACTCTAGTGTGGTTTGCAAAGCTCATAATTATACAATAACAAGATTTTCGAGGGCGTTGGGCTCCATTATCGGACCGCTATCAGTGATTATTACCACTTCACAGGGCGTTCTCTAGTGTTTTAAAGTAATTTTACCTTTACGTTAAAAAACGATAATGCACGGTACGAAAATGTCAAACCATATGTTAACTGGATAACGGCCCGCTAGTTTTTATGAAAATGTCAAACCATATGTTAACTGGATAACGGCCCGCTAGCTTTTTTTTCCCATGATAATGGGAGTGGTAATAATAGTAATAACAAGATTTTCTCGGGCTTTTATGGGTTTTTAACGGCCCTCGAGAAATGTTTAACAGCCCTCGGGCTGATAAAGGCTCTATAGAGCCCTTGGGCTGTTAAACATTTCTCTCAGGGCCGTTAAAAACCCATAAAGCCCTCGAAAATCATGTTATTGTTATATTAGCAGCCAGCGGTCATTAGCGGCCCGATAATGGAGTATCAGTAGGATTTCTGGGGTTACCCGTTAAATATTCACAAGAAAATTAACAGTAACTGACTAGATACCTGCAGCACATTGTTGAAATTCTAAACCGATAAGGCAAATGATGACTAGTTTGTCGTCTGCAAACTGTAAACATAAACAACGCTCCCGGAAGTAGGTCATGACGTCATATTTGTCTCCGGTCCCCGGTCGATAATGGCTATAAATAGCCATTATTGACCAGATGGAAAATATGCACGTCTATTTGGGCTGTTGGGCTTTCTTATCGTCAATGTAAATTACTGTTAATGTGTTGGTAACGGTTAATGTGTTGGTAACGCACAAAAAATTGATAATAATTGAAAATATCGAATCAGATAGTAAAAAACACGGAGATTTCCGTTTTAAAATGTTGAAAAATATATTAAGAGAAACGTTTGGCTGTTGTTGACATCTGCGTGTATGTTCATCATTTCATGGAAGCCTTGAAGTGGGAGCGTGGTGGCTCATTGGTTACCGCATTGGACTTCAAACCGAAAGACCCACGGTTCGATTCCCGCTTGGGCTAACTGCGATATGGAGCTACTAAACGCTGAACATAACAGAACACAAATAAAATAATGGAACTTGTTAGTGTCATTCAAGTTGATACCAGTAAATTGGTTAAAAGTATCATATATTTCAAGTTTCAAGCGGATATGTTCACTCAAAGTGATTTTATTAACATTTTTTTCAACTATTCGGTGAGAGAGTTCGGTAAGATTCTTGTCTTCGGCGTTTTACAGCTTTCACGGATCTCACTAAAAAGTTTAGACCGAGTCTGGTGAAAGCGTAGACGGGAATTTAAAAGTTCGATAAAAATTGAATGCCTCTGTCCTTGTGGATCAAATTCTCAATTAAAACATTTTGGTGTTACTCATGTTTGTGGAAGATAAAAAAAGAAAAATTATTATATTTTTTAAAAATTCACTAAAAAATGAAGACAGAACTCAATTAACACAATTGACAATCACTATCAAAACTTCGACATTGTAAAGAGTAAGTTTGTTATTATAATTGTTACATTTTTACGGACTTAATTGTAACTAATCATTTATTAGTAACATTACGGACGATCTTTCTGTGACAAGTTATTGCGTAGTGAAAGTGAGACTGAATATGAGGAGTTATTTCAAACATTAAGTGCAAAATGGAGTGTAGCATTTTGTGCATATTTCAGAGAACAACTTAGAAATCCCCTTAAGAACTGTGCTTGTCGATTTGTACTGGAAAAAGTGTATGACAGTTATTCTGGTATCACAAATAACATTCCAAAAGGATTCAATAAAGTTTACAATGATTTGTTGGAGTGAGAGCATGCCCATTTAGATACAATAACGCTGGCTGTTCACGATTTGCAGTTGTTTTGTCGACTGGAGTAACTGCGTGGATTTTTTGACGATGGAAATTTTGAGCCGAGACCTGAACACAGAAGTAAATTTTGTGAGCAAGCAACTGTTAGCATGCCAACAAATGTGACCAATCCTTCAAAAATTATATCTTTTCTGCGGATTGAATTAAAAGAAAAACAATCAGATTATTTATGAAACATTCCGTTAAATTCAACTCATCTTGCAGATAGTTAGAAAACGGAAAAAGTTATTTCAACTCAGCGAGCCATAGCTCTCGACACGATTAACCAAAGTAAAGTTGTTCACTGCGCTCAGGCTAAAGCATTTGTTGCCACTGGTTCTAGAAACGACAAGTACATTGTGACTTTATGTTCTGAAAAGTGTGTATGTCCAGCTTAGGGTACATGTTGGCATATATTGACAGCCAAAATAAGTGTTGGACTTGACTGTGAGGGTGAGAAAAAAGTTTACAACATGTCACAGCTGACGCGTAATGAACGAAAAAAAAACGAACAAGAATGTAGGTAAAAAAAAGCCTTGCGATAAAGACGATATTGGAAGAGTGGTTGTACCTGCTCCAGACTCTAATAAACCATGTGAAAATCCTTTGGAAAGTTCGACCCCAAAATCAAGTTCATATTTTGCATATTAAGAATTTATTTCTGTCTACATATTTTTTCCGACTCGGACTACACATTTTAGTGACAGCCTTCATACCTCTTATTCGGCAAATGATTAAGATGAAGACAATCGAATTAGCGTCGCTACAGAGTGAAAGCCTCCAGTCTCCCATGATTTTCGGTTCTGCGTCCAATTCAAAGACAATTCTCAATTTAGACGGGTTTTGGCTCGTTTAAAATTGTCTTCTTTTTCATGTGTATTTGCACTGCCTTTGTGACGTTTTGTTATCAAGATTTTATATATAGGCAATATTTTTTATGTTTTAATTGCTTATAAGAAATGGTCTGTTGGTGGTACTGAGATGTGCTTATGTACAAGTGCACAATGTGTACACAATACACGAAGCACATGGACACATGCCAGATGTGCCGATAGGTGCTTATGTGAAAATGCACAATGAAAAATGCACAATACGCGCACAGCACATGCAGGTCATAGGTACACGGCGAAAAAGGGATTCTATAGGCATGGACAGACTAAAGAAGGGATTTCACGGAGCGTGGGGCTGGTGGTTGATGGGATGTGTTTGTATGCACACGTGTTCGACATGTGCCATTTTTGAAGATCATTACAATGGTGTATTTGAAGCTTTTTTGACATTTCATGTATTTTCCCATGATTAATTATTAAAAGAGGGACAAAAGGGACAACGTACACAACTCGCTGGCATGGAAGATAACTACCTGCTTTATTCAAACTGACAGAATAAATAAGGTTCCGCTCCACAGTTTTCCAGGCATTTCCAAATGTGACATGCCATACACTCTCTTCAAATGCAAATATCCTGTAACTTTATCTAACCCATTACATGTATTACATTTCCCAAATCCACAAAAAACATATAACACTATCTGACTAAGTAGAAATAAACAATCTGAATGTGGGTGGAATTATTTATTGTCAAAGGCAAGACTTCAACCTGAAAAATTGCCCGAAAAAATACCGAAACCAGTCATTTTCAGCCACCTAGCAGCCTCAAAAGCAGAATTTTCCCACCAACCCCACCTACCCACCCCTGGAGCAGAGCATCAGTTGTTTCTAAAATGCAAAAAAAAAATTATATGTTTCCGTCTCATTTTTTAGTTACCTGTCTGGTAACAAACTCGTGTAAAATTTACATTTAAAAAAATAGCCAAGTTTTCGAAGCCACTGTTTCCCATAATTCATCTGGTAATTTACCCCTATGTATCAGACTCCAACTTTGGGACCAAAACTTCAAATTCTCTTGTCCAACAAAAAGCCTAATGTAATCATATATCTGATACTAAAAATATATCTCTATTTTACATGGCCTTAGTTTCAACATACGCCCTTTGTTTAGAATTTCACCCCTGTGCAATAGTGCGAAACCGTGGAGCGGAACCTAAACGCGTGAATTTGTGGCCGAGATATTGACGTCATCCGTCAGTTAAGACATTTAGCTATACGACGTTGGTATACCAATTGCTTGACCAATTAAAAACTTCTTAACACTAAAACGGAGCGAATTTATGTTGGAGACAAGTCACTTTCTTTTAGGTCACTGGTGCATATTCGTTCATTGGTCGGAACAACAGGCTGTGAATGCCTCCCTGTTTCGACCTGTAAACCGTGGTTGCTGATTCGAAGACTTGTGAAGAGTTCTCTAGCTTCCCAAGATGCAGTATACGCTAAATACGGTTCTAAAACATACTCACTTTTAACCTTGCGATACGTTCGTAATTTGTTTTTTACCCCGTTTTTAGGTCGTCATAGATGGCATTATAAAATTCTTCTTCGTGTCTTGCCTTACCTTTCCCTGTTAAAATGATTTTAATGCAGTTTTCGCGTCACAGTTGTTCGATGTCGGATATACCAACGTATATTCATACTGATTTGTCTTTAAATTATCCGAGGTCACGTTTCTTTGTTTCACAACATGCTTCACCAAGCAATATGGGAGAATCCTGGGAAGTTAATCTGCAGTAATATTTGATTTGTTGTAATACTGCGTCGATCAACAAGGGATATCGTTCTAGCTCTTCTCGTACTGCATTATTTGACGCATTCTTATTTACCCCGAGTAACAGTTTTGAAAATGTAATATGCATATTTTCGCACGCGGAGCGACTTACATTTTTGGAATTAAGTTGTAACGACCACATTTCACACCCATAGAGTAAGAAGGGTTTGATCAACTTATCGAAAAGACTTGAATATACTTGTACTGTTGGCGATATTTCCGATTAAGACGATTATTTAGCG
Source organism: Pictodentalium vernedei (assembly GCA_031216915.1). NCBI lineage: Eukaryota > Metazoa > Mollusca > Scaphopoda > Dentaliida > Dentaliidae > Pictodentalium > Pictodentalium vernedei. Next base: position 328,636,812 of record CM062289.1, on the reverse strand, counting down.
AGTATACATGGATCGTTCTGGGTGTCTACAGGTCCAAATATGGGACCCTTTTCCAATGGCATTTTGGCATGATTTTTCCAAATTCAAACCCAAAATTTCCGAATCTTAATCCTCATTCAAACAAAAAATTAATTCTTCTTTCAACTCTTATTTTGACTTGAATCACTCTTTACTGCAACAAAACAGGTGTCTCAATAGGCAATGTTTGGATACATTTGCAAGTTACATCCCCAAAACCTTGTCAGTTGTTTCTAGGTAAGTCTTGGCTGTCTATCTAGACACAACTGCTACGCCACAGAATGTAGACTGTTCAAGTGTAGCAAATACAACAATTTATAATAAAGGTTACAAAGACTGATTATCATTTCATGTGACTGTTTGTTACAAAACATACTGTATGTACTATACACGTAGTAGCTTCTGTATTAATGTTCTTAGCTCAATATGACGGTAACATTCCTTATTCTTCGTGTTTCTTCGTCCAAACAAATTCCAAGTTGGAGTCTTCATGACAGGAATTTTCCCAATTACATGGACCCTGGACCCTTTCTGACATTACTTGTCTGCTCGAGCTTTCTAGGTAAAAATTGGAGGAGGCAGATGATTTGCGAGCCTGAATATCATGTTTTTTGTTTTACCTATTTTTATATGCACATTGTTTTCTCTGGCGAAATAGACATTTTTGCAGGCCTTGCGGCGATTCCGATAGCAACGCAAGTTCATCTGCGAAAAGTAAATGATTCAATGAATAATTATTCAGATATACTGGTTGACATGTATTATCAAATATGTCTTTAACATCATCAATAATTATTTTAAAAAGGATCGACGAGAGGTTACACCCCTGCCTGACCCTGACGGTTGATAGTTGAGGCAAACCTAGTCCGTTGTTTGCTTTCGAAATGTAAAAAAAATCGACTTACACAATTGAGATTAAGGTTCCTAGAATCGGTTCATTTATACTAATGTGTCGTAGTTTTTTGAAAAGTATTGTTCTATATTATCAAATGTTTTTTTCTAAAATCTACGAAAATAACATACATCGGCTTTTTAGGCCTCCTGTATTTATTTATTGCAGTTTTCAGAACAAATATACCGCCGATTGTTCTGTAACCCTTCCGGAGGCCAAACTGGTTTTCACTTTTTATTTTATTATCTTCCAGGAAGCTGTTAATTCTGGAATTAATTACCTTGTTAAACAGTTTACCAGTGGTATTGCTCAAGGCAATAGCGCGATAGTTATTCGGATCATGTCTATCGCCTTTTTGTATAATGTTCTAAGAACTACTCCAACTTGCCCCAATAAATATTATTTTCTGGTACAGATTTACATAATAAATTCTTAAAAACATCTACTGTAACATCCGGATCAAGATTATTCCCCGATGACTCTTTTTCTCTCAGAAGTTTAATAATATTCCAATATGTCTTAGAATCTATGGACTCGCGGTCGAGTTGGTTGCAGATATTTTCGTTAAACATTTTACGTTTGTATTTTGAAACTTTTTGTACGTCTTTTTCGTTATGAAATAGCTTACAACGAGTGATTTGTCTTAGGGGTTTGTTTTCAGAGAACGGGATAAATTATCCATGTTTTGTTTCAGTTGTTTACCATCTACATCAAACCACTTGCGTTTCGGTCTTTTTCTACTAGTTTTACTGCTTTGAATCTGCGCCTTGGCCGCTTTATTTATTGAGCCAATAATGGACATCAGATCACTGACAGCGTCTTCGGTTCGACTTCGGCTAGATGTGCTGATATCTGCTCGTGTGCCTATGCACACTGCGCACACAACAGACGAAGCTCACAGGCACATGCGTCGTACGCATGCGCGCTAAGACCACATAAGTAGTAAGAGAGGGCCATTGGGCGTAAAACTTTAACATTGAAATTCCCATAGACGACCCTGGATGCCATTGGGCGTAAAATTGTAACACTGAACTGCCATAGACGACCCTGGATGCCATTGGGCGTAAAATTACGCCCAATAGTATCCAGGGTCGTCTATGGCAGTTCCATGTTAAAATGTTACGCCCAATGGCATCCAGAGTCGTCTTGGGAGTTCAGTGTTAACATTTCCGACCAATGCCATCCAGAATGGTCTATGGGAATTTCAGTGTTAAAATTTTACGTCCAATGGCCCTCGCCTCTTAACACTGTTTTCCCCATAGACAACCCTGGATGCACTCTGGCGCAATTGCAGCATTGTATGCCATACTGTTTTTACGATCTTGTTTCAAATTCTCTGCTTTTTAGAAAAAGCTAAGAAGAAAAACAAAATGAATGAAAATACTTAATGGTACGCATTGTGGCCAAATCAGTTGTTTTAAATATTTATGATTACATGATTGTCTATCAACTTTTCACATTTTGAAAGAGTTTTTTTTTCAAAATATTAAATTTGATAGAGATGCATACAATATTAACCTAGCACTCACAGTAAAAAGAGAAGTGAGTCTTAACACTATTTTATGTCAAACTGTTTTAAGATATCTTGTTTCTACTTCTCTGCATTTTTAAAAAGAGCTAAGAAGAAAAAAAAAAATAAAACGAAATAAACTTATTGGTACGCGTTGTGGTCGAACTTTCCGTGACAGTTGTTTTAGGTGGAAAATATTTATGATTATATGATTGTCTATCAACTTTTCACATTTTGAAGAGTTTTTTTTCAAAATAGTAAATTTGACAGAGTTACATACAATATTAACCTAGTACTCACAGTAAAAATAAGAAGTGACTCTTGATTCCGTTTTACTGATGGGATGTTTGGGAGGCGATAATAAAAGAGGATTATAGGACTCGTCTAACAATTCGACAAAACTGTCACAGAAGTTTTAACAAAACCAAAATTTATTTAAAGTTTATTCAATATATTGTCATGAACTGAACATATGTACATCGAGATCTGAGTTTACCCATCTATGAAAAACCTATTTACATCGAGATGTTTGAAAAAAAACTTAATGAAAGTATTCAGTCTCTCATTGACTGTCTGAATGAAAAAATAAGAACGAACTAAAAAATCCTAGTTGTGTTACAAAATAGATTTCTATGACATTTATATTTTAGATGGGTGACATTTTTACAATTTGACAAAAAAGAAAATAAAACATATAATGGAAACAATACCTTTGGAGTTTTGTTTTGACACCTGATTTTTTATTCCTATACAGTCATTTTAAATATTGTCTCCAGTTTTGCTCAAACCAATGTAGAACATCTTTGTCGTTTTCTTGGAAATGTCTTGGATGAAATTTGATAGTAAGTACTGTCTCTAAATCATATCCTTTTGCAAGATGATCTAAAGCAAATATACAATACATTCCACACAGCACCAAGATCACTTTGTAGTCTCATCGTATTTATTGTCCAGGAATCTGTGTTTTTCACTATGAAATTGTATATGTCTTTATCCATTGGTGGTAAACCATATGAATCAATGCAGATAGCAGAATGACAAATAGTCAAACCTTTGTTGGATGAACTTTTGTAGTTTCAGTATGTGTGCCAGGAGAATCTAAATACCACATTTCACTTGCAGCCAATTGTGTTTTTTATACGCTCGTTTGTAAAGACGGTCGTATTATGTAAATGGTCTGTCTGTCTGCCCATCTGTCCGTAAACAATTGGTTTCCGACCGATAACTCCAGTTTGGATTATTTGATTTCAACCAAAGTGTGTATGTGTATTCCACAGCTAGTAATACAGGTTAAGTTCGGGTTCCGTCCAATTATTTTTACAGGACTTTTGGCCCTTTTTCGACTTAGAATTTGACCTTCTATTAACATGTTTGGTTTCCGACAGATAACTCCAGTTTGGATTATCTGATCTCAACCAAAGTTGGTGCGGTTATTTCCCACGTGTTATTACAGGCAAAGTTCGAATATGGGTTGCGTCCAATTATTTTTACAGGAATTATGCCACTTTTTCGACATAGAATTTGACCTTCTATTAACATGTTTGGTTTCCGACCGATAACTCCAGTTTGGATTATTTGACCTCAACCAAAGTTGGTACGTGTATTTCCCAGATAGTAATACAGGCCAAGTTCGATTATGGGTTCCATCCAATTACTTTTACATGAGTTATGAGCCTTTTCGACTTTAAAAATTCTCATTACCATCAACATTTTGGTTTCCGGATGATAACCTGAATTTGGATTCATAGATCAGGACCAAACTTGCTTTCTGTCTCATTTATATCAAAATGATGGTTAAGTTCGAACTGGGGCATGGTCCGATGATTTTTACAAGAGTTATGGGGTTTTTCGATTTGGAAATTGTATATTTCCGTCAACATTTTTTTCAGAACGTTGTTTATGGCATAACTTGAACAATAGTTAACGGATTTCAATTCTTTTTAGTATATGTCTCTATAGCAATAATATCTACGTCAAGTTCGATAACCAGCCATGTGCGATGGAAATTATGGGAGTTATTGCCCTTTGTTGTTAAATATGGTGTAATGCTTGTTTATGGAATAAATTTCCCCCTCCTCGTGTCTCATTTAGGCAAGTGTTACCAAAGTGCATTTTGAGAGACTGGGAGTTATTACGTGCAAAAAATGACTGTTATGACCCCCCCCCCCTTTCGGGTGTCATTTAGGCAATATTTTTCCTTTTGAGACATTATATGCACAAACAATTGACTCCTATAATTAAACTCTCTCTCCTTCCAACCTCCACCCCCCCCCCCCCCCACCCCGGTGTCATTTGGAGTGATTCCGTGCAAAAAATAATCGACTCGTATAACTCACGAGCACCCTCGATCATATTTGAGATGTCTACGTGGCTATTTTCACCTAATCCGCGAGATGTCTGTAGCCTACATTTAAGCATGCTGCTTCTTTTCTGTGGAGGTATGGGATGTAGCTTTTCTCGAATAGGGATTTTAACCTCTAAGCGTAGTCATCACCCACCCCCACCCTCCCCCCCCCCCCACACCCCATCTCCTAGTCCAATAAGTTTGAAATTCTTTTAAATAAATTTTCGAGAACCTCCACTGGGAATACTTGGAGATGGTGCCGTGGCATTTCCGCTCAAAACCACCTCGGCAGGGGAGTTTTATCCCAAGTCGAGTTTCGTACCGGGACGATTCGTCCAAAAAAGGCTGATCTTTTTTGGAGGGGTGCCATTTTAAGTGTTTTTTCAAATGTTTTCAAATGAAGATATTAACCTCCATAGTTTGGAACCCTGTCCAATAAATTTGATATTATTCTATAATAATTTCTTGAACCACCAGTCACAATGTTTTGAGATGTGGTCTTCAACAATTCCGGACACAAGGCCGGGCTGGGTGGGTGGTCGGATGGGGGCCAAAACTCCTTTTTTCCTGGAGTTGCAATTTTTTTCCTGGTGGTTTTTTTTCAAATTATTTTCACATAACAAGTCTATATTGTTGTTTAGTAGTCTAATAGGCACCTGTTTGTCAGGTAGGGTTAGTGAATAAGGCCCCACTAGGCTGATTAGGGGATTTATTCTCTTTTTTGTAAATTAAATTAGATGCATTAAAGAATTGTGTACTCCAGTTTGACTAAAAACAATCAGTGGAAATTTATGAATTTTAATTTGGGAATGGTTAACATAATTTTCATAGCTGAATCATCACGGCACAATTTGGATTTTACAATGAGTAGCAATGTGTTTAGCAGGACATCTAAAATAATGTAAAAAATTTACGGAAAATAATCTAAATGCCCAGTTTCTCTGAGTAGAGCTCTTGTAACCTGAAACTAATGAAAATTCTCACTGTGCATCTTTGATATAAAACCCCACTTACTTAATTCAAGCTCATAGTGATAGTACCAGGGTTTTCACAGAGGGTTTGTCTGGCTATCTCGTGAAAACATGAAACAAAAGTTACAGCTAATATTTGAATTGAAAACTGACCCTGACTGAGCCAGAGTATATAGATGAGTAGCTGAGCATAATACTATGCAGCAAAAGAAGATTATTTTAATCCTCTATCTGATGTTCACAAAAATAGTCTAATTCTTACATTATATGCTGTTATATGCAGAAATCAATGCTGACATTTTTTCGGAGATGGACCAGGACGGACGGTGAGATTTACAATAGTGTTAGGTGACAGATTTTCAGCTTTCCCACGCTATCTACTATCTTTTGAGTAATGACAATTGGCTGAAACCTCAAGCCAAGACACTCAGCCTGTAGTCAGGTCATTAAAATTAAAACTTCTTCACTAAATTTAAACTGTTTCTTCAGTCTCGGAACTTAACACATGAATGATAATTATTATGAGAGCATTGAGGCCAGAACTTTCAGTTCAGCATTTGTAATTCATGCACTTCAATAATATGCCAGTATGCACTACGCCATAGTGTATATAGGCATATTATTGAAATGCATGAATTACAAATTCTCAACTGAAAGTTCTGTCATCAGGTATTAGAACCACCAGAACATACCAGAAAGTTCTGTCATCAGGTATTAGAACTACCTGATGTGAAAAAAACCAGTTATCAGGATGAAACAATCCTGGGTAATATTAGGTTCAGCACCAATTCCAACTCAAGAATCAATCAGTTCCTCGAAAGTTTTCTCACAACGAAAAATAACAATGAAATTTTTCCCAGTAAAAATAAATGCGTGCTTGATAACAAAGGAGTTAATAACAATTTTCTTTAGTGAAATCTAAATGCTTCTGCTGATGCTGGTTGATGTGTACATAATTAGTTTAGACAGTAGATTAGGATTCAAATTAAGGCAAGGATTGACAACTGGAAGCTCAGTGCAATAATTTTTCATTACCCACTGTGGTGATACACTGAAAAAATATAGGTGGTGGGGTGGGTGTCCAAGTGGTCAGAGGAAAAAAAAACATTTTTTTTCCACGTGGGTGGGTGGGTGGTGGTCAAAAGGTGGAAAAAAATATTTTAGGCCTTGTGTCCGGAATTTTTTGGAAGACACCCCCCCCCCCCCCCCCCCCCTGGTTTCGTGAGCATTTTCTCGCCCGCTTGTGCTCTCACAAAACGTTTTCTTGTGTTTGTATGGATTAATTCCAGCAAAGTTTCATCAACTCATTGATTTTTCCCCATACAATTATTTTGTAAAATCGTTATTTTTCTTCACTTTTGCAACGGCAATCATATGATCGGTAATTTGGGTTTGCCAAGGATATAGCTCGAACACCAAGGCACTGAACCTCATAATATTTTTTTGTGATTTCTCAAGGCTAAATTGGCATCCAAATCTAGCTGCGATTGCAAATCTACATGCAGACCGTCATTATACAGTTTGCTGCATCTGATTATGTTCTCGATTCGCTTTGATGCCACCTTTATCAGACGGTCGCTTTCCAAATTATACCCAAACCGTCCTCTGGCCAAACCGTCCTCCAGCAATTTGACCCAAACCGGCGGTTAATGTAACCCGAGTCGTCTTCCACGGTGGGCGAACCGTCCTAGTTAGCGATTTGCCCCAAAAAGTCCACAAGAATAAGGATGATTGTTATGGATAACAGATCAAAAATAACAGAAAACAAATTGTTTATTTATTTTCAACTTCGTTTTATTATTTTGTAAATAAAAATATATATAAGCATGTTGAAAATCTTAAATAAACTAAAATAAAAATAATCAGAGTCTGAAAAATGACATTGAAAAATTAAAGTAATTACAGGTTGGGTCAGGCTGTTATCTGGGTTGTTTTTTACAAATGTTTTTTTTTATCAGGTGTTGAAATGTACCGAGGAAATTTTCGTCAGAGCAAAGCCAGCCTAAATATAGGGGCGAGGGGCCTCATATATAAAGATGTTGTAAGTTCAAAAGATATTCCGCATCAAGGCGAAAAACCTACGTGAATTGCACTTCTCTGTGAAGCTGGACATGGAAAAAAACACACGTGGTGTATATCCGGCTTCAGCGCAGGGACACAGGGGAGAAACGCTATGTTAGATAAGGTCCAATCTCATTTAATTTATACAGTAGTCGCGAGTCTTACGAGACGTAATCGGTTGGTGGCAGGATATCGTCACGGCCAATTGAGAAACGAGATTCTAAAAGATAGAAATGTCTGTCGTGTCGTCACCTGATCATTAGTACAGCAATGAATGGCAGGAACGAATTGGTTCTCTCGACAAGTGAAATCACCGTTAAGTCACGCGCGAGATGACTTGTATTCTGCCTCGATATACGTCATCTCCCACCGGCATCTCCTGGCATAGGGGTACCTTCGATCACAGGACCCTGAAACGGCTGGAATCGCCAGACAGGGCATTCCACGATTGATTTAGCTTAAGGTTGATAGGCGGCTACAGTGCCAAATTCGTTGAGAAGGAAAACCCAAGGTGAAACGTTAAAGTTTAGATTGTCGAGTAGCAGGTATCAGCCTGCAATAGTCAGAAGTGTAGGTTAATTGTATTGTGCGTATTAACCCTTTGAATCGTCAGACTGATTGCGCTGTGAGTAGTTTGTTTTGCTGTCGAAGCATCGTAATACCGACTGGAGATCGGTGTGAGTGACAATTTCGCCCTAGCACAAAAAGGGGCATTTTTGAATCGTGAATTCAACCAGGAACAGTGAACATTTCAATAGGACTTTCACGGAGGACTTTCAAAAGGCACATAAGGTATGAGTAGACAATATCTGACCCAAATCAGAAGTACGGTGGCTTTATAGATGACGAACATTGCTGGTCGGAACCCTCCGACAGCCAGAGGTACAGTTACGCGCAGACGTTGACATTTGAGCCTAAGCGGGTGAAGCTCTTATGGCGAGCTCACGGTAATAACATTTCGGATTTGTGAAGCTCTTATGGCGAGCTCTCCGTAACCTAACCTCAGATTTGTGAAGCTCTTATGGCGACCTCACGGTAGTAACATTTCCAGTGCGTAGACTATAGTGCCAGTACAGGGCTATAGAATGACTACATAATTGTTGAGAATTGTTTAACCCTAGCAACCCATTTTCTGTGAAAAGAATCGAATTGTTGATTGTTGAAATATTGAAACGGCTTTATTTTTATGTGTAAATAAAAGAATCGTTGTTACTTTAAATCATTCTTTCCATTACGCAGCCTGAAGTGATTAGGAACCTAACGGAAATCGAACCTATCTTAGGCCAATTTGGCAGAGGAGAAATCACAGCGCCGGTCGAACTCAGCTCCCAGCGCCGAGTTCGCGGCACCAGGATTCCGACTCTCCACGTCGGTCTAATTTTCCCGCAATTTCATCAGTGGGACTAAATAACCCCACGTCAGCCCAGGCCTTACGGGGCCTCAGGTGTCCTGACAGTTTTCAATAGGTGGTGACCTATAATACTTGCGAAGAAGCGCAGGATTTTCTGTTAGTTCATAACTCTGACATAATGCAGAGGTGCTCTTTGCCAATATTATCTTGTTGCCGGCGTCAGGCAAAGTCAAATGTCGGTAGCATCAATACTTGATCATGTTTCTGAAAAAGCAGGTAATAGTGTTATTCCTGTGCTAGCTACTGTGCGAAAGCACACAATTTGCTATTAATATTACGATAAGGGTCCAGTTCTAGTGGATAAGGTTCATCTCTATAATAATGGACAATAATTCAAATCATAAACACGAATTTTTTCAGTTGGAGTTCTGATTTTTGCCTTGAATGCGATACACTGATCTTTGGGTCTGAATTCCTTAATAGCGATAAAAACTTGTTTTTTATAGTCCAAGACTATATTCTGGCTACAAAAAGATTATGTAATGGCAGGTAGGGTGATCTCCAGCCATTTTAGTTACTGCTTGACACTGTACTGTCCGACGTTTTCACCTGTTTTGCTATTGGATTTCGGCACAATTAATCGTTGGATTTATTCTCTGAAAGTGATATTCATTGTCTACACATCATTGCCTTCATGCATCGGGTGCCTTTCTACACTCGACCCTGGCGTTGATGTTTCCCAAATCGGTTATGTGCTCCCCTATACATTTACAATACTCAGAAATCGATGTGACTCATTCTCAAGAACGAATCCATTTCTACATTTAACTCATATTGATTTTGCCTCTCTGAAATTAACTATCCCGTGTCAGAATATGCTCTTCGGAGACTCGATGCAACCAGCGGCGATCGTGGTCGCCATCTGTGGGCATTGGAACTTGGTCATATGTTATTTGCTTCCAGTTACACAGCTACCACTATCTCACATGAGTGAGAACTTTTAAATACAAAATTACTCGCCTTGTTCATGGAGTGTGTGTCATGTAGTTTGTCATCTGCGTGGAGACGGTTACTATTTATATAAGCTTATTGCCGAATCCACAACTCAATGTGCAACTTGTATTGTTACTGTTAATGTTTTCTGAAATAAAATTGTTTTAACTAAATCATAAACACTGAGCAGCAAACAGTGATTAACATCTAATTAGTTACACTCGTCTTGTGTTTACACAATCATCAATTAAGAAAATAACTTCTACTCGAACTAGAGAAACAGAATTTAGTGCATCCAGTAAATTCAAGTCTGTGTGAACTTGGTTGAAGCATCAGAAATAAACAATATAGAAAGAGAATTTATGGAGGCTTATTTTGGGGGATAAAATATTTTTAAAGAAATCAGAAATAGATTTTTGTTAACAGTATTTAAAGATATTCATACAGGAATCGGATATTTTTTTCCAAGAAACCAGAAAAAGCATATATGTGCACAGAATTCAAAGGGTTCGATCAAGGAATCAGAAATGGATATTTTTGGCACTGCCACTTATTTGAATGGTGTTTAGAGCAGTAATGTGCGTATGGAAATGGTTATCATTATTCCCACAATGCATGAAATAAAATCTTTGGAACCCACATTAAAGTCTGTAGGATATAAAAGCATTGAACTGAATAATTTATACATTTCTTTGAAAAGCAAAGGGTTTCTCTCAACTAGGTGTTTAGATGGAACTGACACGTGATTAAAATAATAGATAACATTTAATGTTTGACACTTAACTCCGCTTCTGTAATATGATTGTTTACATTGTTATCCAGTGTGGATAAGTATTGCTGCAGGATAATTTACTGTTACAAGAAATTAAAGGCTATGAAAACAAAACCCTGCTGCCGACTGGGCGATACTCAAGTGCAAACACAGGATGCCGAGAACTTGTGACTGTCTGTCAGTATGCCAATAATCGGTGAGATTGGAGAATTCGTTTTCGAGTTATCGTGCGGACAAGGAAGTGTTTAGAAGAAGAAAAAAGAAGAAAAACAAGAACAAGAAACAAGAAGAAGTAAAAGAAAGAAAGAAAAAGAAACTGTACAAAAACAATAGTCTGTGTGTTTCACACAAACTAATAAAACCATTAAAGACTAAAAAAAATGTAAAGAAAAAAATGAACCAAAGATTATCCAACACGTTTGATGACTGTTGTGCCATATTCAACCAAAAAAATCATTTCCATATATTCCACTGGAGGACGGTTTGGGTCCAATAGCGGCCAATTCGGGTCAAAATGCAGCGGTCGGTTTGGGTCAAGTTGCAGGGGACAGTTTGGGTGTATTCGCAAATACCCTAACAACTTCACATCCGCATTTCGGCTAGAAAAAGCTACAATCGAGCTTGTATTCTAGATTGTTCGTTGCAAATACCGATTACATATGAGAATTTCAGTACCAAGTTGACTACGCGAATTGAAATTGGGTACCCCTTTTCTAAGACTTCAGTACCATGTAAACTGCTTGAACACATAATATGTAAACACATGATGAAATACCTGGAACAAAATAACATACTGACTTCATTAAATCATGGATTTCGCTCTGGATATTCCTGTGAATCGCAGCTAGCAATAACAACCCATGATATGCTCCAACCATTCGATAAAGGGAAGCAAGTGGACATTGCGATCCTGGACTTCTCCAAGGCTTTCGACACAGTACCCCACGACCGACTCCTCCACAAAGTACACCAATATGGCATAAGAGGAAGTACACACAGATGGCTAACTTCATTCTTAACTGAAAGAGAAATGAGAGTACAGCTAGAAGGGGAATACTCAAATAAAGCCGTGGTGGAATCCGGGGTCCCCCAAGGTACAGTCCTAGGACCGATTTTATTCCTGTGTCATATCAACGACCTCCCAGAGTCTGTCAAGTCATCGGTCAGATTATTCGCTGACGACTGCCTTTTATACAGAGAGATCAATAAGCAAGAGGACCACAGAAAACTCCAAGAAGACCTCTTCTCCCTTGAGAACTGGGCAGCAACATGGGGCATGCGCTTTAATGTTACATCCTCAGCCTTAAAAAGAAAAGCAACAACTTCTATTCACTTAATGGCCATATTCTCCAACAGGTTTCGTCAAACCCTTATCTTGGCCTCCAAATATCTGAAGACCTCAAATGGAAAGAACACGTTAATAACGTTACAAGCAAAGCAAATTCTACACTAGGATTCTTGAGGCGGAATTTACAACACTGCCCCCAAGAATGCCGAAAATCGGCCTACATAGCATTAGTAAGATCAATAATGGAATATGGAGCCATTATATGGGACCCCTACACAACAACTGACATCAACAAACTCGAAAGCATCCAGAGAAGAGGGGCACGTTTCATCACAAAGAATTATAGCTCCAGAGAAGAAGGGTGTTTAACTAAGATGCTAAAAGACCTCGATCTCCCGCCATTGAACATTCGACGACAACACAAACGGCTCGCATTCTTCTACAAAGTGGTTGAGGGGCAGATCCCAGCAATCAATCCCTCTGATTACATCAAATACCACAAACCAAAAAGACAGATTCGGGCAATACAATTTGATAGTTGTGTCACCAAAAACATCATCTCCAACCAGGAAAGAAAAAACAGTCGTTCGGTTATTATTCCACCTGCCAGAACTGAACAGCTCAAAAACTCTTTGTTCATCAGAACCGCCATAGAGTGGAACCAACTAAGCGACCAAATAGTTCACTCTAAAAACCTAAAGAGCTTCAAATCAGCACTCAGCTCACAGCAAAACTAATGCGCCCTCCCTCCGTCACATCATAGCCCTGCAGGGAATCTGTGACGTACAGAATACAGATACAGATACAGACGAATGTCTCAAGTTGCTCATTGCTGTCAGACGTCCAGTACCTAAACCTCTTATGAATCAGGAGATGTCTCTCTATCGGAAACCACCAAGAACAAAACTTTGGACGCGGCTTTGGGGTTGGGCGGAAAGTCTCTTATAATGCAGTACATTGTACAACATTCACAATGTATAGCTTTCATAACACATGGGGGGGGGGGGGGGGAGGGGTTGGGGGGCTGCAAATAATTCAATTTCTTTTAATGAACAAGATTCAAGTTTATTCATGAAATGTTTCTTGTTTATGTTTTGATACGAATAGATTCCATGATATATTTACAAAATAAACAGACTTTTTTGTTGGTACCATTTTCGTGCTCGTGCCTGCGTAAAATGTTCTCTGTGACGCCGTCCAATAAAACGGCCAGGTATGATGATGACCCGGAATTCAAGATGGCGCGGCCCACAGAGACTTGGATGAGAGTCCGAATTGCGTTTTGCATTATTGGTATAATTGTCGGCTTCAGTGTCTTTTTCACAATTGGCTTCCACTACAGAAACTACTTTACCGCATTATGGGCGTTAATGTCTGGTAAATATCATTTCCAAACGTTTCCAAATGCCAGAGCGGCCCTCCCAAAATTCCAAATAGTGAAATAGTAAATGCCACAACTGTCTTGTCGTGTCTTGACTGGGGAGTTGGGCAACTCGTACCCTGGATAATTCGTACCTTTTCCTGGACGATTCGTACCCCGGTGTCTGGACAATTCGTACCTTTTCCAGGGATATTTCGTACCTCGCACCTAGACGATTCGTACCTCGTGTCTTGACGATTCGTACCCCGATATTATTAGTTCAGCGATCTGAACGTAGTGGCTACCCTTCTACGTTCAGATTCTTCCCATTCAATCCTATAGAAAAAGTTCCCATCAAGTTTTTATGGGAACTCAAAACTCGAAATTAGGAATATATATCCAGCTTTCGCCCTTATTATCGGCTGCAATCGATAGTACACGTATTTCCTTACATTTGGACAGAGTTTATTGATCCAAACTAAGTTTTATCCTTTAATTATCGTCATTTGAGTACTTGTGATGCGGCAACGGAGATTTCGAAATCGGCCATGTTTTTGTATAAATATAAAACAGTAAAAACAATAACCCGGTAATGGCGCCGAAACGAATAGACCTTTTCATCGATGCAGAATCAGAAATTCGATCACAATTGCGCAGAAGGGTTTGATAATCTGCTCTGTGTGAATGCAACCGAGTTTGATGACCTCCTCTGCGTGAATGAGCTCGAGATTCCGATTCTGCATCGATGAACAGGTCTATTCCTTTTCAGCGCCATTACCGGGTTATTGTTTTTACTGTTTTATATTTATACAAAAACATGGCCGATTTCGAAATCTCCGTTGCCGCCTCACGAGTACTCAAATGATGATAATTAAAGGATAAAACCTACTTTGGATCAATAAACTCTGCCGAAATGTAAGGAAATACATGTACTATCGATTGCAGCCGGTAATAAGGCGAAAGCTTGATATATGTTCCTAATTTCGAGTTTTGAGTTCCCATAAAAACTTGATGGGAACTTTTTGTATAGGATTGAATGGGAAGAATCTGAACGTAGAGGGGTACCGGGTAGCCACTACATTCAGATCGCTGAACTAACCCCGATATATGAACAGTTTGTACCCTCCTCTGGATAATTCGTACCCTGATTAATTAACCAAATTGAACCCACGGGAGGAGATCGATGGGGTGGGGGTGGAGGGGAATATAAATTTGAAGAAAAAATTTTAAATTCTTTTATTTTCGAATGAAAAACAATATGTACATTTTTTTTAAAGTAATTAAACAAGGCCTTTTTATTAAGCAGAACAAACAGAGATACATAAATCTTGTTTGATTGGTTGTTTCATTTATATGTTTTTCTTTTTTTTACTATCCCTCAGTCGACTTTTCAGTTTCGTTTTAATTTTTTTGGGGGGATAAAAAAATTTGAAAATTGGATGTTTAGTTTCTTATGTACAAGTTCAACTTTAACTTTTGCCAAAACGTGTGTAAATAACAATTAAATGGTTAATTTATGAGACAGTCTGTTTATGTACATGACACAACACGTACCTATAAATGAGAGAATTCGTACCTTTTATTAAGACAATTTGTACCTTTTACTAAGACAATTCGTACCCTTTGTTGAGACAACTTGTACCCTTTTGCCGAGACAATTCGTACCTTTTACCAAGACAATTCGTACCCCTAATTTTGGTATGGATTGTCCAAGGTATGAATCGTCCAGGGTACAAGTTATCCAGGAACCCTTGACTGTAGTCCTACCGGTAATATGTAGTACTAGTATATTTACGACTATTTCTACATTCCAGATCGGACATAGTCGGAAATCGAGCTAATAATATGAAAATAGGTGCAACCTATCAGCAAACAGAGTTTGGAAATAAAAACAAATAGGCCAAGGAATTCAGTCCCCCCCCCCCCCTGTTATCTGTACAGCTCACTTTGTGAGTCGCAATGCACACAACTCAGAGAATATGATTGCGTTGTCTGGGACCCCTACATCAAAAGAGATATCCAGGAACTTGAGATGACACAAAGGCGAGCCGAAACGTTTCATATACAGCGACTACCGCAGAACAAGCAGCATTAGTAATATGCTCAGTGCCCTAAATTGGCCAACACTTCGGGAACGCCGTAAAAACAAACTCATCCAAACACTACACAATATCATCTCTGGATGCGATGCGATGCGATCCCTAAGGCACAGTACATCCAAATGGGATAGACACGCACAAGAAGCAATAACAACACCAAGCTGGCAGTTTACAGAACTACAACAACAGAATTTAAAAATTCCTTTATTCCACGTACTATTGTGGATTGGAATGCCAGCAGTCAGGCTGCCATCAATGCAGTTTGCGGCAACTCTGCCATGCGCATATAAAGATCAAAACCTCCCCCTGTGTTAAAATATGCGAAAATGCGGTTTACACAGTATTCAAATTCAGATTCAGACTGCATTCACTACTAATAATATGAATTAGGTTAGACCTAGAGGAGAACACAGCCGTTCAATTTAATACTGAATTCTAAGAAGCAGTGTTCAAGTTGAATGAAATATAGTTCAGCGATCTGAACTCAAAACTCGAACGACTGCTTCGATATCATCTCTGTTTCTGTCTAAATATAAAACACTAAAAACTATTACCTGGTAATGGCGCTGAAACTAATAGCAATGGCGCTGAAACTAATAGCATTCAGAAGTGTCTCTCATTCCATGAAATTATTGATAAGGACGACAAAAGCGTTCTGTCTTGCCTCTATTCATTTCCGTGCCATTACCAGGTTATTGTTTTTACTGTTTTATAGTTAGACAGAAACATGGATGATATCGAAGCTGTCATTGATGCTTTGTGAGTATTCAAATCTTGATAATTAAAGAATAAAACATAATTTGGATCAGTAGACTCTGCACAAATGTAAGGAAATATGTGTATTATCGAATGCACCTGGTAATAAGGGTGAAAGCTTCATATATATTCCTATTTTCGAGTTTTGAGTTCCCATTAAAACTTGTTGGGGACTTTTACCACAAATTTGAATGGGAAGAATCTGAACATACAGGAGTAGCTACATTCAGTTCTGTGAACTAAAAGAAATAACGTTTATTCAGAAAGATCGATGCGGCCAACACGCTGTGCATTCTCTTGTGTTTGTTGCTATTTTTATTTTCAACTATCTGGGATTCAGTATTATATCGAATGAAAAAATGGCCACCCCCCGATGGGCAAACCGGAAGACACCATGTCTGTTTTTAAGATGTACTAATTCATTGGAAATTGCCTATTTCTCTACATGCGGATGTGTGTTACCTGTACAGCTCACTTTGTGAGCAGCACTTTGCGTGGCTCTGACTATTTTCTCTATGATATAGGTGCCACCGAAAAGCGAGTGTGCTAGGAAATATCAGTAGCCATTATGAGGGAGGGTTTATAAAGTGAGCTCCATTGCTTTTCGGTCTCACGCTTCTTGGCCCCAGTAGTATTTTTATGCTGTTTGGTCTCGTGTTGGTCCAAGAAGCGCCACTTTTGGGGCTGAATAGCGACAATAACTATTATTTTTAACTGAATAATTTGTATATTTTTCGTAAGTTCTGGTTCATTTTTCTATTCCAAATTGATTTAGGGCTAAGTTTACCAGAAATTGATTCTGACTGGATTGAATTATATAACATGCAATATCATAGCGACTGTCAGCAAAGAAAGACAATTCTAAGTAATTTGGGAAAATTTGTTAATATCTAAAGATTCCACCTCATCACGCTTCATCAAAATTTTTTGCACTAATTATAAAATAAATATATATTCATTTCAAGAAGAAAAAAACAAAGCCACACTCCGGATTCTATACGAAATTCAGTATTTTTAATGGCATTCACAATATTTTTCTAATGATTTTCAACAGAATGGCATAGTTTTTTTTAATAGAAGGAGAAGTTAAGGGCCATGACCTAAACTACAGTAATAGAGTAGGAAAGGCAATGGGAAACAGACTATGGTATCTGGAGGGGGTGGGGGTGGGAGGAGGTTATATACACTGTTACACAATACTTCTAAGACCAACAACAAGAGACTTTAAATACCACAACTGTCATTGCTATCAACTTCTTATTTCTTCTTGAACTGTTACCTGCTTTATCATGAAAACAATCATAATTTGTTGGCCTTGGCACAGCAATCATGTTCAAACTGTATATTACGGGTATAAAACATTAATATTTCACTTATGTGCAAACCCTTTTTTATTTCATGCACATGTAGTTGTAATTTCATAACAAGTACAATTTGAGAAGGCTTCAAGATCTTAAAATTCTTGACTTGTTATCACTTATTGGACAGCTCTCTGACATAGAGCTTGCCAGTAAATGATCACTTATGTGCAAACCCTTTTCTATTTTATGCACATGTAGCATGCACATGTAGTTGTAATTTCATAACTAGTGCTGAAACGGTTAGCCGGATAACCAGTTTGCAACCGGTTATCGGCATAACCAGTTGGAAAAGCTGTCAGCCGGATAATCGCTATACCTATAGTTTATAAGAATGCATCTGGAAAATTAATAGTATTTGACCACGACACGTTAGAATTCTTAAACATTTGTCGATTTACAGTGTTGTGTACTCGCTGTAACATGAAAGGGTTAAGGATTTAGAATGTTCAATGAACAGTTAAATATATTAAAAAAATTGGAGTACATATTCACCCTATGATCACATCAAATTCAAGTCACAGAAGGTAAGAGGCTTGTTACTAATACAGTTAACTGTGCCCAACTGCAGTTTACAAACTTGTTGGAAAATTTGTACCTAATATCAATGCCAATCGCCCATCATCTCAAATGCACGTCCATGGGAACAAATGGCACACGCAAACTTTGTTTCAGGTGCGCAGCATGTCATGTGCCTGTGATTTTCAAATGGCAAGGCCTGGTTTTGTGACTGGGCAATGCAGGGTGACCACGGTTATGCTGTATCATCACTATTATGTGGGACCATTGCAGTCATATAAATTGTTAATGATCGTTTTCGAGCTAAGGTGTACTGCACGTCGATGGTGCACATGTCTTCAACCGCTGTAACCCTGCTTGAGCAGAGCTTGAACAGGGTTAGAATGTTGAGGAGCTGGCAGTTGCTCATTGATGCTCAGTGGTTCTCTCTGGGTACTCCAGCTTCCTCCACCTGTAAAACTGTTGCAGTCACGATTAGCCATTGTGCATAAGTATGTGACCTTAAACACCAATAAATAAATACAATCGTTTGCACATTGGTGATTCCCATTGGCAATCGATGGTGTTCGTTTGTTTACATTTTGCAGAAGTCAGGTGGCAATGTTTTGAACTGTTTTCTCACCATTCGTTACTCATTTTGCATCGTAGACAATGCAATAATACCTGCGGGTAAAATTAATGAAAATCCAGTTATGCCCGACAGTTAGCCAATTACAAAAATGGGCCAACCGTTTCAGCACTATTCATAACAAGTGCAATTTGAGAAGGCTTCAGTATCTTAAAATTCTTGATTTGTTATCACTTATTGGACAGCTCTCTGACATAGAGCTTGCCAGTAAATGATAACAAGACAAAAGTTTGATCATATCTACAAACACATACATGATTAACCGGTAAAATGCTGGATTATTTTTCAGTTGATTTGTAACATACATTTTTAGCTTAACTTGACATAGTCAAGATAAGCTATTACCATCACGCGTGCGGAAGTCTGTGAGTCTGTGACGTCTGTTCACATTTCCTTTAGCACGGGCTACACCCCGCAGTTCTTGTCTGATCGTCACGAAATTTCATATGCAGGTTTGGGGTCATGTCTAGATGAGAACGTCCCCTTTTGGTCGCGATCGGGCAACCGGTATGGCTGCCCGAGCCCAAAACCCGAAAACCATTAGCACAGTCTACAGGTCGTATTTATGAAGGGATTTCATTGTAACTTGGTAGGATGCCTCTGTATAGGGCCTAGACGAGAACGTCCCCTTTTGGGCATGATCTATCAACCGTCATGCTGCCCAAGCCCGAAACCCAAAAACTTTTAGCACAGTCTGCAGGTCATGTTTAATGTGGAGGGATTTCATTGTAACTTGGTAGGATGACTCCTTATGATGTCTAGATGCGAATTTCCCCATTTGGGCATGATCTGCCAACCGTGACGACTGCCCGAGCCCAAAACCTGAAAACCTTTAGCACAGTCTACAGGTCATATTTATTGAGGAATTTCATTGTAACTTGGTGGGTTGACTTCATACAATGTCTAGATGAGAAAGTCCCCCTTTGGATGTGATTGGGCAACTGTGACGGCTACAGGAGTCCGAAGCCCGAAAACCTTTAGCACAGTCTAGAGGTCATATTTATGAAATGATTTCATTGTAACTTGGCAGGATGACTCCAAATAATGTCTAGATGAGAACGTCCCATTTTGATCGCGATCATGCAGCCTTGATGGGTGCCCGAGCCCAAAAACCTTTAGCATAGGCAAAAGGTCATATTTATGGAAGGATTTCATTGTAACCTGTTAGGTTGACTCCATATAATGCCTAGATGATGACGTCCCCTTTCGGTCGTGATTGGTCAGTTGTGATGGCTACAAGTGCCCGAAACCCGAAAACCTTGAGCACAGTCTACAGGTCATATTTATGAAGGGATTTCATTGTAACTTCTTAGGATCACTCCAGATGATGCTCAGATGAGATTGTCCCCTATGGTTGCGATCATTCACCCATGATGGCTGCCCAAGCCCGAAGCCCAAAAACCTTTAGCACAGTCTACAGGTCATATTTATGAAGGGATTTCATTGTAACTTGGTAGGTTAACTTCATATAATGTCTAGATGAGGACGTGCGATCATTCACCCATGATGGCTGCCCGAGCCCGAAGCCCGAAAACCTTTAGCACAGTCTACAGGTCATATTTATGAAGGGATTTCATTGTAACTTGGTAGATTTATTTCATATAATGTCTAGATGAGAACGTCCCCTTTTGGACATGATTGGGCAACTGTGACGGCTAAAGGTGCCCGAAGCCCGAAAACCTTTAGCACAGTCTACAGGTCATATTTATGAGGGGATTTCATTGTAACTTGGTAGGATGACTCCAAATAATGTCTAGATGAGAACGTCCCCTTTTGATCACGATCATTCAGCCTTGATGGGTGCCCGAGCCCAAAAACCCTTAGCATAGGTAAAAGGTCATATTTATGGAAGGATTTCATTGTAACCTATTAGGTTGACTCCATATAATGCCTAGATGATGACATCCCCTTTTGGTCGTAATTGGTCAGCTGTGTTGGCTACAAGTGCCCGAAGCCCAAAAACCTTGAGCACAGTCTACAGGCCATATTTATGAAGGGATTTCATTGTAACTTCATAGGATCATTCCAGATGATGCCCAGATGAGATTGTCCTCTTTGGTTGCGATTATTCAACCATGATGGCTGCCCGAACCCGAAGCCCGAAAACCTTAAGCACAGTCTACAAGTCATATTTGTGAAGGGATTTCATTGTAACTTGGTAGGTTGACTTCATATAATGCCTAGATGAGAACGTCCCCTTTTGGACATGTTTGGGCAACTTTGACGGCTAAAGGTGCCCAAAGCCCCAAAACCTTTAGCACTGTCTACAGGTCATATTTATGAAGGGATTTCATTGTAACTTGGTAGGTTGACTCCAAATAAGGTCAAGATGAGAACGTTCCATTTTGGCCGTGATCATTCAGCCTTGATGGGTGCCCGAACCCAAAAACCTTTAGCATAGGCAAAAGTTTATATTTATAGAAGGATTTCATTGTAACATTGTTAGGTTGACTCCATATAATGCCTAGATGATGACATCCCCTTTTGGTCGTGGTTGGTCAGCTGTGATGGCTACAGGTGCCCGAAGCCCGAAAACCTTGAACACAGTCTACAGGTCATATTTATGAAGGGATTTCATTGTAACTTCGCAGGATCACTCCAGATGATGCCCAGATGAGATTGTCCCCTTTGGTTGCGATCATTCAACCATGATGGCTGCCCGAGCCCAAAGCCCGAAAACCTTTAGCACAGTCTAAGGTCATATTTATGAAGGGATTTCATTGTAACTTGGTAGGTTGACTTCATATAATGTCTAGATGAGAACGTCCCCTTTTGGACACGAGTGGGCAACTGTGACGGCTTCAGGGCCCAAAGCCCGAAAACCTTTAGAACAGTCATGAAGGGATTTTATTGTAGCTTGGTAGGATGACTCCAAATAGTGTCCAGATGAGAACGTCCCCTTTTGGTCATGATCATTCAGCCTTGATGGCTGCCCGAGCCCAAAAACCTTTAGCATGTCTGTAGGTCGTATTTATGGAAGGATTTCATTGTAACTTGTTAGGTTGACTCCATATAATGACTAGATGATGACATCCCCTTTTGGTCGTGGTTGGTCAACTGTGATGTCTACAGGTGCCTGAAGCCCGAAAACCTTTAGCACAGTCTACAGGTCGTATTTATGGAGGGATTTCATTGTAACTTGGTAGGTTGACTTCATATAATGTCTAGATGAGAACGTCCCCTTTGGACGCAATTGGGAAACTGACGGCTACAGGGGCCCGAAGCCCGAAAACCTTTAGCACAGTCTAAAGGCCATATTTATGAAGGGATTTTAATGTAACTTGATAGGATGACTCATTTTGGAATAATTTCATTGTAATTTTGTTGATATATGTTAACTGTGAGGGCCACATATATTAACTGTGAGGTCATATTAACCCACCCCTCAGATCTTTAGTACAGTGTACATCTCATATTATTTTTATCATAAACATAGCATACAGGGAACAGAAATGAACATATTCCCAATTATCACAATTCTTGTCTTATTTCATAATCCTTTCATAAACATTGAACATTATCCTTTTCATCAAACACAACACACAAGTTAAGCTACAGTGTCATTGACACTTTCATTTTCAACAACACCTGACCATGTTATCAGCAGGAGGAAGTTTACTTTATCAAGCTTTTGTTCTCACATGCTGGTATAAGTTTGTTACAATATATTGGAGAGTGCCAAAAGTCACTCTCCCATAAATTGTAACACAGCATTTTTATGTAAACATTTTTGTGCTACTGAAGAAAAACAAATGGCTAATGCATACATGTACAGTGTAAAGCCATTTGAGTTGCTTTTGGCAATTTTCAATAGTCATAAAGGCTTAAAAATCATGTGAGAATGAAAATCTATTCACTCAAATGATCCTTGCAAGGAAAACCAAAACGATCAACTTTGATTCTAACAAAATTGGTTTCTGATTCTTGTCATAAATCGCAAATCAGGACAAAATCTAAGGCTTGGCAGTGATAGTGGCTTCTAGCTCTCAACCACTAACATGTGGATGACAGGAAATTAGCTTTGGTATTTATAAAGTTAATGTCCTTAACAGACATCCTCTTCTACTGATCTTGGTTGGGAGACATAGACTTTTCAAAAATTTATTTCGTTTCTTGAAATAATAAATCATTGAAAAACCTACCTCAGGCAGAGTCTACTCTACTGCCCAGCACTGTAATGCTCCTTCATACATGTTCTTCAACTTGATAATGTATACGATAATACCATATGATTAAGTTATAATGCTTGTGTCAGCTACATACTACATGTACATGTACTTGATGACAGACACATGGCTGTCACCCAACAAAACATTTGTTGGATTACTTGGTGAAGCATTAAGGTAACCCTTAAAACCACAAAGGCTGCCTTTCTCCAGATTGGTACAGGTCATATCAACCAGATGGGGGTTAGCCAGGCTTGTCATTTTGAGGCAGGCGATCGCCCGGGCCGCAGTCGCCCGCCTGAGTTCAAAATTCCGTGGACAGTAAACGTCCGCCTAACCCCGATTTCTGTGGCTCATTAATTCAGTCGAAGGCACCTCAAAATCGGCTGCCTCAAAACGGCAATTTTTGCGGATTGAAGGAGGTACATGTAGCAAAAGCGCAGTTTGTGAAGCTTGTAGTGTGTCGTCAACACAGTCACCTAGAGACAGTAAGTAACTTTCCAAATATACATTACGTGATGACATACATCATAATTACACAAACCATGTACAGTACGTGGAGAGTGTATTATCACCAAATCACCCGCAGAGTGGAGATTCCACCCAAGGAATAATTGCAAATTTGTTGCAAAGCATAACAAGCACAGGTAAAGTTTCAACCAATGAACCTCCGGGTTAAACCCAGAGGTCCATTGGCTGAAACATTGCTTGTGTTTTTTGTCCATATGTGTAAAATTTGAAAGTTATAGTTTGGGTGATAACTCCACTCTCCACGTACTGTACCTTAAAATGATATTAGTTGTCTACCCAGCAGGTTGAAACAAAATGCCCCCACAAATCATAAATGACCCTCCTGGGGTCATTTTAGGTGAACCCAAAATGGCCCTCCTGTGGTGATTTGAGGCAAACCATAATAGCCTTCCTGCAATTTTCAAAATGACAAGCCTGGTTAGCATAGTTGACACAATACCTGCTACATGTACAAGTGATTGTAATATGTAAGCCAAACAGTACTGAATTTGGAATATTGGTTGAGAAGAATGTAATCAGCTGTTAGACTAGAGTGTATACAATAGAGATGCAGACCAGACTGCCAGTGGTGGTCCAGTCCAGGGGAGAGGTGGTCCAGTCCAACCCTAGGTGGTCCGATATTCTTGCCGGGAGCAGTTCTGGACTGGTCCAATCATTATAAAGTACCTTAAATGAAGTGAAATGTGTTAAAATCTTACTTTTGGTAATACTAAATTAAGATTTTAACACATTTGCTCGTTCCATCAAAGGTCATATGATATGGTTTATTTGAAATTTTTGGAAAAATTTTAAAAAATGATATTTAAAATAATAAATTTTGATATCGTCTGCATTGGGTAGGTAAAGGATTAAAGATAGATACAAAATAGTTTCAGCACAAAAATGTTTTGTTCTTAGCATTGGCACCTTACATATTCCAGATAGATTGGTAAATTTCTGACATGCAAGTATGCGAACCTTTATTTGGTATTGGATGTAATGACTTGAGTTAGATATTGCCAACTATAGGCTATATCACCATTTGCAACCTATCAGTACATTGAAATGTATATGAACCTCTGAGGGTTAGTTGACAACTTGACATGGTACTTCCTAATTTGCTATCTTGTCTGACATCAGTCATTGTCACTAGCAATATGCATACCATTAACCATTGGAATTACGAAACCACTTACAGAACTACCATGTTCTCAACATTTTGGCCAATATCTGACACTTTGGGTATTACCCATATTACCCAATGTGTCAGATATAGGCCCAAAGAACAAGTCGAGAACATGGTAATTGTATAAGCGGTTTCGTAATTTCAGACATTATCATTTCAGAGATCAAAGGTTAAACAGGATATCTTTGTAAAACGCTTATTAGTTTCATCAAGGATCGCTGTTTTTGTCCTGGATGCAAGCTGTCAAGTTTGAGAAGATGGCTGTATCAGTGTACGATATGCGTTTTACAAAGTATCCCGCTAAACATCTAACCTCTAAAGTGGTCTTGTCTGACTTTATAAAATGGCTTATTGTAATCGATAATGTATATTGTAGACTACATCGTCGCTTGCCCATTTGCCCCAACCAGAATAAAACTATACATGCATTTGGAAAGCCGTAGATTTTTTATTTTTCTTGAGATAACGTTTTTGAATGGTAAACAAGTGATTTTCGAAGATTCGTGCTTTATTTGGGTATTTCAAATGACTGAAACAGACAGAAAGTCAGAAACGGACCAAATTATGATTCGTCTTAACCAGTGGCGAATTGTCTCACAGCAAATATGCAAGTGTCTTTTTAGGATTATTGCATCATAGCATTGCATTCTCTGAAAGAAAATAATTAAAAAATTGAATTGTACTTTCAAATAAAGCCTGTAGGTATGTAAATCTTTACTGGATATGTTCATCTGCTAGGTGTGTGGGAGAATAGAGAGGAGACAGTGTGTGTGTGTGTGGGTGGGGGGGGGGGGGGGTGAATGTGTGTGTGAGTGGTTGATGGGGGTGAATGCACTAAATGGGGTCAAAGTCAATGTTTAACTCCTTTGCTGCCATTCTCGCATAAATGCGAAGTTTGAGACCAATGCCACTCTTGCATAATTGCGAATTTCATATGTATCTATGGCAAATTGTGGTCTAATGGAAGCAACTCTATTATTTTCTGGTGTCTTATTTTCGTATGTACTATGTGCTGTGTATGCATTCCACTTTTGGCGATGAGCGATTTCTCGCCAAAAAGAGGTAAAGGTCAAGCCAGGCATTGTCAGTCAAGGTCAAATCATTCATCCATGCTAGGGCAAGATAATTTCTGAGGAGCAACACTTGCGTTTTGTTTTCCCACACGCATTGTTTCTAAAATGTCTTCTCGCAAACTATTGAGTCTGGAAGAAGGTATTGGCTGTATATTTCATGACTCAGACAGTGATGATCTCAGCAATGAAGACCTGGATGAGAATGATGACTGATGAGACTAATGATGATGTTGATGATGATGGATCCTCTTCTGTCGCAGTCAGGGGGAAGGCTAATGTTTGTAGCAGGGTAAGATTTACAAAGTAGTCAAGCAAATGCACTGGAGGTCGATTCTGCATTGGAATGGAAGACATATTGTGAATTTGTTCCTTTTGAAAGTGGTTGGTTACCCCAGCATGCTCGTCACCCTAGTGTGTTGGTAGACACAAGGGAATATCCTCATAAAGTTGATTCCTGTTGTTCTGTCATTGGTGCCAGAAAATTACTAGCTCACAAAGCAGATTTCCAGATGGTTATGACTCATTGTCCATATATCCCATGGTGAAAACGCGAAAAATCCCCAAATTTCTTTTAAAATTCAAGACGGCCAAGATAACCTATGTGGCGTCACCAAAGCGGCTATGTTTTGGTCATAGCTATATGTAACTATCTGGGAAGTTTCAATATTGTAGTCCATGAGGTACAGGAGAAACCACACATCATCAATCCAAACCCACAATGCATGTTCATATAAGCAAAATTTGTTGACCAGGGGGATTGTCCGTATGAAGTCCGAATGAAGTGGCAAATGATATAAATGACAACAAATAGCTTCGTAATATATCATTGCCACTCCGCAGTTCTTGTCTGATCGTCACAAAATTTCATATGCATGTTTGGAGTCATGTCTAGATGAGAACGTCCCGTTTTGGTCGCGATCGGTCAACCGGTATGGCTGCCCGAGCCCAAAACCTGGAAACCATTAGCACAGTCTACAGGTCGTATTTATGAAGGGATTTCATTGTAACTTGGTAGGATGCCTCTGTATAATGCCGAGATGAGAACGTACCCTTTTGGGCATGATCTGTCAACCGTGATGGCTGCCCAAGCCCGAAACCCAAAAACTTTTAGCACAGTCTGCAGGTCATGTTTAATATGGAGGGATTTCATTGTAACTTGGTAGGATGACTCCTTATGATGTCTAGATGAGAATTTCCCCATTTGGGCGTGATCTGCCAACCATGATGACTGCCCGAGCCCAAAACCTGAAAACCTTTAGCACAGTCTACAGGTCATATTTATTGAGGAATTTCATTGTAACTTGGTGGGTTGACTTCATATGTCTAGATGAGAAGGTCCCCTTTTGGACGTGATAAGGCAACTGTGATGGCTACAGTGGCCCGAAGCCCGAAAACCTTTAGCACAGTCTACAGGTCATATTTATGAAGGGATTTCATTGTAACTTGGTAGGATGACTCCAAATAATGTCCAGATGAGAATGTCCCATTTTGATCGCGATCGTTCAGCCTTGATGGGTGCCCGAGCCCAAAAACCTTTAGCATAGGCAAAAGGTCATATTTATGGAAGGATTTCATTGTAACCTGTTAGGTTGACTCCATATAATGCCTAGATGATGACATCCCCTTTTGGTTGTGATTGGTCAACTGTGATGGCTACAGGTGCCCGGAGCCTGAAAATCTTGAGCACAGTCCACAGGTCATATTTATGAAGGGATTTCATTGTAACTTCGTAGGATCACTCCTGATGATACCCAGATGAGAATGTCCCCTTTTCGTTGCGACCATTCAACCATGATGGCTGCCCGAGCCTGAAGCCTGAATACCTTTAGCACAGTCTACAGGTCACATTTATGAAGGGATTTCATTGTAACTTGGTAGGTTTGACTTCATATAATGTCTAGATGAGAACATCCCCTTTTGGACACGATTGGGCAACTGTGACAGCTACAGGGGCCCGAAGCCAGAAAACCTTTAGAACAGTCTACAGGTGACATTTATGAAGGGGATTCATTGTAGCTTGGTAGGATGACTCCAAATAATGTCTGGATGAGAACGTCCCCTTTGGTCGCGATCTTTCAGCCTTGATGGCTGCCCAAGCCCAAAACCTTTAGCATAGTCTATAGGTCATATTTATGGAAGGATTTCATTGTAACCTGTTAGTTTGACTCCATATAATGCGTAGATGATGACATCCCCTTTTGGTCGTGATTGGTCAACTGTGATGGCTACAGGTGCCCAAAGCCCAAAAACATTGAGCACAGTCTATAGGTCATATTTATGAAGGGATTTCATTGTAACTTTGTAGGATCACTCCAGATGATGTCCAGATGAGATTGTCCCCTTTTGGTTGCGATCATTCAACCATGATGGCTGCCCGAGCCCAAAACCCAAAAACCATTAGCACAGTCTACAGGTCAATTTGTGAAGGGATTTCATTGTAACTTGGTAGGTTGATTTCATATAATGTCTAGATGAGAACGTCCCCTTTGGATGCAATTGGGAAACTGACTGCTACAGGGGCCCGAAGCCCGAAAACCTTTAGCACAGTCTACAGGCCATATTTATGAAGGGATTTCAATGTAACTTGATAGGATGACTCGTTTTGGAATAATTTCACTGTAACTTGGTAACTTTCGTTGATATACGTTAACTGTGAGGGCCACATACATTAACGGTGAGGTCATATTAACAGGGAACAGAAATGAACATATTCCCAATTATCACAATTCTTGTCTTATTAGTCCCCTACAGGAACCGTAAGGGAACTATAGGATTGCACTCCATCCGTCTGTCCATCTGTCCGTCTGTCTGTCCGTCCATCTGTCTGTCTGTCTGTTTTTTATGTTGCCACCACTCCCTCCAACATGCTTTAAGCTACACCTTTCATATTTGGTACATGGATAAATGGTTCGGAGGGGATGATGCACGCTCAAAATTTAGTTTTCAAAATCCATGATGGCGGCCATTTTTGTTGTGTTTTTAAGCTTTTTTTCTCTATTTTCATGTTACCACCCCCTCCCACCAACATGGTTCAAGCTACACTTTGCATATTTGGCACATGGATAGAGGGTTGGGAGGGGATGATGCACGTTCAATATTTTTTTTTCAAAATCCAAGATGGCGGCATGGTGGCCATTTTTGTTGTGTTTTTTAAGCTTTTTTCTCTATTTTATGTTACCACCCATCACTCCAACATGGTTTAAGCTACACTTTTTATATCTGGCACATGGATAGAGGGTTGTAATGGGATGTTGCACGTTCAATATTTTTTTTCCAAAATTCAAGATGGCGCCATGGCGGCCATTTTTGTTGTGTTTTTTAAGCTTTTTTCTTTATTTTATGTTACCACCCCTCACTCCAACATGGTTCAAGCTACACTTTTTATATCTGGCACATGGATAGAGGGTTGTAATGGAATGTTGCACGCTCAATATTTTTTTTCAAAATCTAACGTCTGTCTGTCTGTCTGTTTTTATGTTACCACCTCTCCCTCTAATATGCTTCAAGCTACACCTTTCATATTTGGTACATGGATAAATGGTTCTGAGGGGATGATGCACAGTCAATATTTATTTTTCAAAATCCAAGATGGCAGAATGGCGTCCATTTTTGTTGTGTTTTTTAAGCTTTTTTCTCTATTTTATGTTACCACCCCTCCCTCCCACATGGTTCAAGCTACGCCTTTCATATATGGTACATGGATAAAGGGTTGTGAGGGGATTATGCACGCTCAGTATTTTTTTTTTTCAAAATCCAAGATGCTTATATACTCTAGTGTCTTCTGTGACAAATACACCTTATGTCACAAAAGTGCCGTAGGGGACTAATACCACCTCGGTGGTCAAACACTTGTTTCATAATCCTTTCATAAACATTGAACATTATCCTTTTCATCAAACACAACACACAAGTTAAGCTACAGTGTCATTGACACTTTCATTTTATTGTCCACCATTGGTCCAAGTTAATAACTAAGACATTTCAGACACATTTCAGATGATATTGACCCATTGTTCAAATATTATATAGCAATAATTGGTAATGAAAGTGTCACTGACACTGTAGCTCAACTTGTGTAAGACATGTACATGTATAGTATGTGATACAGCAATGACACAGATCTAGGTAATGACCTGATAACAAAGGTACATGTAAAGTATTGTAAAGGTCTGTACATAAATACTGACCATAGCCTGTAACAAATGTACTGGTTAAGTATTGAAAAGATTGTTGTCAGTTAGATGCTAAACTAGAAAAGAAATCTCCATGGGGTTAATGTTACAATGGGGATCCTTGAATGGTACATAAGTCAAATATTAGCAATTGTTTTGGCCTGTTTGATTCAATAATTAATAAATATTTGTCCAGTCCTTCTTAAAATATAGGTATTTGAATTTTTTATCTTTTGCTCATACGGGTGAGGAGGTTTTATTTTTCTCATTGGAAATAGAAAATCAGTTGTGCTAATAATGTTTACCCTTCCCAAACAACACCAAATATTAACACAGGAACTTGGCTTCAACACATTTGAATATACACATCCCAGGGATGCTGAATTCAAGAAACATTATTTTGTCTGGTGTTTTTGGAAAAGATTTTTAATTATCTCCCTTTTTGAGTCCCCAAGTGGGTCTGACTGAACCCAAAAATATTTGTTCTCGTACCACAGTGATAACAAAGGCACCCAATAAATTATAGCAAACATTACGGACATAAAAAATCTTCTTTGCAGGTTCTGTACAAAAAATGCAATACACACAATTCTCGTAAATATGACTGCCGACAGGCATTTTAAATTTTTGGCCGAGCCCAAAAGCACTCGTTACCATCCCATGATGACACAAACATAGTCCTAGATGTTCTGTACAAAAAACTGATTGCACCTAATTTTGGTATAAAATGGCCGCCAACAGCCATCTTTAATTTCGGACTGCACCTAAAAACACTCATTCTCGTCCCAAGGTGATAACAAAGGTACCCAAGAAGTTTCGTAGAGATCGGTTCATAAATACAGCCCCTAGCCAGAGTCATGTTGACACATGTACTTACTGGGTATAAGTAGCACTGAATAAATCAAAGTTCATCTAATTTGCATAATTTCTGCACGAGAAAAAAACCCGTATTATATGTGATGTATTCCATGTTACTAAACATTCATTCCAAAATTTATTCAAATCAGAACTTTCATACAGAAGTTCAGTACAAAAAACTGAATGCACTAATTTCGGTACAAAATGGCTGCTGGTGGCCATCTTGAATTTTGGACCGCACCCAGAAACACTCGTTCTCATCCCACGGTGATAACAAAGGTACCCAAGAAGTTTCGTAAAGGCCGGTTCATAAATATGGCCTCTAGCAAGAGCCGTATTGAATTGTTGATGGACGGACAGACAGACGGACGACAGGCCATGGCATAACCTCAAATTTCACTACGTCAAAGTTGAGCTAAAAGTCACAAAATTTTTGTAAAAATCGAAGATGGCCACCAGGATCAATTGACCATGTGATGTCAACAAAATGGCTATGCATAGACCATAGCTATATGTAACTATCTGGGAAGTTTCAACTCTCTGCTCCAAGTGGTTGGTGAGATACTCAACATTACCCATGTATAAGCTAAATACCGGAATATGTCCCCCTCCCCATATGTAGCACATACACAGGGTTAACATAAAAGGGTCTATGGGACCAGTGGCAATGGAGTCAACCTACAGATGACAAACCCCCAAGTAATTGGGGGGGGGGGGGGGAAGGGGGTGGGCTATTTCAGTTTATGGTTTGACAAATTACATACATAGCACTGAATAAAATACATGAAAAAATAAACAAAATACAAATATTGTTATCCCCCCTCTCCCCTCTTCCCCCCCCCCCCCCCAGACCCTCCTCCCCCCACACACACACATCTGGATTGCTGAATACCCAACTGTTACTTAGGGGATGCGTATCAGCAGAGCGAAGTTGAGAGGAAGTTTCCTCTGGAAAAATATGGACAATTAGTAGATTGTGCCTTTTTAGCTCACCTGACTGAAAGTCATTGTGAGCTTTTCTTATCACTCTTCGTTCATCGTCCTGCGTGAAGGTGGTGTTTGAGCCTCTTTCTCCTAAACCACTGGCCACATTTTAAATAAATTTCATGTAAGTGGTGGTTATATAGGGGCATTTTGATTTTTATCCAAATTAGGTTTCGGCTCATATTGAGCAGAGGTGTGGGGAAAAAATGGCCAAATGTTTTGAAAATCTTCTTCCAATGAACCACCAGTAGCAGAGGCTTGATATGTGGTATACAGATTCCTTTTGAGGTTTAGAATCAAGTTTGTTCAAGAGAAGTTTGTCGGGCATTATTTGCCTTTGTTATGGGAGGGGCAAAAAGTTTCTATTTTCTGAACCGTGAGGTCGATTTGAACCAAATTTGATATGAGAAGATAATGGGTCATAAGTAGTTGATTGATGCAAAAAACATTTTTCTCATTGCCCCGTGGGAACCTCGGGAGCTAAAAATAGGAAAAACCTTAAAACTGCCATATCTCCAAAACTACACGGCACAGAGAATTCTTATTTTATATAAAGCTTACTTTTATCCAGTAGAATAGAATGGTTAAAAAAAATCCCTATCGGTTTGATCACAAGGTTCTTTTTTCAGGACTTTGTAGGCAATGGGAAAAACATTAAAAAATCTTCTCCAGATACAGCAGTCAGAATCTTGTGATATTTGGTATGCAACATTGTAGGGTGGATCTGATTCAAGTTTGTTCAAATCGGCCCCCCTGGGTTCATATTTGGGCTCACTATAGAAGCCCGAATTCGAACTAAGTGCATTTCAGGCAAATTTCTTCAAAAATCTTCTTCTCCAGATCCAACAGGCAGAATCTTTTCATATTTGGTATGCAACATTGTGGGGTGGATCTGATTCAAGTTTGTTCAAATCGACTCCCTAGATTCATATTTGGGCTCACTATAGAAGCTCGAATGCGAACTTAGTGCATTTCAGGCAAATTTCTTCAAAAATCTTCTTCTCCAGATCCAACAGGCAGAATCTTTTCATATTTGGTATGCAACATTGTGGGGTGGATCTGATTCAAGTTTGTTCAAATCGGCCCCCTGGATTCATATTTTGGCTCACTATAGAAGCCCGAATTCGAACTTGGTGCATTTCAGGCAAATTTCTTAAAAAATCTTCTTCTCCAGATCCAGCAGGCAGAATCTTTTCATATTTGATATGCAACATTGTGGAGTGGATCTGATTCAAGTTTGTTCAAATCGGCTCCCTAGATTCATATTTGGGCTATAGAAGCTCGAATTTGAACTTAGTGCATTTCAGGCAAATTTCTTCAAAAATCTTCTTCTCCAGATCCAGTAGGCAGAATCTTTTGATATTTGGTATGCAACATTGTGGGGTGGATCTGATTCAAGTTTGTTCAAATCGGCCCACTAGATTCATATTTGGGCTCACTATAGAAGCTCGAATTCGAACTTAGTGCATTTCAGGCAAATTTCTTCAAAAATCTTCTTCTCCAGATCCAGCAGGCTGAATCTTTTGATGTTTGGTATGCAACATTGTGGGGTGGATCTGATTCAAGTTTGTTCAAATCGGCTCCCTAGATTCATACTTGGGCTCACTATAGAAGCTCGAAATCGAACTTAGTGCATTTCAGGCAAATTTCTTCAAAAATCTTCTTCTCCAGATCCAGCAGGCAGAATCTTTTCATATTTGGTAAGCAACATTGTGGGGTGGATCTGATTCAAGTTTGTTCAAATCGGCCTCCCTGAGTTTATATTTGGGCTCAGTATAGGAGCCCAAATTTGAACTTAGTGCATTTCAGGGAAATTTCTTAAAAAATCTTCTTCTCCAGATCCAGCAGGCAGAATCTTTTGATATTTGGTATGCAACATTGTGGGGTGGATCTGATTCAAATTTGTTCAAATCGGCTCCCTAGATTCATATTTGGGTTCACTATAGAAGCTTGAATTCGAACTTAGTGCATTTCAGGCAAATTTCTTCAAAAATCTTCTTCTCCAGATCCAGCGGGCAGAATCTTTTCATATTTGGTATGCAACATTGTGGAGTGGATCTGATTCAAGTTTGTTCAAATTGGCCCCCTGGATTCATATTTGGGCTCACTATAGAAGCCTGAATTCGAACTTAGTGCATTTCAGACAAATTTCTTAAAAAATCTTCTTCTCCAGATCCAGCAGTCAAAATCTTTTGATATTTGGTATTCAACATTATGGGGTGGATCTGATTCAAGTTTGTTCAAATCGGCCACCTGGGTTTATATTTGGGCTCAGTATAGGAGCCCAAATTTGAACTTAGTGCATTTCAGGTAAATTTCTTTGAAAATCTTCTTCTCAAGATCCAGCAGGCAGAATCTTTATGCACCATGCTTAGTGGGGTGAGATTCAAGTTTGTTCAAGCCAAGTCCCTGGGTTCATATTTGGGCTCACTGTGGTAGCCTGAATTATAACTTAGTTCAAAATGAGGAATTTTCTTTAAAAATCTTCTTCAGAATGTTTTGATATTTGGTATGCAGCATCCTTAGGGGGGGAGATTTAAGTTTGTTCAATCCATGTCCCTAGGTCCATATTTGGACTCACTGTGGGAGCTTGAATTGTAACTTAGTTCAAAATGAGGAATTTTCTTTAAAAAATCTTCTTCTTCAGATCCAGCAGTCGGAATGTTTTGA
Organism: Pictodentalium vernedei; assembly: GCA_031216915.1. Lineage (NCBI taxonomy): Eukaryota > Metazoa > Mollusca > Scaphopoda > Dentaliida > Dentaliidae > Pictodentalium > Pictodentalium vernedei. The sequence goes on along the minus strand of CM062289.1, from coordinate 328,602,273 downwards.
TATTTGGTGTGCAGCATCCTTAGGGGGGGTGAGATTCAAGTTTATTAAAGCCAAGTCCCTGAGTTCATATATGGGCTCCCTGTGGGAGCCTGAATTATAACTTAGTTCAATATGAGGAATATTCTTTGAAAATCTTTTTTTTTTTAGATCCACTGGTCAGAATCTTTGGATATTTGGTATAAGCTTTTCTTAGGAGGAGCAGATGCAACTTGTTGAAATCAATTCTCTGGGTTGATATTTAGGCTACCATGTCAGGTGAGCGCCGTCAGGCCCCTTGGGGCCTCTTGTTTCATCTTGGGGTATAATTAGGTTTAAACCAATCTTGAGCTCAAATATGTCCTGAATACGCCAATGGTACTTCATTTTCAATAGCAATAGAACTCAACAAACTGGACAAACTGAACTTAAACTCTGTCGAACATGTTGCAATGAGTGGTCATAAGGCCTCATAAAGTAAATTTTCTGTTTCTCTGGCCATTTTTTTGTAAAACTGCATGCAGGCGGGCATTTTTTTATTTTATTTTTTATTTCTCATAATTATTTCTTTGCCATCAAAAGTTCATGTTCTTGGTTGTTTTATGTTTTTGGCCTCACAATCTACAGTCCAGAACTATATGGGCGGTGGTGTATTTCATCCCTTAAGTGCAAGAAGGCTTTGCAATGCTCAAGCATTGCAAAGCCTTATTTCAATCAAGGGCCAAATGCAGGATACACCTCATATTATTTTTATTGAAAACATTTCATACAGGGAACAGAAATTAACATATTCCAAATTATCACAATTCTTGTCTTATTTTATAATCCTTTCATGAACGTTGAACATTATCCTTTTCCTCAAACACAACAGACAGACAAGTTAAGCTACAGTGTTATTGACACTTTCATTTAACATCGTATATATATCTGGTGGCCGGGCATTTATTTTGGTCCAATTTGGTCTCGATGGCAAATGCACCTCTAACCTATTGTAGGCTGGTGAGAGGAAAAAGCACTGGTATTTTCATCTTCTATGCATCTATTTCATGAACTTTTTGGAGTTTTTGCTCCTCAGAATCATAATTTACAGCCTCTTGTAACAGGTCTTTACTGTTGGTGCTCCTCCTTGAGCTAGGGTTTACTTGAGAAGGTTTCTTAGTTTTCTAATGTCAGGCCCAGATCCTACTTAAAGTGAAGTAGCAGAAAATGCCACAACAGCCATTTAGATTGTGTGGAGCTTACCTAAAATGAAAAACACGCAAACGAAAAACAGGGTTCACCAAATTGTTGCCGGGTCACGCAAAATTTTCGCAAGGTTGAATGATCAAGTATGAATGAATGTGGAATGATGTTGGGCATCAACCAATCATCCTCTACATAGGCATTTGCATCTGCCTTAAGTATAGCCAATAATAATAATTGGCCAACAGAGCAGCTATACTTAAGGCAGATGCAAACACTTTTGCTGATGATTGGCTGATGCTCAACAACAGTTTAAAGTGTTGATCATCTTAAAATGTAACATCGGTACAAAATCAGGAAATGGCAATAATTCAAGTCTGTGTTACAAATAGTGATTATGGATGCCATACTCTTCTGCCGCATTGCCAGCCCATGCCAAGATTAGACTATAATTGCATCTAATTTGTATCTGAATTGCTGCAACATGGCCTCATTATTGTTCCTATGGATTCATCTCTATTCATCAGGATATTGCCCATAGGGATAGGGGTAAAAACTTGGATGTGATACAACAGTTCATATATCAGCATAGTTGCGACACACAAAAATTGAGGTTACCGAATGGGTTGTCTGAATCAAGTACAGGGGAACATACGATAGGTTACCAAAGCTCAAACCAGGTGAATAGTAAATGGGTCACACAAAATTTTGAAAACAGCAGGCCTGCAAATATGAATTTATTTAATGCTCAGGCATCAATTCACGCTGAAAAATTAAGTCATATTCCCCTGTCGGTCGGCAAAACGAAATATCAAAATGATATTTAGAAATCGATATTTCATCGTAGGTTCATTTCCACTGTCTTCGATGTTCAGTGGCAGCACGTTTAATGGGCCGATAAACATTTACATGCAATCATCACAGAGTCAGCACATCAGTAATGAATTCCAGAGTCCCAAATACAAACGAATTCGAATAATTGATAGTGACAGTGACTAAATCAATTCATTAAATCAGCGGTTTCAAAGTTTGACTTTCTCATTCACCTTCCAGCGAAAAGCCAAAATCACTTTCAAATTTCTTCAGTTCAACTTCACACGTCTTCAGTGCATTGAGTTCAAAAAAAATAAAATGACGTGTCTTGTTATTGAAAATAAGAAAGTGGTGTTTTTTGTTATTGTTCTATTTCTTCGAAACACATTGCGATTATTTCAATTCGCCAGCCTTGGTAAATCGTAAAGTTAGGGGAGAAATAAGACGGGACTACTTTTTGTGCGGATATTCACACATTCCAATGGTTGGAGTTTGGTTGTTGTAATTTTTGTATGGACGCCGGTTCGGCACATAAATTTTGCGCCTTAATGGCAAATAAAGGCCACAAATTGGAGAGTTTGTAGTCGTAGAGCATTAAATAAAAAGAAAATTCACGAAAATTTGATGAATACCGAAAATATCTCGTGAGTGGCTACAAAGAAATATGAGGATCTTCACGAGCGACGCACGTAAATATCCTCTATATATTAGGCTGGTATTAAAAATATCTTTGTTTGCCTATTCCCTACCCAGGTGTTGAAATTTGGATAGGCAGGTAGATGTGAAAATATTTTTATTTAATTACTATGTTGCTCTTAACCCTTTACCCAACGCAGACGATATCAAAATTTATTATTTTAAATATCATTTTGTCAAATTTTTAAAAAAGAATCAACAAAACCATATCATGTGACCCCTCGTTGGAATGAGCTCGTTCCAGCGAGGGGTCACATGATATGGTTTTGTTGAAATTTTTTGAAAAATAATATTTTTTTAACTGCTGAATTTGCATATTACACGGGTGGATGCGGCCGATTCGTTCGGTAAAGTGTTAAAGGTCTGTATAATGAACTTAATAGACCATTAGTTGTTTTCCCTTTAATTTCGTGATTGCAACTAGAGAATAAATCTTGAGGACATACCGTGAAACTACTACGACACAGAACTACATCCATAGGTTCTATAATACATGATAACAAAGCATGTTATGAAATTACACAAAATTCTCTAGTGATAACACAGCCCTGGGAATTAACCTAGGCAGCCTACAATGCCGAGGCATTTTCAGTTTTCCTAGGCAATTTTGTTGCATACAATGCATTGAAATTCAACAAATTGATAAACATTTTTGCCTAGGCAAACGTTTCTAATTCCCAGGGCTGATAACAAATAGAGAAAAACTGTCTTGCATACTGTTGATTAACATGAACACATTTTTTATTATAACAATTGTTTAGTCATCAAATTAACATTAATCTCAATTTTACGTGTATAGGAAAAATGTAATGATCACACCAGTTAATATCAATTTTTGAACTTTTGAAAAGAGAAAAGTTTCTAGAAACTGGCAGTAAAACTTCGGAGTAGGGGTAATTTTGCCGAGTAGGTAGGGAATAAGGAAACAAACATATTTTTAATTACAGCCTTAGATCTCATACTTTGAGCACATGTACATGTTCATACAGGGTTCGCCAGTGAAAAACAATCTGTATTGACTGTGTTGTTTTGGACCCTGTCAATGTAGATTACTTTTAACTGGCAAACTCTGTGGTTTTTCAGACTCCAGACCACGATTCTGTTCACAGAAAATTGATTAGCAACTTTTTTTGTAGCCCAGGTTGAGTGTCCAAGGAACCTCTGGGTCGACCATGGTTTGGACCAGAGTGAGAAAATTTTGAAAATTTGACCTGAAAGACTCAATTTTCTTGCATCTGGGAATGTACATGTAACTGAGTCTTACTTTCAAACTCTTTTTTTTCCATGTGTTTGAAGAGAAATTATAGTATTTACTTACTAGTATTCAAGTGTTAGATGAGTCCAGGTAAGAAGTTACATTGCTATGATATAGATTGATCCCATTTTTAACCCTTTACCCAACGAATCGCCCGCATCCGCCCGCGTAATATGCAAATTCAGCAGTTGAAAAAAATATTATATTTTTATACTGTACCAAGGACCCAGACATAGCCATCCCCGTCTGGGTCATTGGTAAGTATAAAAAATATATAAATTACTATAAATTTTTTAACATTTTTATACTGTACCAATGACCCAGACATAGCTGGTGCTAACTCTTAAAATATAGGGCCAAACACAAATTTTGCCCCCCCAATCCCCAAAATTTGCATCTAAAACCAAAGAAAACATGTCCTGAATGGCCCTCCACACTTCACCTCTACTGCGCATGCGCAGTGTCAAGGACGTTCCGAAATTGGCGCCATTAATCATTCTTAGTTTGGCCCTTCATCAGTTAACATCTGACAGATCTTTGTGCTTGTAATCTCAGTTTAAATGATGCCAGACACATAAATATTAGTGAAATGGTGATTCTAAGGAGGATATAGAAGGAGGAGAGGAAAAATGTGTGACAGAAAATTATCAGGGCTGTAACTTAAAATTTTTTAATGAAATTATGTTAAGTTACCTATTTTTGAGGCAGCAGTCATTTTGTTGTCATTCTTGTTATCAAGTTACACTGATTTTTCAGTGTTTTCCTCTCTCCCTTTCCTTTAAGTCCCCTCTTGCTATTCTCCCATGCTTTTGGCATATTTTCTGTAATTATTATTAGTAAAATTTCTTGGGAGTTTTAGCTGTATAACAGAATGAATTCTGTTCTTTTCCCCATGTTTACGTCTTCACCTATGAGTGGTTAGGCGTTGTGTTCTGCATCTACCATCTGATGTTCTGCAGTTTCTTCCCTGGAAGTCTCTGTTTTGCATCAGATAGTGTATTATTGGTAACTGATTTCGGGCCTGGGTGCCTGGAGTCTTATTTTAGTGTTTTTACACTTATTGTTTACATTTACTACAGCCCTCTGTGTGAGGGGGGATTTCTTGAAAATAATATCTTTATGTTAATTTAATCATAACTAGATACATTATTATTGTTTGTAAGTGTTGCATAAATTGTTTAAAATATTTTTAAAATTTTTGTCCACACTTCGGCTTGGGATCCATTGGGGCTCAACGTTACTTTTCAGAAACTTGGGCTGTTCTGAAAAAATATTTTTTCAAAATATTTTGATTTCAATTATTTTTTCTATGTTAATGGATCATATTATTATGTATTTTGATTGTCAGGGGTTGGTGCGAGTACCAGGACTTTGTTTTCTTTTAACATTGAAAGGACTTTGATCAATTGTAATAAGAGGAAGTCTTCCTCTGACTTTTATAATCATTTTATATGTAGTCAGTGTACTCGCACTAACTCCTGTTCTGTATGTGATGATTTCGATGACAACATGGGAAGCGTATGTCACGGTATGTTAGTGGGGAATTGGACATTCCGGTCCTTTCCCCGCAGGGTCACTCTACTTAATCAATTTCTATTTTCAGACGATCAAGATTAGGGTGATGTATCCGTGATGTCTTCCAACAGTGTGCCTCCGTCGTCACAATTAATGAAGGGCTAGCGGAAAAGTGCTCATATAAATACGCCAATTGCCTAAGAGGATCCTAGTAGGTTCGACGGCCTTTGACGTCCGCTAGCTCGCTCGGTGTAGCGTCCATTCATCGAATGGTTCGGCAGCCGGGTTCGTCTGTTGCGGTCTAGAAGGAGTTTTGGGGTGATGCGAGCACTATAAATCAACCAAATGCACACCCAGTGACGGCGGATTAAAGGGAGAACGGAGGAAGCCTTTTAGTCCGGTTCCTAGCTCGTTCAGGTCCATCCGGATGGCGAGCGAGAGAGGCCCCTCTCTCGTACAGCAACATCTGGCCCCAGATGTTGTGGTACAGAATGTTTCGCATTCGGAGCATACGTCCGCCACTCGGGACGCTCCGACATATAGTCAGTCCGGAGAGACTGTCAATAAGGCTTCCTCATTCTCATGGTAGCGCACACGACCGCTCTTGGCTACGTGACCTCGTATATCCAGTCAGCTTCGCCAGTCAGAGAATCATCGGCGACCAGGTCACACCATCCGGTAGCCAGGGACACGAGGCCTGCAGACTCCGGACGTTCGCATAGGAAAGTGTGCGGGAGTCAACGTACACGGAGCTTCCGGCGACAATGCATCGTAAGACCACTACTGCACAGGCCTCGGGGACGGACGTGCTATCCTAAATAGCACAGCTTATCGCAGCATCCCAGCAACAACTGAATCTGTCGCATAATGTATTGTTCGACGATGCTGGGTCGGGACGCTCCGCGGAAGCGGGTACGGACGTCCGAAAATTTCATCCGGTCCGACGGGATACCGAAAGGGATTCGGAGGATTTCGAGCTTTCCCTTTCGGAACAACATATGCTGTTGTGTATGTCATCTGACTTGATCTTCTACAGGTTCTTTCGTCGGACCAGAATGCTGCGATGCCGGATAAGAAACTGATAGCGTCGGTGGACTTAGAAATTTTTGGTTCGGTTCAGGGACATCGTCCCTCAGTTCCGACATAGTCCAATAATGTCACACAAACTTTCGAATTATTGAACGACGCTATATATTTATTATTATATGCTTGCTATTACCAAGCATTTCTGGTTTCTTGTTCGCAAATTTACGGAGATGTCTTTCAAAAGTGTGCCTCTGTCGTCATAGTTAATGAAGAGCTAGCGGCAATAAGTGCTCATGGAATATGTCTATCGCCTAAGAGGTCCCTTGTAGGATCGACAGAGTGACATTCGCTAGCTCACCCGGTGTAGCGTACATTCATCGAATAGTTCGGCTGCCGGGTTCGTCCGTTGCGGTCTAGAAAGGAGATTTGGGTGATGCGAGCACTATATATAACTTTAGTACTCACCCAGTGACGGCAGATTGAGGACAGATCGGAGGAAGCCTGTTAGTCCGGTTCCTGGCTCGTCCAGGTCCGTCCGGGCTGTGAGCGAGAGAGGTCCCTCTCTCGTCCAACAACATAGGGGACCGCATGTTGTGGTTCAGATATTTTACATTCGGAGCATATGTCCGCCGCTCGGGACGCTCCGTTATATTGACAGTCCGAGAGACTGTCGATAATGCTTCCTCATCCCCACGACCGCACATTGGCTACGTGACCTCGAGTATCCGACCAGTTTCATCATTCAGTGATTCCACGGCGAACAGGTCACGCCATCCGGTAGCCAAGGGACACGAGGCCTATACACTCCGTTCGCTCGCATAATAGTAGTATGCACGGGGTAACGATCACGGAGCTTCCAGCGGCAATGTATCGTAAGACCGCTTCTCAACAGGCCTCAGTGACGGACGTGCTATCCAAGTTAGCACAGTTTTTCACAGCATCCCAGCAATCGACAGTTTCTCGGTCGGATCAGGAATTATCCGACGGCGCTGGGTCGGTGCGGTCCGCGGTTGCATTAGGTTCGGACGACCAAACGCTTTATAGGGTCCGACAGGATGGCGAAAGGGATTCGGACGATTTCGAGTTTTCCCTTTCGGAACATCGGACGCTGCCATACATTTCTTTCGGCATTATCTTCCAGTGGTTGTTCCTTCGGACTACATTGCTGCGATGTTGGATAAGAGACTTATAGCGTCATTGGACACGGAATTTTGGATCGGTTCAGGGACATTACCCTGACTTACCGACACAGTCCAATAATGTCATTAGAACATGTGTATTATTTATCGACGCTGTATATATATATAAGCTTGCTACCAAGCATGATAGTTTAGTTTCTTGTCCGCAATGCTCAGTTCTGCCTTTTATCATTTATAGGAATAATTTATTTTGGCAGAACAGGGCATACCGAGAGTTCATATGCGTCTAGACGGCGTGGTTAAAGACAGCAAATTATCTTTTTCGCCGTTTATGTCTTTTCCAACCACAATGTTGGAAACGACAATGATGTCTAATAGACTTATCTTAGACGCTTTATCATACATATTCCACCTTACTGAGGCGTTATCATTACGTCTTCAAGAGAAAGAATTCCGGGATATGATCCTCAATGTGATTTCTTTTGAGGGCAGTAGTTTGTTCACGTATAACTCCGCCCTTCAGTGGCTACCTGGAGTTGGTTAGACGTGACGCAGCCCTAGCTACATCCATGTGCGTGGATAGTAAGGTGAAGAACTCTCTCAGAGTCGCTTCGGTCTCGGAGAAGCTTCTCTTCGACGGCAACTTTTCAGCAATCCATGAATTGCTCGATTTACACGTTCTCTTGTCTATCTAGTGTAGCAAGAGATTCAGACTGGGGCAAACATTCGGTGGTTGACTCAGAGAGTGCCACTGCAGTTGCCGGATCCGAGTTTTATAATTATGACGGTTGCCAGTCAAACAGGTTGGGATGCAATATTGATCCCAACGGATTCGAAGTGCCAGGGTCTTTGGGTTCCACAGTCTCTAGGCAAGCACTTATCTTCCACGGGATAATGTTTTTTAGGCGTGCTTTATGTCATTGGATGAACATTATTCAGAAACGCATGTCCAAATCCTTAAATTATTTACGACACAACTTACTAATCAATTGCAGACGTATGTGTTTTCATGTCCGGATCTCTGAGCGTATGTTGTTAACGCTCTATTGATCTAATAGGACGGAATGATAGGATATGCGTATCCTCCTGCGCTGTTGTTTCAGCAAGTATTGCTAAGATAAACAACCACAATACATTTCTGTTGATAGCATCTCTGTCTTCACAGAGACCGTGGGTAAATTTACTCTGAGGTCTACTGTGGGACTTAACGCGAAAACTTCCTCCATGAGAGGATCTTTTTTCGCTGGGAAAAATCGTGTCATCTTCATCACAACCCGCAAGGTCTCAACCTTCACGTATTCCATTGTGTGGTCCTTATTGCATTGTAAGCATTGTACTGGACGAGCTTTGGACGCGATTTCTTACTGTAGGAGAACCTCTTCGCTATACTATGCGGCTAAAGTGGAGGCTCTTCCATCGTTGGTGTAGGGATCACTATGTTGATATTGTTGATCCCTCCATACTAGTCATTGCAACTTTCTAGTATACTTGTTTGACAAGATCTACTGCAGCCTGTTACTATTAGGGTTATAGGTTTATGTTATCTCATACCTATGCACTCTATGATAGTTTACAATTGAGTCTTAGGTCTCTTTATCTAAGTCAGTTAGTAACTTTTCGATAAATAGACTTAGAATCATTAGATTAAATTTCTATACGGAATTTAACTTCAGTTCTTATTTAGCTAAGTAATCATTTGAGCCTCTGGAAACAGTAGTTTTCAAATTCTGACCTTTTAGACAGTAATTCTGTTGGCTTCACTTTTACTGAAGAGTCAGTGAGCTTCGTGCACTATCGGTGGATGATTCTCACTTTCGTAGTTTCGGAATCACTACTTCCTTTTTACTATTTAGGTTGGATTTTTGCATAAGAGTCAGACTCCTAATAAATATCTGGAACCTATTGTTATAAAGGTCCTTCCGTCTTCGTACGGGCATAGGCCTTTACTCTGTCCGGTTAGAGTTTACGTATTTATAAACAGATATCTGTTTATTACTACGGGCGTAAGCTTCTTCTGTCTTTGATGCCTAATAGAAGGACGTTACGCTCCATTCTATTGCTAATGGATTCAATTAACTATCGATACTGCTTAGGGTATATCATTGACTCAGCAGTTGTGCTTGAGATTTCGGCTCATGGAGTAAGAGTTCTTCTACATCTTGGGCTTACATTAATAGTGTCGCTATTATAGATTTTTGAAGGCTGCTCATTGTGCTCAGCCATCCACATTCATGAATTTTTATCTCAGACATATCGAGTCCATTTCTGGAGGCCTCTATTGTTAGGTCTATTATCTACTGCTCAGAATGTCATTCACTTAACAGTTGCTACTATAGCTAGGTAGGCTGTCTGTTTCGGCAGTGACTCCGTTCTGCTGCCCTCTTCGCTCTGGGCTATTTGACCCAGGGCAAGAAAAAGGGGGGGGGGGGAGGGTGTTCCCTTGGGTCACCTGTTTTACTATGAAAACAAGGGGATACCTCCTCCGGAGTTAGTAATTCTGAGCTGTTATTGGGATGGTTTTTTAGTGAGAAGTTTATGTTTTAAAAATTCATTCAGGTCTTAGTTTTTAAAGTATAGCTTTTGAATATACAACGTGTCAACGGACGTTATTATACAATCCTCAGACACTTTTAAGAAGTATAAAGAGTCTCTATTCTCTAGACTTACTTTATTTATTGGCTTACTTTAAAAATTATTAGTATAAGGATTATACTAGATATTTATAGAGTACATGGATGTATGATGCTCAATTTTGGAAGGTGTTGTATCTTTCTAATTTATCATAAATATGAAAGATACATGTAAGGCCTAATACTTCTTTTTCCCTAGAGGGGATGACTCTATTTTTTATATTGAGCGTATTCCAACTTGCTCTATGTCCTTGGCCCTCGAGCCTTTTTACTATTCAGCTATGTCTGGGTCATTGGTACAGTATAAAAATGTTAAAAAATTTATAGTAATTTATATATTTTTTATACTTACCAATGACCCAGACGGGGATGGCCCTCCCAGGAGTTGCGAACTCATACCTCCCCGCTGAGTACATAGCGCTTACCAGGCACTGGTTATAAGAATGATTAATGGCGCCAATTTCGGAACGTCCTTGACACTGCGCATGCGCAGTAGAGGTGAAGTGTGGAGGGCCATTCAGGACATGTTTTCTTTGGTTTTAGATGCAAATTTTGGGGATTGGGGGGCAAAATTTGTGTTTGGCCCTATCTTTTAAGAATTAGCACCAGCTATGTCTGGGTCATTGGTACAGTATAAAAATGTTAAAAAATTTATAGTAATTTATATATTTTTTATACTTACCAATGACCCAGACGGGGATGGCTATGTCTGGGTCATTGGTAAGTATAAAAAATATATACATTACTATAAATTTTTTAACTTTTCGAAAAATGTTAACAAAACCATATCATGTGACCCTTCTTTGGAACGAGCTCACCGAGCTCGTTTCAAAGAGGGGTCACATGATATGGTTTTGTTGAAATTTTTTGAAAAAATTTAAAAAATGATATTTAAAATAATAAATTTTGAAATCGACGGCGTTGGGTAAAGGGTTAATATATCAATGAATTCATCTAATTTTATCTTATATTCTCACTATTTATGTCCTGCTGAGTTCCAGAACACATGTTAAAGGTTACCTTGTGACATATTGTACTTTCAGTTTCATGAGACACATGTCTACTTTCCGGAAATACGTAAATGTGTGTCCCAGACATTCTGGTGTGATGTCCTCGGGATTTCCCCACCTACCAATTAGAAATGATATATATACTGTATAAGCTACGTGCAGTAGTGGGTGATATAAATAGTACGCAATTTGCGTACTCATTATACATTGTACCATCCAACTTGGCGATTATGAGATTACCTTTTGCGTTCGTAGATTTTATTCCGAAGTAAAAAAAAACGCTAATTAGTTCCAGCTATTACATTGCAGCTCGCAATTTTTACTTTGCATTTTGTTTTGCAAAACCGAACAAATCGAGGCCTGGACTTGATATATAACCATTACATTGAAACACTTCACAAAAAGGTTTATACGCAACTCAATTTGGGGATATTGTTCACTGTCACTACGTGGGAGAACTTAAAGGTCTGCTCAGGGCTGGACATGATTCAAATTTTTAAGTGCAATTTTTTCTTCCCGGGAATCAGACGACAGGTGTAATTTATACATGTGAAATGAATTTACATTATATGACCTGGAAAGTTCACTCTAAATGAAGCTAGAGTTGTAAATTTTGAAATAAGGAAACAGAACAAGTTTTTGAATGTAAATCAGAACAATCGGTTTGATACTCCATAGGAAATACCAGTATTGGGAAAAATCTCAAGTTTTGAATAAGTATTCGATTGTACAGTTAAAATTTTCTTTTCCAAATAGCATAAAAAATGTTTAGCTAGAAAACTACTCTGATTTAAAGTAACATAATGTTTAAGTTATTTTGGAAATCATTTCTCACACCAAACCTTTGCGATGCTCGTTTTTTTTCCATTTTGAACTTCTGTCTCATAATAGAACAGTTCCGCCGCATTAAATTTCAGCCGCTGGAATTAGACAGCGCCACCAACTTGATTAAATGGTGATGTTTACGCATGCAATCTTCAATGTAAGCATGAAAAATGGACATTCGTGTGCATATGCTTGCAGTAATTTCAACCGCGTTATCAATGATATTTATGAAACTGAGTTTATGTGGTCGAATAGGTAGACAAGTGAGATTTTTCTCACCTGGAAGTTTCCAAAGATGAGAGTGAATGGGTTCAATTGCTCTTGCACCCGTCTCATGTCCAGCACTGGGTTTGTTGGTGGTGAGTGTCTATTAGGTTTCTCATGATTAATCAAGAAGTTGACTAATCATCGGAAACACCCACAACCGACTACAGTTTGTAAGTCAATGATTATGGGTTTTCATCACTCCTTTACTGTTGAATTATTAACTATTACTCTCCTCCCCAACATGCTAGTAAGAAGTATCAGAGGCTGTAGATAGGGCCGTGCGATTACTTGAATTTCAAGTCGAATCTCGAGTTGGAATGCAAAATCGACTCGACTCTGATTCGCAGATGTCCTTTTTCTCGAGGCAATTCGGTCCCGATAAATGACAGAGTTTTCATTGTGAATTCTTCCTTTAAACGATGCAATAATCCAGTTTGGCCATGAAAGAAATAGGAAAATTTGTTACAAAACCCTATTCATATCACTGTTAAATGATACCAAAACGATTTACTGTTGCCTCATCGCTGCCTTAGTAAAGTCGGCATTATACATAAGTCATAACAGGATTCATCACCTGAAGATAAGGCTTTGCTCTCAAGGTAAAATGCCCAATGGATGGTAGATACCTCTACTTGTGTAAAATGAAGTGCACTCCGAGCACTCGAGTCTGTATACTTCCCTTTAACAGAAGTATACAGACTCGAGTGCTCGGAGTGCACTTAATCTGTTATTGGTGTTTTGACTGCATGAACAACCCAATATGCCATGCCTAATTTGGAAAACATGTTAAAACTTGTCAAAATTGTTACTTGGAGGGTTCTAACAGGCAAGAAAGGTTGGTAGCTTGTACCAAAATATGTATACATGGAATAGTTAACTGATCGAAAGTCCCATTTACGCGATGAAAGAACGCTAAATCCCTCCGTCTCTGTTGAGAAGAAATCAGCCGCCGGTTTTATAAGAATCGACTCGAAAAATGACTCTACGCGCGAGTTTTAAACTAGAATCGAATCGAGAATTGACTCGAACTAAAATATCTGACTCACAGGGCCCCAGCTGTAGAATATCAAAATACATTGTAATTGATATGGGAAATAAGTATAAAGATACAACACCTTATACCAGGTCTGGAATTCTAAAATGTATGGGAGAACAAATAATTGCACTTCTTCATTTGCCAAGGAGTGAAATTGCCTTCTTATATCTCTTGACCACCTCGGGTCCAAACCTACATGTAAGACTAGGCTCTGTTTTGGGCCTGAGGTGGTGAGGAGTCAGAATTTTTCTCGGGAGAGCTGTACACATGCAGTATGTCTAAGAAATGTCCTGCCTGGGGAACTAATGACCAAAAATATTGTTTTTTATATAGTTGTTTTCTAGAGATCACAGAGTACGATTAAAATCGACTTTAATCGATTATTATTCTTCGAAAATCGATCATGAAATTTTATAATAGTGCTAGCCCTAGTGTCTATGTTATGTCTACTGTTTTGACATATACATTTCATCATGAGCTGTAGTCTGTTGAATTATTAGATTCTAGGCTCTGTTTTTACTGGTAAAATAGGACCCAGTCACCAATGATTGGGAGGTGCAAACTCTCTCTAAAAATGGGCAACATGGCTTATTAACGCTCACCCCTGGTCTTGAGTTGATACTTATGTTGTGATCATGATTAGCCATTGTGAAGAAATATGTGACCTTAAACACCATTAAATAAATATTAGATTCTAAGTTGCTGACTATTATAGAATGGTTACCTACATGCACAGTTAAGCAGTATACCAAAGATACTGTTCGGTATTGGTATCATGTCACTAAGAAAACTGTACCGTTACTAAGGTAATTCATCCCATCAATGATACAGGGATTCTTTTGTGTATCTACAGGGGCCGTTTATGGAACCCTTCCTCACTGACATTTGGGCATGATTTTTCTCAAGTCTCAACCTCAAATTTCCCAATCTCAATCCCCACTCAAACAGAAATTTAATGCGCAACTGGTGCCCTGAACTATGTAGTCATAAGGCCTCAGAAAACCATTGGTTTTCTGAGACCTTATGACCACACAGTTCAGGTCACCAATTGTACATTGAATTAAAACTTCTTGCCTAACAACGTCTCTAAATTCAAAGGCAAATGGCAAGTTCTTAATAGTATAAGAACAGTTTAACAGAGACTACAGAGACCGCATGAACATGATTTCATGTGACTGCTTGTTATAAAACTTAAATGTAGTATACATGTGGTTGCTTTGGTATCAGTCTTAATATTCTCTGCTCAATTCGATTGTAAAATTTCTTGGTCTTTGTGTGTTTTTTCTCCTAGAAAACAAATTACCAATTGGAATGCCAATGATGTAAATTTTCACAATTGCATGGGCCCCAGACTCTTTCACCAAAATGCAGAAGAATCCCTGTGATACCAACACTGAATGTGACAATTCAGTATTTCCTGACTCTAATGATCTGGTTTGTGTTTGTTTTAGGAGTTGCTGCAGCAATCACCCTGGTCACTCATTTAGCATTCAGAAAACATGTGTGGGACACACATCCATACAGACTACGGTATCTAATGTTTGGTGGATGTTTCATACAGCTGATTGGAGTTGTGGGCTGTGTGGTATACCTGGTATTTGCAATAAAACAACATCAAGGTATGTTTTTTTTAGCTCAACTTTGGCAAAGCCAAATTTGAGCTTATGCCATGCCCAGTTATCCGTCTGTCCGTCAACAATTCAATACGGCTCGGGCTAGAGGCCGTATTTATGAACCGATCTTTACGAAACTTCTTGGGTACCTTTGTTAAGACCGTGGGACGAGAACGAGTGTTTTGGGGGCCGGTCCGAAATTCAAGTTGGCCGCTGGCAGCCATTTTGTACAAAATTAGGTGCAATCAGAACTTCCCTAGGAAAGTGCTGATTTGAATAATTTTTTGTATGAATGTTTTAGTACCATGGGATACATCACATATAATACAGGTTTTTTCTTGTGCGTAAATTATGCAAATTAGACTAACTTTGATGTTTTTTTGTGTTACTTTCAGCACTGTAAGTGCAAATGCCAATACATTTTTATGAACCGATCTTTACGGAACTTCGTGGGTACCTTTGGCATCACCGTGGGACGAGAACGAGTGTTTTGGTGTGGTCCAAAATTCAAGATGGCCGATGGCAGCCATTTTGTACAAAATTAGGTGCAATCAAATTTTTGCACAGAACTTCCATATGAAAGTGCTGATTTGAATAATTTTTTGTGTGAATGTTTAGTACCATGGGATACATCACATATAATACGGGTTTTTTTCTCATGCAGAAATTATGCAAATTAGATGAACTTTGATTTTTTCAGTACTACTTACACACAGTAAGTACACATGTCAATACGGCCCGGGCTAGAGTCTGTATTTATGAACCGATCTTCACGAAACGTCTTGGGTACCTTTGTTTTCACCTTGGGACGAGAACGAGTGTTTCTGGGTGCGGTCTAAAATTCAAGATGGTTGCCAGTGGCAATTTTGTACCGAACTTAGGTCTAATCAATTTTTTGTACACAACTTCTATACGGCTTAGGCTAGAGGCCGTATTTATGAACCGATCTTTACAAAACTTCTTGGGTACCTTTGTTATCACTGTGGGATGAGAACGAGTGTTTCTGGGTGTGGCCCGAAATTCAAGTTGGCCACCAGCAGCCATTTTGTACCAAAATTAGTGCAATCAGTCTTTTGTACAGAACTTCTGTATGAAAGTTCTAATTTATATAAATTTTTGTATGAATGTTTAGTAACATGGAATACATCACATATAGTACGGGTTTTTTTCTCGTGCAGAAATTATGCAAATTAGATGAACTTTGATTTATTCAGTGCTACTTATACACTGTAAGTGCACATGTCAATACGGCTCGGGCTAGAGGCTGTATTTATGAACCGATCTTCAAAAAACTTCTTGGGTGCCTTTGTTATCACCTTGGGACGAGAACGAGTGTTTCTGGGTGCGGCCCAAAATTCAAGATGGCTGCCAGTGACCATTTTGTACCGAAATTAGGTCCAATCAGTTTTTTGTCACAACTACTATACAGCTCGTATTTATGAACTGATCTTCACGAAACTTCTTGGGTACCTATGTTTTCACCTTGGGACATGAACGAGTGTGTTTTGGGGTGCCTTTGTTATCACTGTGCTATGAGAACAAATATTTTGAGGGTTCAGTCAGACCCACTCTGGGACTCAAAGATTTCTTTTCTAGTTTTGCATCTGACTGTCACCCACTTTTACAATACTTTACCTATACATTTGTTACAGGCTACGGTCAGTATTTATGTACAGACCGTTACAATACTTTATATGTACCTTTGTTATCAGGTCATTACCTAGATGTTTGTCATTGCTGTGTCACATACTATACATATACATGTCTTAACAAGTTGAGCTACCGTGTCATTGACACTTTCATTTATGTAATGAAATAATTACACAGAAAATATAATACAAAAATGTTTTTTTAGCTCAACTTGACAACTTCAGGTATGAGCTATTTGGATGGTTTTTAGCTCAACTTTGCCGTAAGTCAAATTTGAGCTTATGCCATGGCCAGACGTCCGTCTGTCCATCAACAATTCAATACGGCTCGGGCTAGAGGCCGAATTTATGAACCGATCTTTACGAAACTTCTTGAGTACCTTTGTTATCTCCCTGGGACGAGAATGAGTGTTTTTGGGTGCGGTCTGAAATTCAAGACGGCCGCTGGCAGCCATTTTGTACAAAATTAGGTGCAATCAGATTTTTGTGCAGAACTTCCATATGAAAGCTCTGATTTGAATAATTTTTTGTATGAATGTTTAGTACCATGGGATACATCACATATAGTACAGGTTTTTTTCTCGTGCGTAAATTATGCAAATTAGACTAACTTTGATTTTTTCTGTACTACTTACACACAGTAAGTTCACATGTCAATACGGCCCGGGCTAGAGTCTGTATTTATGAACCGATCTTCACGAAACGTCTTGGGTACCTTTGTTTTCACCTTGGGACGAGAACGAGTGTTTCTGGGTGCGGCCCAAAATTCAAGATGGCTGCCAGTGACCATTTTGTACCGAAATTAGGTCCAATCAGTTTTTTGTCACAACTACTGTACAGCTCGTATTTATGAACTGATCTTCACGAAACTTCTTGGGTACCTATGTTTTCACCTTGGGACATGAACGAGTGTGTTTTGGGGTGCCTTTGTTATCACTGTGCTATGAGAACAAATATTTTGGGGGTTCAGTCAGACCCACTCTGGGACTCAAAGATTTCTTTTCTAGTTTTGCATCTGACTGTCACCCACTTTTACAATACTTTACCTATACATTTGTTACAGGCTATGGTCAGTATTTATGTACAGACCGTTACAATACTTTATATGTACCTTTGTTATCAGGTCATTACCTAGATGTTTGTCATTGCTGTGTCACATACTATACATATACATGTCTTAACAAGTTGAGCTACCGTGTCATTGACACTTTCATTTATGTAATGAAATAATTACACAGAAAATATAATACAAAAATGTTTTTTTAGCTCAACTTGACAACTTCAGGTATGAGCTATTTGGATGGTTTTTAGCTCAACTTTGCCGTAAGTCAAATTTGAGCTTATGCCATGGCCAGACGTCCGTCTGTCCATCAACAATTCAATACGGCTCGGGCTAGAGGCCGAATTTATGAACCGATCTTTACGAAACTTCTTGAGTACCTTTGTTATCTCCCTGGGACGAGAATGAGTGTTTTTGGGTGCGGTCTGAAATTCAAGACGGCCGCTGTCAGCCATTTTGTACAAAATTAGGTGCAATCAGATTTTTGTGCAGAACTTCCATATGAAAGCTCTGATTTGAATAATTTTTTGTATGAATGTTTAGTACCATGGGATACATCACATATAGTACAGGTTTTTTTCTCGTGCGTAAATTATGCTAATTAGACTAACTTTGATTTTTTCTGTACTACTTACACACAGTAAGTTCACATGTCAATACGGCCCGGGCTAGAGTCTGTATTTATGAACCGATCTTCACGAAACGTCTTGGGTACCTTTGTTTTCACCTTGGGACGAGAACGAGTGTTTCTGGGTGCGGTCTAAAATTCAAGATGGTTGCCAGTGGCAATTTTGTACCGAACTTAGGTCTAATCAATTTTTTGTACACAACTTCTATACGGCTTAGGCTAGAGGCCGTATTTATGAACCGATCTTTACAAAACTTCTTGGGTACCTTTGTTATCACTGTGGGATGAGAACGAGTGTTTCTGGGTGTGGCCCGAAATTCAAGTTGGCCACCAGCAGCCATTTTGTACCAAAATTAGTGCAATCAGTCTTTTGTACAGAACTTCTGTATGAAAGTTCTAATTTATATAAATTTTTGTATGAATGTTTAGTAACATGGAATACATCACATATAGTACGGGTTTTTTTCTCGTGCAGAAATTATGCAAATTAGATGAACTTTGATTTATTCAGTGCTACTTATACACTGTAAGTGCACATGTCAATACGGCTCGGGCTAGAGGCTGTATTTATGAACCGATCTTCAAAAAACTTCTTGGGTGCCTTTGTTATCACCTTGGGACGAGAACGAGTGTTTCTGGGTGCGGCCCAAAATTCAAGATGGCTGCCAGTGACCATTTTGTACCGAAATTAGGTCCAATCAGTTTTTTGTCACAACTACTATACAGCTCGTATTTATGAACTGATCTTCACGAAACTTCTTGGGTACCTATGTTTTCACCTTGGGACATGAACGAGTGTGTTTTGGGGTGCCTTTGTTATCACTGTGCTATGAGAACAAATATTTTGGGGGTTCAGTCAGACCCACTCTGGGACTCAAAGATTTCTTTTCTAGTTTTGCATCTGACTGTCACCCACTTTTACAATACTTTACCTATACATTTGTTACAGGCTACGGTCAGTATTTATGTACAGACCGTTACAATACTTTATATGTACCTTTGTTATCAGGTCATTACCTAGATGTTTGTCATTGCTGTGTCACATACTATACATATACATGTCTTAACAAGTTGAGCTACCGTGTCATTGACACTTTCATTTATGTAATGAAATAATTACACAGAAAATATAATACAAAAATGTTTTTTTAGCTCAACTTGACAACTTCAGGTATGAGCTATTTGGATGGTTTTTAGCTCAACTTTGCCGTAAGTCAAATTTGAGCTTATGCCATGGCCAGACGTCCGCCTGTCCATCAACAATTCAATACGGCTCGGGCTAGAGGCCGAATTTATGAACCGATCTTTACGAAACTTCTTGAGTACCTTTGTTATCTCCCTGGGACGAGAATGAGTGTTTTTGGGTGCGGTCTGAAATTCAAGACGGCCGCTGGCAGCCATTTTGTACAAAATTAGGTGCAATCAGATTTTTGTGCAGAACTTCCATATGAAAGCTCTGATTTGAATAATTTTTTGTATGAATGTTTAGTACCATAGGATACATCACATATAGTACAGGTTTTTTTCTCGTGCGTAAATTATGCAAATTAGACTAACTTTGATTTATTTAGTGTTACTTTCAGCACCGTAAGTGCAAATGCCGACACTGCTCGGGCCAGAGGCCGTATTTATGAACCGATCTTTACGAAACTTCTTGGGTACCTTTGTTATCACCGTGGGACGAGAACAAGTGTTTTGGTGTCTGGTCTGAAATTCAAGATGGCCGCTGGCAGCCATTTTGTCCAAAATTAGGTGCAATTAGATTTTTGCGCAGAACTTCCATATGAAAGCGCTGATTTGAATAATTTTTTGTGTGAATGTTTAGTACCGTGGGATACTTCACATATAATACAGTTTTTTTTCTCGTGCATAAATTATGCCAATTAGACTAACTTTGATTTATTTAGTGTTACTTTCAGCACTGTAACTGCAGATGCCAATACGTCTCGGGCTAGAGGCCGTATTTATGAACTGATCTTTACGAAACTTCTTGAGTACCTTTGTTATCACCGTGGGGCGAGAACGAGTGGTTTTGGGTGCAGTCCGAAATTCAAGATGGCCACCAGCAGCCATTTTGTACTTGAGTTAGTGCAATCAGTTTTTTGTACAAAACTTCTGTATGAAAGTTCTGATTTGAATAAATTTTTGTTTGAATGTAACATGGAATACATCACATATAATACAGGTTTTTTTCTCGTGCAGAAATTATGCAAAGTAGATGAACTTTGATTTATTCAGTGCTACTTATACACAGTAAGTGCACTTTTCAATATGGCTTGGGCTAGAGTCTGTATTTATGAACCGATGTTCACGAAACTTCTTGGGTACCTTTGTTATCACGTTGGGACGAGAACAAGTGTTTCTGGGTACGGTCCAAAATTCGAGATGGCTGCCAGTGGCCATTTTGTACCGAAAATTAGGTCCAATCAGTTTTTTGTACACAACTTCTATACGGTTCAGGCTAGAGGCTGTATTTATGAACCGATCTTTACAAAACTTCTTGGGTACTTTTGTTATCACTGTGGGACAAGAATGAGTGTTTTTGGGTGCAGTCCAAAATTCAAGATGGCTGCCAGCAGCCATTTTGTACCAAAATTAGTGCAATCAGTATTTTGTACAGAACTTATGTATGAAAGTTCTGATTTGAATAAATTTTTGTATGAATGTTTAGTAACATGGAATACATCACATATAATACGGGTTTTTTTCTCGTACAGAAATTATGCAAATTAGATGATCTTTGATTTATTCAGTGCTACTTATACACTGTAAGTGCACATGTCAATACGGCTAGGGCTGGAGGCTGTATTTATGAACCGATCTTCACGAAACTTCTTGGGTACCTTTGTTATCACCGTGGGATGAGAACGAGTGTTTTTGGGTGTGGTCCAAAATTCAAGATGGCCACCAGCAGCCATTTTGTACCAAAATTAGTGCAATCAGTTTTTTGTACAGAACATCTGTATGAAAGTTCTGATTTGAATAAATTTTTGTATGAATGTTTAGTAACATGGAATACATCACATATAATACAGGTTTTTTTCTCGAGCAGAAATTATGCAAATTAGATGAACTTTGATTTATTCAGTGCTACTTATACACAGTAAGTGCACATGTCAATACGGCTCGGGCTAGAGTCTGTATTTATGAACCGATCTTCATAAACTTCTTGGGGTACCTTTGTTATCACCTTGTGAGAGGAACGAGTGTTTTGGGGTGCCTTTGTTATCACTGTGCTATGAGAACAAATATTTTGGGGTTCAATCAGACCCACTCTGGGACTCAAAGATTTCTTGTCTAGTTTAGCATCTAACTGTCTAACCTTTACAATACTTTACCTGTATATTTGTTACAGGCTACGGTCAGCATTTATGTACTGACCGTTACAATACTTTACATGTACCTTTATTATCAGGTCATTACCTAGATGTTTGTCATTGCTGTGTCACATACTATACATGTACATGTCTTAAACAAGTTGAGCTACAGTGTCATTGACACTTTCATTGATCTGTAATCCATCCAGACATCGGTATCTCCTTACCTCTGTCCGTCCTTTAGGACACCCTACAGGCTGTACCTCTCATCTGATCAGTTTCAAATTTTATACATGGCTTTGGTTTATGTCTAGAAAGGACCTGTCAAATTTTTCTGAATTTCCTTGAGAAAAATGGTATTGGTGGCCATCTTGGATTTGGCATATAAATTGTAAACAATTCCATTAGCATACCCTACAGGTCGCATCTCTCACCACCAGACCTTTTTCAAATTTCACATATAGCATTGGTGTGATGTCCAGATGGGAGCTATCAAATAATTCCCAATTTCATTGAAAAACTTGGCTGCTATCTGCAGATGGAATCGACTACAGGGTTTATTTTACTCCTGTTGGTTATATGGCCTCATTGGAAAATAAA
Organism: Pictodentalium vernedei; assembly: GCA_031216915.1. Classification (NCBI taxonomy): domain Eukaryota; kingdom Metazoa; phylum Mollusca; class Scaphopoda; order Dentaliida; family Dentaliidae; genus Pictodentalium; species Pictodentalium vernedei. The sequence continues at coordinate 328,580,036 of CM062289.1, read as the reverse complement.
CAGTTGGAGAGGAGAGATGGTTTTTTTCCTACCTGATCAACCTCTGATTTCCGCTATGCAATATAATTTTGTATTTTTGTCCATCCATCCATCTGGCATATAAGTTGTCATCAATTCCATTAGCACACCCTACAAGCCACATCTCTCACCTGATCTTTTCCAAATTTCATCTGTGGCTTTGGTGTGATGTCTAAATGAGAGCTATCAAATTTTTCCGAATTTCGTTCAAAAACATGGCCGGCAGTGACCATCTTGGATTTTGCATATAAATTGTCAACAATTCCATTAGCACACACTACAGGCCACACTTCTCACCTAATCTTTTTCACATTTTACTTGTAGCTTTGTTGTGAAGTCTAGATGGGAGTTATCAAATTTTTCTGAATTTTGTTGAAAAACATGGCCACCATTGGCCATCTTGGATTTGGCATAAAAATTGTTGACATTTCCATTAGTACACCATACAGGCTGCATCCCTCACCCAATCTTTTTCAAGTTTTGTTTGTGGCTTTGGTGTGATGTCGTTTCTGTGAAAACTTAAGTATGTATTTATTTTATTTATTGGTGTTTTAAGGTCACATACTTATGCACAATGGCTAATCGTGACCATGACAGTTTTACAGGTGGAGGAAGCCGGAGTATCCGGAGAGAACCACCGAGCATCGATGAGCAACTGTCAGCTCCTCAATATTCTAACTCAGTTCAAGCTCCGCTCAATCAGGGTTACAGCGGTTGAAGACATGTGCACCATCGACTTGCAGTATGCCTTAGTACACGGCGTCATTGTGCCCCCATGTAGGCAACCGGGATAAAGTACCTTGCCCAAGTACACAACGAGGGTCGCCCCGAACTCAGGACCTCTAGCATAGAAGTCTAACAGTCTACCACTGGATTTATAGATCAGGACCAAACTTGCTTTATGCCTCAGTAAAATCAAAATCAAGGTTAAGTTCAAATACGGACATGGTCCGATGATTTTTACAAGCGTTATGGGCTTTTCGACTTAGAAATTGCATATTTCCATCAACATTTTGTCCAAACTTTGTTTGTGGCATAACTTGAACAGTTGTTAACGGATTTCAATTCTTTTTGGTATATGTCTCTGTAATAACAATGTCTACATTAAGTTCAATGACCAATGATATCTGATGAAAATATGGGAGATATTTTCTTAAAAAATATCATGTAATGCTTGTTTGTGGAATAACTTAAACATTAGTAGCCAAATATCTATTTTTGGGGGGTATATATCTCTTTGGGAACAATGTCTACCTCAAGTTTGATGACCACCATTATCCAAGGAAAATTGTCAGAGGTATAATTGCCCTGCCTGTCACCTGCGGTGTCCTCTGATGCTGTATAGTCTCGTGACAAAGTTGGGTGTAATCACATCATGGTGAATGAAGTTTAAAAATATATTGTAAAATTATGGAAACAGGAACTCCATCTGGATTACGCATAGATTTGATATGTGGTAGAATGTGTTTATAGTTTCGCTTTGAAAGATTTTAATCTAATGTTGTGATTTTATGAATCAATTTTCCCCTGGGTAGAAAAACTGGTAATTAACTCTTAGAAGCCGGGGAATCAGATTGAATTTATTGAACATGACACACTGTGAAAAACTTACAGCAAAGCAGGTGCTTCTAGTCAAGTGTTGTCTGCCTATTCAGGCAGACGACACTTGATTAGAAGCACCTGCTCAGTGTTTAATTCTCCCCCAGCCCAAAGCTAGCCGAACCGTCACAGCCAGATTACCTGCAGTATTTCATCACAGGCAAGAAAACTCGACTTCCGGCTTCTGAGAGTTAAACTTTTCAGAACAAAACGTGCCCTGCTTGACGACAGATGTGCAGAATGGACTCAGTTGTCTTTAATATCTACATGTAATGGCATGGAAAAATGTTCTAATATGCATGTATACTGGTACCCCCCAAAATATCTTGATTTCCAGCAAGTCCCATAAATAGTAGAAGCTGAGTATTTCTAATAAAGTTATCCTTGTATATTTCAGGTCTAACAGCATATGGAAATGGTTTTTATCTCACTGCCATATGGTGTATGATGACATGGAAATGGGGATTTGCCTTATTTTATTATTCACGGTCCTATAGAAACTTATATTATGATGTATATACAATTCTTCCCAAAGATCATCCAAGTGATTATGAATCATATGGATCAGATAGTTGAGATCAAATTGAAATAACTTTTGTCCCGTTTATTCACAAAACGTTTTTATTATTATTTCAGGGCTGTGATGTATTTTTGAATGGTTTTAAAAGCAAGACCTATAGTTTTAAAATCCTAGGGGCAGGGGCCCTTGCCCCATAGGATGAGCCATCACTAAAGCAATCTCTATCGTCAGTGTCGAATTTGACACTGTCAATGCAGGCTACTTTTCAATGGTAAGCCCTTAGTGAACATGGCAGCAAAGGACTTCACTTGGCTTAACCTGCTTATAACTCATGTAGTTTCATTTAAACTTCGAGTGTAACTTATATTTAACCCTTAATGGCCTGGAGAGTTTTATACATATACAGAACCGCACATACTATTGAATGGGTTAAGAATTATTGCACAAGATTGCTTTGGCCCAGGATATCATGAGAGACGAAGGCCTGATTGCTTTGGCCCAGAATATCACGAGAGCCAGAGGCTCACATGATATCCTGGGCCAAAGCAATCGAGTGCGATAATTCTTAACCCATTCAAACGCATGTGTGCTTCTGTATTTATCACACACCTCTCATGTAACGACCACTCCACCTGAAAATTGAACTAAAAGCACCTTTCAACTGGATAATTGCTGAGTTTCCTTCGTTGCCCAGAAGACATCACTGTTACTTGGCAGGGTACCAACCCTAAATTGCTTTTTAAGTTTTACGGCATTCAATTGGTCGAAACCAATTGACATCGATCAGTGTCGCGATGATCAAACTTCAGATATTGACAAAACCGCAGGAAATGACACAACAAAATGTTTTTAAACAGCTAACAAGTTTAGTACACTCCATCATTATATGAACAGTTGTGGAAAGCATTTGTCAAGGAACAAGCAGTCAAAATGTTATTTTTATTTTGTAAATTTTTGACTCAAATCTGATTGTTTAAATAACTCGGATAGACAAATCTAAAAGAGGAAATTGAAATTTCCAAGTGATCTCGACTGTGGTGCATTCGACCAATGACTGACTTGATTTGTGTAGACGGGTTCCTTCTTTTAAATTCGAAACAAAATCGTACGTGTTTTGTATCACCACATGTGTGATACAACTTTATTTTTATCATACAGGCAGGGGGCACGGTGGCTCAGTAGGTAGAGGTGCAGGCTGCAAGCCGAGAGGTCCTCGGTTCGAATCCCACCTGCGGCAACCGCATTGTGTCCTTGGGCAAGACACTTCACCCCCATTGCCCATGTGGGGGCACGATGACGCCGTGTACTAAGGCATACTGCACGTCGATGATACGAATGTCTTCAACCAATCTAACCCTGCCTGTGCTGCAGTGCGGAGTTACGATGTTGGGGAGCTGGCAGCTGCTCGTCGATGCTCGGTGGTTTTCTCCGGGTACTCCGGCTTCCTCCACCCGTAAAACTGTCACGGTCATGATTAGCCACTGTGCATAAATATGTGACCTTAAACATCAATAAATAAATATAAATAAATATCATACAGGCAGAACAGTAGAAGTCTCATGTTTACATTAATAGGTGTGTGATAAATATTTTTCTACTTTTTGACAGTTTAAGTCATATGGCTTCGCCGCTGTTTCTAGGCAAGACTTGGCTACCTATGCAGGCAGCCAAGACTTGCCTAGAAAAAATTACCACGGTATGTACAATGTAACTTGCTGGTTCCTCCAGAGACAGCATGTTGGGCCACCTATTCTTTTGTGACAAAAAGTGGATAAAGTCATAATTAGGCCCTCAAGTGTTAACACTTGGCACACTGATATCAAAATATCAGAATTTCAAGAAGTAAATTTTTTCAAAGTGAAACTAGAATTTAACCCATTCAGTTGTGTTGGACAGAACTCACTGGGCTTGATCAAACAAGATTGAATTGGTTAAATTTCCATATTTTTGACATTAGTATGCACTGGGTTAAATATCGTTAATAACGTTGTGGAAAACTATTCAGAATGGCAATTTCCCCTGTCATTCACTAGTGATTTCCTTGAGATGAGAAGTTTGCAGGCCTTCCTTTAATACCATCCCTTAGGAGCTGTTAATCTTCAAAAGGCCTTTGTTCAGTTTGGCAAACGTTGTGATCTTAGAAGTACTTTTAACCCTTTACCTAACACAAAAGACAGACGACACTTGCAAACAAAATACTTGAATAACTAATTTTATTCATTTCTTGCATCAAAAACATAGCTTATGACCCCTCATTGGAATGAGCTCATTCCAATGAGGAGTCATAAACTATGTTTTTGAGACAAATAATGAAAATTGAAGGTAATTTTGAGGAATAGCTGGACGATTTTGGCAATAACATTGGTTAATGGGTTAACTGTTTGAGTACTAAACGTCTTTATCATGGCTTTATGGGACATGTAATGCACCAGGTCAACCACGGTTGTGAGAAAATTTTAAAAAGTGGTGCCAAAAGAACTAAAATCCTTCATTCTAGGAGTCTTAATGAGAGAGGTGTATACTACTGAACTGAATACCACATATTTTCCTTTCGTTAATTGGCGTTCCATCATTTGCCTATGTATTTACCGGCAATGTGACCCTAACTCTCTAGTTCGTGGCTTCCACTACTTTATAGCAAACTAATGCCAGTTGATTATAGCACTACTGTTAGTAGAGATGCAACATTTGAACAATACTGAATGAAATCTCTACAACATTTGAACAATACTGAATGAAAACTACTACATTGTAAACAATTAAATCACAATAATCCATTCCAGTATGGATTTTATACTCACATTTTATAATTACTGTTACTGTGTCAAGTGTTTACTACATGTAATACCTATTCCTCTTCCCTTACTAGATGGTGTCACCTTAAATAGAAATTGCAATTTTACAAGCAGGGCTTAAAATTCATGCACGAATCAGAATCGATTCTTGCAAATAAAACAAAGAGAATCAACTTTGATTCTTGCAAATGTTCATTTGATTCTCACATAGATTCTGAAAGTGTCATTACAGACCTGAAGAATTTTAATTATCTTTTACTCCCTCATAATAAGGTAACACTGTGCCTTAGCAGTTGTGTCTAGTGAAGTCATGGCTGCCTATACAGGCAGCCAAGACTTCATTAGAAACCACTGCCAAGGTACTCAAACCAGAAAATAAGCAGACTGCCATCTGCAAAATGAGGTCCCCAGAGGGTGAATTTGGTGATGCTACCCTGCACAGCAGGGTAGCATCACTAAATTTACCCTCTGTGAACTTCAATCTGAATCAAGGTCTCAAACCTAAACAGAAAGAGGTACCCAGAGGATAAATTGGCCCACTGTATGGGATAGCATCAGCAGCAAATTCACCCTCTGGGGACCTCTTTTTGCAAATGACAGATTGCTTATTTTCAGGCGTGTATGTACTGTAACTAGCAGCAGCAAGATCACTAAAAGTCTGCATGTTGGAACATGTGTTCTGTATTTACATGCCTGTCAGAAAACTCTCCCAGAAATTGGAAGTCAAATAGGCCATTACGGATTAAACTGTAGTAAATAAATAAAAAGTTTGTTTTTTACTAGGGATTATGAACTGGTTGAACCCACTATGAGTATGTTAAGGGTGCACTTCAAATCAGTACTTTCAAATTCTAATATATCTTAAAACTGATTCTCGCAGCAGAGCTTCATGAGAATCAAAACTGATTCTCGTAGATCAGGACAAATTTTAAGGCCTGGTAAGAATAAAATCATGCTTCTTGGTTTTATCATAGTTTCAAATAATTACCAATAAGGCCCCACAAAGTAGATCTTCTGTTTCTCGGGCTATCTTTTGTAAAATTGTACGTGGGTGGGTGGCTTTTTATTTTATGTTTTTGTAATTATTTCTTTGCCATCAAAAGTTCATATATTTTTATACTGTACCAATGACCCAGACATAGCTGGTGCTAACTCTTAAAATATAGGGCCAAACACAAATTTTGCCCCCCAATCCCCAAAATTTGCATCTAAAACTAAAGAAAACATGTCCAGAGAGGCCCTCCACACCTCACCCCCACTGCGCATGCGCAGTGTCAAGGACGTTCCGAAATTGGCGCCATTTATCATTCTAAGTTTGGCCCTTCATCAGTTAACATCTGACTGATCTTTGTGCTTTTAAATCTCAGTTTAAATGATGCCAGACAAATAAATATTAGTGAAATGGTGATTCTAAGGAGGATAGAAAAGGAGGAGAGGAAAAGAATGTGTGACAGAATATTATCAGGGCTGTAACTTAAAATTTTTTAATGAAATTATGTTAAGTTACCTATTTTCAAGGCAGCAGCCATTTTGTTGTCATTCTGATTATTTAGTTACACTGTTTTTACAAGTGTTTTTCCTCTCTCCCTGTCCTTTAAGTTCCCCCTTGCTATTCTCCCATGCTTTTGGCATAATTTCTGTAATTATTATTACTAAAATTTCTTGGGAGTTTAGCTGAATAACAGAATGAATTCTGTTCTTTCCCCATGTTTACGTCTTCACCTACGGGTGGTTAGGCGTTGTGTTCTGCATCTACCATCTGATGTTCTGCAGTTTCTTCCCTGGAAGTCTCTGTTTTGCATCAGATGGTGTATTTTTGGTAACTGATTTCGGGCCTGGGTGCCTGGAGTCTTATTTTAGTGTTTTTACACTCATTGTTTACATTTACAACAGCCCTCTGTGTGAGGGGGGGATTTCTAAATAATAATATCTTTATGTTATTTCAATCATAACTAGATACATTATTATTGTTCGTAAGTGTTGAATAAATTGTTTAAAATATTTTTAAAATTTTTGTCCACACTTAGGCTTGGGATCCATTGGGGCTCAACGTTACTTTTCAGAAACTTGGGCTGTTCTGAAAAAAATATTTTTTCAAAATATTTTGATTTCAATTATTTTTTCTATATTAATGGATCATATTATTATTATGTATTTTGATTGCCAGGGGTTAGTGCGAGTACCAGGACTTGTTTTCTTTTCACATTGAAAGGATATTGATCTATTGTTTTAAGAGGAAGTCTTCCTCTGACCTTATTATCATTCTATATGTGGTCAGTGTACTCGCATTAACTCCGGTTCTGTATCGTATGATTTCGATGACAATATGGGAAGCGTATGTCACGGTATGTTGTTGGGGATTTGGACACTCCGGTCCTTTCCCCGCAGGGTCACTCTACTTTATCAATTTCTATTTCAGACGATCAAGATTAGGGTGATGTATCTGTGATGTCTTCCAACAGTGTGCCTCCGTCGTCACAATTAATGAAGGGCTAGCGGAATAGTGCTCATGTAATACGCCAATTGCCTAAGAGGACCCTAGTAGGTTCGACGGCCTTTGACGTCCGCTAGCTCGCCCGGTGTAGCGTCCATTCACCGAATGGTTCGGCAGCCGGGTTCGTCCGTTGCGGTCTAGAAGGAATTTTGGGGTGATGCGAGCACTATAAAATTAACTTAATGCACACCCAGTGACGGCGGATCGGAGGGAGAACGGAGGAAGCCTTTTAGTCCGGTTCATAGCTCGTTCCGGTCCATCCGGACGGCAAGCGAGAGAGGCCCCTCTCTCGTTCAACAACATCTGGCCCCAGATGTTGTGGTACAAATGTGTCGTTAGCGGAGCATACGTCCGTCGCTCGGGACGCTCCGTTGTATAGGCAGTCCGCTGAGACTGCTAAGGCTTCCTCTTCTCGTCAGCGCACACGACCGCACCTTGGCTGCGTGACCGCCGATATATTACCAGCTTCGCCGATCAAGGATTCTTCGGCGACCAGGTCACACCATCCGGCAGCCAGGGATTCGAGACCGATGGACTCCGGACGTTCGCATAGGAAAAGTATGCTGGAGCCATCTGATGCGGAGCTGCCCTCGGCGAAGCAGCGATAGACTGCGCCTCCGCAGGTCTCGACGCCGGACATTCTTGTGCACATAGCACAGCTTATCGCAGCATCCCAGCAGCCGACAGAAACGGTGTCGGATCCAGAATTATCCGACAGCGCTGGGTCGGTAGCCGGGGACTCGAGGTCTGCAGACTCCGGACGTTCGCATAGGAAGTATGCGGGAGTCAACGTACACGGAGCTTCCAGCGGCAATGCATCGTAAGTCCGCTACTGCACAGGCCTCGGGAACGAACGTGCTTTCCTTAATAGCACAGTTTATCGCAGCATCCCAGCATCAACTGAATCTGTCGCATATATTTTATCCGACGATGCTGGGTCGGGACGCTCCGCGGAAGCGGGTACGGACGTCCGAAAGTTTCATCCGGTCCGACGGGATACCGAAAGGGATTCGGTGGATTTCAAGCTTTCCCTTTCGGAACAACATATGCTGCGATGCCGGATAAGAAACTGATAGCGTCGGTGGACTTAGAAATTTTTGGTTCGGTTCAGGGACATCGTCCCTCAGTTCCGACATAGTCCAATAATGTCACACAAACTTTCGAATTATTGAACGACGCTATATATATTATTATTTTATGCTTGCTATCCAAGCATTTCTGGTTTCTTGTTCGAAGAGTTATGGAGATGTCTTTCAAAAGTGTGCCTCTGTCGTCATAGTTAATGAAGAGTTAGCGGCAATAAGTGCTCATGGAATATGTCTATCGCTTACGGAGTGACATTCGCTAGCTCACCCGGTGTAGCGTACATTCATCGAATGGTTCGGCTGCCGGGTTCGTCCGTTGCGGTCTAGGAAGGAGATTTCGGTGATGCGAGCACTTTAATTACTTTAGTACTCACCCAGTGACGGCAGATTGAGGACAGATCGGAGGAAGCCAACAACATAGGGGACCGCATGTTGTGGTTCAGATATTTTACATTCGGAGCATATGTCCGTTGCTCGGGACGCTCCGTTATATTGACAGTCCGAGAGACTGTCTTTAATGCTTCCTCATCCTCACAGCAGGGCACACGACCGCACATTGGCTACGTGACCTCGAGTATCCGATCAGTTTCGGCATTCAGTGATTCCACAGCGAATAGGTCGCGCCATCCGGTAGCCAAGGGACACGAGGCCTATACACTCTGTTCGCTCGCATATTGGAAGTATGCACGGGGTAACGATCTCGGAGCTTCCTGCGGCAATGCATCGTAAGACCGCTGCTCCTCAGGCCTCAGTGACGGACGTGCTATCCGAGTTAGCACAGTTGTTTCGCAGCATCCCAGCAATTGACGGTTTCTCGGTCGAATCAGGAATTATCCGACGGCGCTGGGTCGGTGCGGTCCGCGGTTGCATCAAGCTACGGACGACCGAACGCTTTATAGGGTCCGACAGGATGGCGAAAGGGATTCGAAAGATTTCGAGTTTTCCCTTTAGTAGTATCGGAAGATGCCTTTCATATCTTCTGGCATTTCTTCCAGTGATTATTTTTCGGACTTCATTGCTGCGATCTTGGATAAGAGACTTATAGCGTCATTGGACTCGGATTTTTCGATCGGTACAGGGACTTTGTCCCTGACTTACCGACGCAGTCCAATATTGTCATTACAACATGTGTTTTATTTTTCGACGCTATATATTTATATATATACAAGACGGCTACTAAGCATGATAGTTTAGTTTCTTGTCCGCGTGGCTCATTTCTGCCATTTTATCTTTTTTACATATAGTTTATTTTGGCAGAACAGGGCATACCGAGAGTTCATATGCGTCTAGACGGTGTGATTAAAGACTGCATATATTCTTTTTCACCGTTTATGTCTTTTCCAATTTCAATGTTGGGAACGACATTATGTATATTAGACTTAACTTAGACGCTTTATTATACGTAATCCGCCTTACTGAGGCGTTATCATTACGTCTTCAAGAAAAGATTTACGGGTTATTATTCTCAATGTAATTTCTTTTGAGGGCAGTAGTTTGTTCACGTATAACTCCGCCCTTCAGTGGCTGATTGGAGTTGGTTAGACGTGAGGCAGCCCTAGCTACATCCACGCGTGGATAGTAGGTTAAGAACTCTCTCAGAGTCGCTTCGTTCTCGGAGGAGCTTCTCTTCGACGGCAACTTTCCGGCAATCCATGAATTGCTTGATTTATACATTCTCTTGTCTATCTAGTGTTACAAGAGATTCAGACTGGGGCAAACATTCGGTGGTTGACTCAGAGAGTGCCGCCGCAGTTGCCGGACCCGAGTGTGGCTGTTATGACGGTTGCCAGTCAAACAGATTGGGATATATACTGATCCCTACGGATTCGAAGTGCCAGGGTCTTTGGGTTCCGCAGTCTTTTAGCTATCAGTTAACTTCCGCGGAATAATGTTTTTTAGGCTTGCTTTATGTCATTGCATGAACATTATTCAGAAACGCATGCCCAAATTCCTGTCCTTTAATTCGACAGTAGTGGCGTATCTCCGGAACCAGGGAGGCACTCTTTCGTTTCCGTTATTCAATTTAATGGAAAGAATCCGTCTGTTGGTTATAGTACACCAAGTTCAGTTTTGGTCCGTCATATTCTGGGTCGTCTGATTGTTTTATCGCACTCCCGTTCTCTTACGGGTCGCTTGTTGCTGTCAGAATGGACTCTCAACAAACAAGTATTCAATCAGATTTGCTATCTATGGGAGCGCCCAATGATGTTTTATTTATGACACAGTTGGCTAATCAATTGCAGACGTATGTGTTGGCTTGTCCAGATCTCTGAGCTAATACTGTTAACGCTCTATTGATCTATAGGACAGAATGATAGGATACGCGTATCCTCCGGCGCTGTTGTTTTTAGCAGGTATTGCTAAGATAAACAACCACAATATATTTCTGTTGATAGCATCTCTATCTTCACAGAGATCATGAGTAATTTACTCTCTTGTCTACTGTGGATCTTAACGTGAAATCTTCCTCTATGTGAGGATCTTTTTTCACTGGGTAAATCGTGTCATTTTTATCACAACCAGCAAGGTCGCAACCTTCATGTTTTCCGTTGTGTGGTCCATATTGCATTGTAAGCACTGTACTGGACGAGCTTTGGACGCGATTTCTTACTATAGGAGATCCTCTTCTTCGCTATTCTATGCGACTAAAGTGGAGGCTCTTCCGTCGTGGTGTAGGGATCATTATGTTCATATGGTTGATCCCTCCATACTACTCATTGCTATTTTTTAGTATACTTGTTTCACAAGATCTACTGCAGCCTGTTGTTATTTAGGTTATAGGTTTATGTTACCTCATACCTATGCACTCTACGATAGTTTACAATTGAGTCTTTTGTCTCTTTATCTAAGTCAGTTAGTAACTTTTTGATAAATAGACTTAGAATCTTTAGATTAAATTCCTATACGGATTTTAACTTCAGGTTCTTATTTAGCTAAGTAATCATTTGAGCCTCTGGAAACAGTAGTTTTCAAATTCTGACCTTTTAGACAGTAATTCTGTTGGTTTCTCTTTTACTGTAGAGTCAGTGAGTTTCATGCACTATCGATGGATGATTTTCACTTTCATAGTTTCGGAATCAATACTTCCGTTACTATTTAGGTTGGATTGTTGCATAAGAGTTAGGCTCCTATTATCCGGAACCTATTATTTTAAGGTCCTTCCGTCTTCGTATGGGCATAGGCCTTTACTCTTTCCGGGTACAGTTTATGTATTTATAAACAGATATCTGTTTATTACAAGGGCGTAAGCTTCTTCTGTCTTTGATGTCTAGTAGAAGGACGTTACGCTCCATTTTATTGTTAATGGATTCTATTAACTAGCGTACTGCTTATGGTATATCATTGGCTTAGCAGTTGTGCTTAAGATTTCGGCTCATGAAGTAAGAGTTCTTCTACTTCTTGGGCTTACATTAATAGTGTTCTATTATAGATTTTTGAAGGCTGCTCATTGCGTTCAGCCATCCATTCATGAATTTTATCTCAGAAATATCGAGTCCATTTCTGGAGGCCTCTATTGTTAGGTCTATTATCTACTGCTCAGAATGTCATTCACTTAACAGTTGCTACTATAGCTAGGTAGGCTGTCTGTTTCGGCAGTGTCTCCGTTCGGCTGTCCTCTTCGCTCTGGGCTATTTGACCCAGGGCAAGAAAAAGGGGGGGGGGGAGGGTGTTCCCTTGGGTCACCTGTTTTTACTATGAAAACAAGGGGATACCTCCTCCGGAGTTAGTAATTCTGAGCTGTTTTTAGGATGGTTGTTTAGTGAGAAGTTTAAGTTTATAAAATTCATTCAAGTCTTAGTTTTTAAAGTATAGCTTTTGAATATTGCATATGTCAACGGACATGATTATGCAATTCTCACACACTTTTAGGAGTATAAGAGTCTCTATTCTCTAGACTTACTTTATTATTGGCTTACTTTAAAAATTATTAGTATAAGGATTATTGGATATTAATAGAGTACATGGATGTATGAAGCTCAATTTTTGGAAGGTGTTGTATCTTTCTAATTTATCATAAATAAGAAAGATACATGTAAGGCCTATTACTTCTTTTCCCTACAGGGGATGACTCTATTTTATTTTATTGAGCGTATTCCATTTTGCTCTATGTCCTTGGCCCTCCAGCCTTTTTACTATTCAGCTATGTCTGGGTCATTGGTACAGTATAAAAATGTTAAAAAATTTATAGTAATTTATATATTTTTTATACTTACCAATGACCCAGACGGGGATGGCCCTCCCAGGAGTTGGGAACTCTTGCCTCCCCGCTGAGTACATAGCGCTTACCAGGCACTGGTTATTAGAATGATAAATGGCGCCAATTTCGGAACGTCCTTGACACTGCGCATGCGCAGTGGGGGTGAGGTGTGGAGGGCCTCTCTGGACATGTTTTCTTTAGTTTTAGATGCAAATTTTGGGGATTGGGGGGCAAAATTTGTGTTTGGCCCTATATTTTAAGAGTTAGCACCAGCTATGTCTGGGTCATTGGTAAGTATAAAAAATATATAAATTACTATAAATTTTTTAACTTTTAGTTTGTTTTATGTTTTAGGTCTCATAATCTACAGAATAGCCTAAAATGCTTTAAAATCATCTTCTCATAAGCCACTCACACTAATGCTTAGATTTCTGGTATGGAACTTACTTTAGTTATGAAAATTCAAATTTCTTCAAAGGAACTCAAAAGGTCAAAATTTGGGCTTCCTGTGCAAGGATGCCCTTTTTGGAATCCACCCCAAATTTCTATTTCCAGAACCAATGGGCTGATTTGAACCAAATCTGTCATGTAGTATAACTGGCTCATAAGTACATCATTTCTGCCTCAAAAACATTTTTTGTGGGTGAGGTAGAGAGAACCACAGAAGTTAAAAACACAAATCTTTTCGTGCCAGCAGTATTTTAAGGCTTCACACAACAAAGCATTGTTTATACCCAAGAAGCTTTCCTAGGACCAGCCGAAACGAATGGCCAAAAAATTGCTTTAGGTTGTGTCATGGCAAATCAAAAAATAGCTCTTGCTGCCCATTTCTTACTGACACAATCATCTCTTTTGACAACTTGAGCCAGGTGAGTGTTTTAGGCTCACTTGAGCCTCTAGTTTTCATTTGCTTTTGCTTTGTTTATTATGCCCCCGAGCACCAAAGGAGGATTCGGGATATCTGGAGAAGACCTCTGTACATCCGTCCATCTGTCTGTATGTACAAACATTTTGGATTGTAATTTCAAAGCCATCGGTTGGATTTAGATCTTCTTTGGTATCCTGATAAACCTGCAGGGGGAACAGATATGCACAAGGAGCAGGTTCCAGCCAATGATTTTTTGGCTTCATCCTCATGTTGCAGTCATGATTAGCCACTGTAGAAGTATATGACCTTGAGCATCCATAAATAAATAAATAAATTAAGAGGTTGAAAAAAAATGTTTTTCAAAAACTTTTAACAAAACCGTATCATGTGACCCCTCTTTGGAACGGGCTCGTTCCAATGAGGGGTCGCATTATATGGTTTTGTTGAAACTTTTTGTAAAATTTTAAAAAAAAACACAACAGTTAAAATAACAAATTTTGATATCCAATGTGTTTGGGTAAAGGGTTAACTGGGAACTCTCTATTTAATGCTCAAAATACATATGTTTAACAATTGTTTTCTTGACAACTTTGAAATCAAGCCACATTTCAAGCCACATTTCAAGCCACATTTCATTTCAGTTACAACCAGATCCAATTTGTTTCAGGCATTGATTCAGTTATTCTTCAGGAAATCTTTTCCTTTGCACAATGAATTCATCAGGCCCATTATTTGTCATATTACTGTTTTAATGCCAGAGTCTGCAGGCCATAAAATTTGAGAGTAACGATTTTATCGTTCCTCTGGTGGTTATCTAAATGAAAAAACAGGTAACCGAAAAGTTGTTCATCTGTATCTATAAACAGTTCGTCAAAACATTGTGTCTTATCACCTTATTTGATAGCACGGAAAAAAATGAAGTACTTTTTATGAATAGAAACAAATTGAAGGGTTTTTCAAGGAAGGGACCAAAATTTAAGGACTATTCACTTCAATGAGAGCCCTGGTTAACGTCATTTGCAAAATGTTGTAGCATTGTAGAATGGCTGTCTGATTAATTGAAAATCACAACATTCCAATTAAATTATGTTGGGATGAATAGTTTTGATTGAGATAAATTACCCCTCAAAAAATGGATGATATGAAAGTCTCCACTTTACACTGGCTGTGTATACTTTTTTTGGGAAGTATACTCATTATTTATTGGATATTTTTATATATACTTTCTTATATTATAATTTAATATAATTTATGATTTTTTTGTTTTGTTTTGTTTATATACTCTTCTTTAACTTTTAAAATAATAATTGGTTTATGACATGAGTTAATTAACCCTTTACCCAATGCATAGGTTATCCAAATTTAATATTTTAAATATTATTTTTTCAAATTTAAATTCTTTTTCACCAAATCCATATCATGTGACCCCTCATTGGAACAAGCTCTTCCATTACCAATGAGGTGTCACATGATATGGTTTTGTTGAAATGTTTTGAAAAATAATCTTTTCTTCAACTGCTCAGTTTGTAAATTACAGGGCAAGTGTGTATGATTTGTTAGGTAAAGGGTTAATATATCCTACATATATATTTTTTATACTAATAACCAATGGCCCAGACTAGCTGGTGCAAATTCGATATTATCAAGTGCCAAACACAAATTTTGAACCCCCCAAATTTGTATACAAAACGAAAATTAAAAGTCCTATCTGGCCCTCCATACTTTTACCATCTGTGCATGCGCAGTGGTCAGGAAGAGACCGGAATTGGCACAAACATCATTCTTTGTTTGGCTCTAAAGTCGGCAACAATGAACTGACTTCTGTGCTTTTAATTCTCCTTTTTTGAGGATGCCAGACACAAAAATTGGTGGATCCAAGGCTGTAAATGGATGATGGAAGTGAACAACAGTGGTTGGAAACATTCAGGGCTGTAACTTTATAATAATTATAAAAATGATTTCATGTTTCCCAGTTTCGGGACATACGCATGACGTCATCATTCTTGCTAATGATTTATCCAATGTTTGTTAAGTGTTCCTTCCCTATCCTTCCATGAGCTGTTAAGCTCCAAAACTTTTTGGCTATTTTTATTGAAATTTTTTATTAAATTTCTTGGGAGTTTAACATATATTACAGAATGTTTATCCCCATGGTTACGTCCTCACCCTAGGGGTGTTAGGTCGTTTTGGTCTTGCATCTTCTATCCGATGTATCATTTTTTCTTCGTATGAAGATCTAGCTTTACATCTGGTAGCATTAAAATCTGTTACTGATTTTGGGCCTTTTTGTGTGCCTGATGTCTTCTTTCCATTTTTTTCCTTGACGTTGTTTACATTGGCAACGTCTTCACTATATGTAGTATTTGGTATTATATTACTGTAGGATTATTGTAGGATACATTGATTATGATTCCGGTAGTGTAGCTCAAAAATGTGGATTTTGCCCACACTTAGGCTCTATGTGGATGCCCTTGGGCTCATCATGTTCCCTTTGGGAACTTAGGCTTTTTTTCGAAAACTTTTTGGATTTAATTTTTCGAATTCGGATTTGATTGCAATTATTCATGTATCTTTATCATATATTTTTAGCTTAACTTGACATAGTCAAGATAAGCTATTGCCATCACACGTGCGGAAGTCTGTTAGCCTGTGAGTCTGTTCACATTTTCCTTTAGCACAGGCTACACCCCGCAGTTCTTGTCTGATCGTACCGAAATTTCATATGCAGGTTTCGGGTCATGTCTAGATGAGAATGTCCCCTTTTGGTCGCGATCGGGCAACCGGTATGGCTGCCGAAAACCATGAGAACAGTCTACAGGTCATATTTATGAAGGGATTTCATTGTAACTTCGTAGGATCACTCCAAATGATGCCCAGATGAGATTGTCCCCTTTGGTTGCGATCATTCGACCATGATGGCTGCCCGAGCCCGAAGCCCGAAAACCTTTAGCACTGTCTACAGGTCATATTTATGAAGGGATTTCATTGTAACTTGGTAGGTTGACTTCATATAATGTCTAGATGAGAACGTCCCCTTTTGGACATGATTGGGCAACTGTGACGGCTAAAGGGGCCCGAAGCCCGGAAACCTTTAGCACAGTCTACAGGTCATATTTATGAAGGGATTTCATTGTAACATGGTAGGATGACTCCAAATAATGTCTAGATGAGAACATCCCATTTTGTTCGTGATCATTCAGCCTTTGTAGGTGCCCGAGCCCAAAAACCTCTAGCATAGGCAAAAGGTCATATTTATAGAAGGATTTCATTTTAACCTGTTAGGTTGACTCCATATAATGCCTAGATGATGACATCCCCTTTTGGTCATGATTGGTCAACTGTGATGGCTACAGGTGCTCTAAGCCCGAAAACCTTGAGCACAGTCTACAGGTCATATTTATGAAGGGATTTCATTGTAACTTTGCAGGATCACTCCAGATGATGCCCAGATGAGATTGTCCCCTTTGGTTGCGATAATTCAACCATGATGGCTGCCCGAGCCCGAAGACCGAAAACCTTTAGCACAGTCTACAGGTCATATTTATGAAGGGATTTTACTGTAACTTGGTAGGTTGACTTCATATACTGTCTAGATGAGAACGTCCCCTTTTGGACACGATTGGGCAACTGTGATGGCTACAGGGGTCCAAAGCCCGAAAACCTTTATTGTAGCTTAGTAGGATGACTCCAAATAATGTCTAGATGAGAACATCCCCTTTTGGTCGCGATCATTCAGCCTTTATGGCTGCCCGAGCTCAAAGACCTTTAGCATAGTCTATAGGTCGTATTTATGGAAGGATTTCAGTGCAATTTGTTAGGTTGACTCCATATAATGCCTAGATCATGACATCCCCTCTTGGTCATGATTGGTCAACTGTGATGGCTACAGGTGCCCAAAGCCCGAAAATCTTGAGCACAGTCTACGGGTCATATTTATGAAGGGATTTCATTGTAACTTCGTTGGATCACTCCAGATGATGCCCAGATGAGAATGTCCCCTTTTGGTTGCGATCATTCATCCATTATGGCTGCCTGAGCCCAAAGCCCGAATACCTTTAGCGCAGTCTAAGGTCATATTTATGAAGGGATTTCATTATATAATGTCTAGATGAGAATGTCCCCTTTTGGACACGATTGGGCAACTGTGACAGCTACAGGGGCCCGAAGCCTGAAAACCTTTAGAACAGTCTACAGGTCATAATTATGAAGGGATTTCATTGTAGCTTGGTAGGATGACTCCAAATAATGTCTAGATGAGAACATCCCCTTTTGGTCGCGATCATTCAGCCTTGATGGCTGCCCGAGCCCAAAAACCTTTAGCATGTCTGTAGGTAGGTCGTATTTATGGAAGGATTTCATTGTAACTTGTTAGGTTGACTCCATATAATGCCTAGGTGATGACATACCCTTTTGGTCGTGGTTGGTCAACTGTGATGGCTACAGGTGCCCGAAGCCCGAAAATCTTGAGCACAGTCTACAGGTCATATTTAAGAAGGGATTTCATTGTAACTTCATAGGATCATTCCAGATGATGTCCAGATGAGAATGTCCCCTTTTGGTTGCGATCATTCATCCATGATGGTTGCCCGAGCCTAAAGCCCGAAAACCTTTAGCACAGCCTTCAGGTCATATTTATGAAGGGATTTCATTGTAACTTTGTAGGTTGACTTCATATAATGCCTAGATGAGAAAAGCCCCTTTTGGACACCATTAGGCAACTGTGAGGGCTACAGGGGCCTGAAGCCCGAAAACCTTTAGCACAGTCTACAGGTGATATTTATGAAGGGATTTTATTGTACCTTGGTAGGATGACTCCAAATAATGTCTAGATGAGAACGTCCCATTTTGGTCACAATCATTCAGCCTTGATGGCTGCCCGAGCCCAAAACCTTTAGCATAGTCTATTGGTCATATTTATGGAAGGACTTCATTGTAACCCGTAAGTTTGACTCCATATAATGCCTAGATGATGACATTTCCTTTCGGTCGTGATTGGTCAACTGTGACGGCTTCAGAGGCCCGAAGCCCAAAAACCTTGAGCACAGTCTACAGGTCATATTTATGAAGGGATTTCATTGTAACTTCGTAGGATCACTCCAGATGATGCCCAGATGAGAATGTCCCCTTTTGGTTGCGATCATCCATGATAGCTGCCAGAGCCCAAAGCCCCAAAACCTCTAGCACAGTCTACAGGTCATATTTATGAAGGGATTTCATTGTAACTTGGTAGGCTGACTTCATATAATGTCTAGATGAGAAAGTCCCCTTTGGACGCAATTGGGAAACTGACAGCTACAGGGGCCCGAAGCCCGAAAACCTTTAGCACAGTCTACAGGCCATATTTATGAAGGAATTTCAATGTAACTTGATAGGATGACTCGTTATGGAATAATTTCACTGTAACTTGGTAACTTTCGTTGATACACGTTAACTGTGAGGGCCACATACATTAACTGTGAGGTCATATTAACCCACCCCTCATCTTTTTAGTACAGTGTACACCTCATATTATTTTTATCAAAAACATAGCATACAGGGAACATAAATGAACATATTCCCAATTATCACAATTCTTGTCATATTTCATAATCCTTTCATAAACATTGAACATTATCCTTTTCATCAAACACAACACACAAGTTAAGCTACAGTGTCACTGACACTTTCATTTATTGTGGAGTTTGTAGGAGTGCTATCGACTTTGTTTTTTATTGAATCTTGAAGATTACTGCTCTAAATGCAAGGCGAGGAGGTCTTCCTCGGATTTACATGCTTGTTGCCTTGCCTGTAGTTGATGCACTCCTACGGATTCTTGTCCTACTTGCGTACATTGGTTTGACAGATGTTGGAGACGAGTGTCACGGTACGTTATTGGTGGTGAGGTTCCTATGCCAGAACTCTCACCGCAGGATAATTCAAGTTTTTCAGTTTCTATTTACAGAAGAACAATAACATGGTGATGGTATTGTGACATCCATCCAAAGTGTGCTACCGTCGTCACACTCTGATGAGCAAAATAGAGCTAGCTGCAAGGTGCTCTTGAATATAAGCAAGGGATAAGGCCTCTAGTTTGTGTTCTCAATCCCTTGCAAGCAGCTAGCTCGACCGGTGAAGCGGTTACTCTGTCCATGGGAACCATGACACCAGGTATGTCCATTGCTGCCAAAGGAAGTGTAGATTTGGGTAGAGCGAGCACCTCAAAATCAAAAGCTCACCCAGCGATGACGGAAATAGAGAGGAAGTCAGCGAGATCTATCAAGGCCGTGAGCGGGAGAGGTCCCTCTCTAACCCAACAACATTTGGGGCCAAATGTTATTTTGAGAAACTTGCACCGGCCGGAGCATACGTCCACACCGCAGCTCGGGATGCTCTGTCTAGTCTGCAGCCAGCCTCGGCTACAGTCATGGCTTGCTACGTTACAAAGCACACACGACATGTGCACCATCGACGTGCAGTACACCTTAGCTATCCGACTTTGGATATCCAGCCTGCTGCACAAAGATGGAGCCAGTCTTCGCCCGTGAAGTTGCACCACCTGGTAGCTAGCAATCCAAGACTTTGATCATCGGGACGTTCGGAGAAGAGATCCATCTCCGGATCTTCGTCCCAGGAGCAGCAAGCAGTGAAAATACAGTAGACCGCTGCTCCTCAAGCGTCGGTAACAGACTTGCTGTCGCAGATTGTGCAGCTGATCGCAGCATCCCAGCAAGAGCAGACTCCGGTGGTGAGCTGTCGGATGGTCTGGGTCGGTCCAGTCATCTGCACATGCAGATGCAATGGACCGAACATCGCAGCTGATTCAGTCGGATGGTGAAAGGGACAAGGAAGAGGATTACCCTTCCCTTTCGTGACAGCATATGGTAGCAATGAATTTTATTCATCAATACTATATTGACCTTTTTCCACCTGATCAGCAAGATGCAACTAAAAGAGAGAAACCGCTGTCGTCTCTGGATGCAGATTTCATGTGGAGGAAAGAGGATGCTCTTTCCTTCCCGAAACAGTCTCGACAGGTGTTGGAGGCCTTCGGCCATGTTAACGACACCATATTCAACCTCTCTAGTGCTAAGAGGAAGGTGGTTTCTTATTGACATCTTCAATAAATATACCGTTCCTTGGACTACGTTCATTTAAAACGGTTGGAGATGTCCAGAGAGCTCCTCTGCGTTTAGATGAGCAGGCCGGGGATGTAGATATGTCTCTACCTGCATCATTCAATATACGCTCCGAAGTGATGGAATGTGCTATTTCATCCAATAGAGCGAATCTGGATGTGATGTCCTATGCAGATCACCTCACCGGAGCTATGGCACAATGTCTTAATGGGAAGGAATTTGAGGACATTTGTTCCTCACTTAGAGTTCTTTCCAGGGCAGTCATGTGTGCCACATACAACTCTACCCTGACAGTGGTAATTGGGAGTTGATCAGACATGATGTTGCCCTTGCGTCGTCATCACTTATAGATGACAAGGTTAAAAGCTCTCTCCGGGTCACTCCGGTCTCCAGATATACGCTATTTGGCGACAAGCTTTCGTTAGTCTTTGAATAGGCTACAAGAAAGCTTCCAGTACACTGCTACTGAGGTCTGCATCTCAACAACATGCTTCAGCAGACCGGGGTAAGCTAGACTGTTCCACTTCAAAATCAACTAAGGGAACTCCTCACGAGGATACAATAAACCCTCTTATACTTACTCTGGAGGTCGTCAGTATAGTGACTCGGGAAAGGGGCACTGCTTTGATCCAGACTATAGGTCTGATGCCCCTAAGCTGATGGGACAAAGTTCTTCTGGGGAGGACGTAGTTTCTCCTCCCGTAAGCCTCGTAAGTCATACAGGTGATGAATAAGACCTCGATTGCTTACCAGTTGACGGAAGGTTTTCAAACTTTGCGAGAAACTGGATTAAGGAACGGAAGATCAGTGGGTAAAAGTGTTGTCTCGGAAGGCCTACGGCTATGATTCCGAGTAAAACCCCCACTAACAGGATGTCTGCGTTGGACAAATCTTCCGGCGGATCCTTTCAAAAGAGAGTCGCTCCTAGTGGAGGTACAGGCTCTCTTATTGAAGGAACCAATAGAGGTCTTCTAGAATAGACTTCTGTTGCTTTCCACTTAGCAGAAGGTTATCAACCTCACAAAAAAGTGGATGGAAATTGCGGAAGATCAGTGGATGAGATTGTAGTCTTGGCAGGTCTGTGGCTATCAGTCCGAGCAAAGCTCCACTTACAAGAAGTACGTGTTGGACAAATCTTCCGGCGAATTCTTCCAAGAGAGTCTCTCCTTGCGGAGATACAGGCTCTCCTATTGAAGAAAAGCAATAGAGTTCATCGAACTATTCTCTTGGTTTTTTCATATCACCTGTTTCTCATCCTGAAGCAGGATGGATAGTGTATAGATAGGCTAAGACAGCTGTCTTGTTTGGAATAGAGCCATTAGAGGGAATAGGTACATCTTTTCCCTCTTGGTGTTGTATTCCTTGGCATCAAGACATTTAATGTCATTGTGGACGCCATAGTAGTCTTATGTACTGTTACAGCAGTCTTTTCTTAGTGGCTAGTGTTGTAAGTCTTCATTTAGTGAGCTTTCAAAGGCCGCAAGTGACACAGATATGTCTTCAAGTAGACGAAGACTCATAACTGCGTAGCTACCTTGAGATTACTGTCTCTTTGGGAATTACAGCCATTAGAATAGCAGCTCGTCATTCCCTACCTTGCACAACGATGATTGTAAGTCTCCGTTAGTGAGCTTTCAAGGTTGCTAGTTACACCAAGATATCTGTCTTCATGGAGAGGAAGACTTCTAGCTACATTAGCTAGGCTCTGACCGCTGTCTTTCGGGAATAAAACTGATAAAGGTACAGTGCTTTTTGGTTTGTTTTCCTAGGTGTCATAGACTTGAGTCTTATTGTTTCCACCTTAGTAGCCTATCTAAAATCATGAGCGAGATTTTTTCAGTTTTTATGCAGTGACTTAACTGAATTTATTATCTCTTGGGACTGCTGTTCCTTTGTGAATTTAGGGCTGTTAAAATATCATTCCCTACCTTGCATGACAATAGTTGTAGGTCTCCATTCAGTGAGCTTTTAAGGTCGCAACTTGCACCGATATATCTGTCTTCACGGAGATGAAGACTTATAAGCTACAGATAGCGTTATAAGTCTCCTTAGTGAGCTTCTAAGGCCGCAGTTAGCAGCCTTTTATTGTCTTCACATATAGGAAGACGTTTTGCTGCTTTAGCTGGGCTGAGTTCGTTGTCCTATAGGACATGATACCGTATGTTAGAGGAGGTTATTCTCTTCCTACCGGTATGGTTTGGTGTTAGTTATATGAGGCGATAACCTCTATTGATGACGCCATATTTACCTAGTGCGATTATGTCAATACAGTGTATTTGTTCATCACGTCCCTCTCCGTCCTTAGTGGCCTTATGGAGTCAGGCAGACGTGAGGGAGCCCTGCGGTTCCTATACTATTTGATGACTAACACAAGAATGATTCAAGTAATGCGGGCGAGGGGTGTTCGATATGAATTTTTCGTCGAACCCCCCAATTCCCCCCCTCCCCCCACCAATGTGTTAAGAGGCAATTGCAGGACAAGACGTAGTTTTCTTTCTGTAAGCATTGTATGCATTTAAGTATATACATGCCTTTCATGGCTTCTCGTTTGGCAGCTTGGTCGTGTTCTAACGGCGACCTCATAGGCACATCCAGTTTTTAGTTGGTTTGTTTCCTGTGGTTGTTAATTTTTTAGGTCATATATGAGCATATGATTCATTACCAGTAAAATTGCTAGCCTTTGTGTACCTGTATGGCTGACATGTCGGTTATCTGGGCAACATTCTCCAATGTGGCAATTAGTCCACTCAGAAAAGTTTTGCTCAGAGCGTCTGGCCTGTCTTATGACGTATGAGTTTATTGCTCAGTTAACTGCATATTAATGTTGTATTATTCATTCAGTTTCCTGGTTACACTTGTATCACTCGGTCTTACCGTGAATACAGCCTGTATTCAGATGAGTACATGCAGGATTTCATTGCTCGCATGCATAATATATGTATTTATTAGGCAGACGCATCATGGTACACATTATATAAATTCTTGCTCTGCTTACAGAGCTCATGAGAATTTTGGGGCTATTTGGATAAGTTATGGAACTGCCAACAGGCTGCCTATGCATATGTTCTCCATTTTTGGCATCATTATTCAGAGTAGTAATTTCTTTCTCAGAACAATCAATGGTGGTTACGGACCTAGGAAAAAATGAATTATTTTGGGGACGGTCCGTGACGAGTCTGTTAATCATAGCTCATTCCATGTTCTAAATCTAGGTTTCTTGAAGATACAGTACACATTCTCGTATATTCGAATGGTTCATTGGAGTGTTATTATTGGAATCAATTGTACCCATGAACGGGGTCGCCTGTAGGTTGCCTTATAAGTGTGTTTGCTCTTCAGATACTTTTTAATTGGTATTAAATTGGACAAGTGTATGCTCATACACTTTATATCATCGGTTTTCATCCTATCTACATATTCCGACTCCGGTATACGTCAGAAGTGTGCTCTGTTAATTACCGGAATCGCCACAGTAGCCTTAGCTTCTAAAGTGGTGTTAAGCACCAATAATTAATTATAATTAATAACAGGGTGCTTGTTGGGCGAATATATTTCAAATATTTAGTATCGCTTTTCACTGATTCCAGAGCGCTCCCCTTTTTTGTTTTGAAGAATATTCCTTCAAAATTAGGGGGGGGGAGGGGGGGGGGATTTTCTTGAATCTCCTCCACCTTGATAAGTGTGTAACTATGAGTGAAGCTGTTTGGTCTGTAGATTATTACTGATCCTTGATGCAGCTTCTTTATTATTTATATTTGGCGTTTGTTTGTGGGGGGTTGATCTCTCACCCTCAAATACACCATCATAATTTAAGGGACTCAGTCTGGTCTAGCCTTAAATTAGGGGCTTGTTACACCCATTTAGCATAATCTTTCATGCTAAGATTACGGAATTACTTGGATGTGGCTCCTTATTTATGATATGTCTTCTCTTTTATTGTATAAAGAGACATACATGTAATTCCTTTTAAATTTAATTTCCTTTCACCTTGGAATGCAGGCTTAGGAGCTATATTTGGTCTGCTATTTCTTAAGTCCTAGGCGCTCCGCCTTTTTGCGATTCAGCTAGTCTGAGCCATTGGTTGTTAGTATAAAAATATGATAAATTTAAAGTAATTTGTATATTTTTTATACTTACCAATGGCCCAGACGGGGATGGCCCTCCCATGAGTGGGCACTCAAATCTCCCCGCGGAGTTATTATTAGTACGCTCATCTACAAAGAATGATGTTGGTGCCAATTCCGGTCTCTTTCTGACCACTGCGCATGCACAGATGTTGAAAGTTTGGAGGGCCAGATAGGACTTTTAATTTTCGGTTTTGTGCGCAAATTTGGGAGATTCAAAATTTGTGTTTGGCCCTTGATAATATCGAGTTTACACCAGCTAGTCTAGGCCATTGGTAAGTATAAAAAATATACAAATTACTTTAAATTTATCATTTTTAAGATATTTTATTTCATCTGTTAATGTACTTGTAGAGATGAAGAGTTGTGTTCAACTTTTCGTCTCCCTCATCAATCTTGTTGAACAAGTATGCCTGATGCTATATATATTTAAGGCCTAAAAAAATTAAAAATCTGTTTTTCAGGCCCTCCCGTTTGGTCCTTTTGGCTGTTGCATGCTCTCTTATTATAACCAGTGTAAACTTTAAAAAAATTAAAATTAAATGGTTTATGTCTGATATTTTACCCAAGTTAAACAATTCATAAATTTGTCACTTGAGTGCAAGAAGGCTTTCTTTCTCTCAAAGGACAAAATATACCAGCACCCATGCTATTCCGTAGATTATGAGGCCTAAAACATAAACCAAGAACATGAACTTTTGATGGCAAAGAAATAATTACAGAAATAAAACAATTCTCACCTGCATGAAATTTTACACATAATGGCCTGAGAAACAGAACATATACTTTGTGTGGCCTAAAAGAGGGCATAGGAAGGTACATGTAGCAAAAAGTGGTATGTTCATATGAATGCAGAAGGCTTCGGGTTGAAAGTCGAGCAAGGACTTGCTGCCCCAGATAAAGTTTCATTTTTAGGTGTCAAAGATACTCTCTGATGGTCTCTCAGGATCATGTAAGTTACAACAATCAGGTCTGTAAAATATCTGTTTTTAATTGTTGATTGCTAGAAGCCACTATCCTGGCTCCAGTGGCTTAGTGGCTTTACACTGAAAGCATCAGCTTGTTATTTTTGCAGCAGTAAAAGAAACATATTTTGCATAAAGTCATTTTGTTTCAATTTATTGGAGAGTGCCCATTAGCAGGCCTGAAAATAAGCAGTCTGACATTTGCAGAATGATGTCCCCAGAGGGTGAATTTGATGATGCTATTCCATACGGTGGGCCAGTTTATCCTCTGGGTACCTCTATTTGTTTAGTTTTGAGACCCTGATTCAGATTGAGGTTCACAGAGTGTAAATTTAGTGATGCTACCCCACAGCAGGGTAGCATCTCTACAGTCACCCTCTGGGGCCTCATTTTGCAGATGACAGTCTGCTTATTTTCTGGCTTGTCCATTAGCACTCTCCAATAAATTGTAACAGAACAAGTATGTATGATCAATGTTGTGCTATACTAAGGCTTCCCAAACTGGTAACATGGTATCTTGGAAAACATTACTCATGTTTCAAATTGTCTTTTAAAAAAAAATCAGCTCTCTAACAGTAATTGCTGAAGCCTCTGATCACATGATATGAAAGTTTTATATCTACCAGGAATTAATGATATAATATATAACGTTTCAGTGTTAGCCATACATTTTGTTCTCTAAATGCTGAAGAAACCTAGGGTACTACTGTGTGACAGAGAGCATGGTGGTTCAGTGGTTACAACATTGGACTTCAAACCAAAAGGTCCACAGTTTAATCCCCAGCAGGGGTAACTGCATGACGTCCTTTGGCAAGACACTTACTCCCAATTGCCCACATGGGGGCAGGTGGTGCCAAGTGCTAAGGCATACTGCACGTCGATGGTGCATTTGCTTTCAACCAGTGGTAACTCTTAAGCTTCTCGTGCAGGGTTAGTACATTGGGGAGACTGGCTGTTGCTTGCCATTGCTCAGTAGTTCTCTCCAGGTATTCCGGTTTCCTCCACCCATAAAACTGTCCAACATGAGGTGACCATGGCTGTCAAGTGTCGTTAAATCCCAATAAAAAAATGAATAAACTTTTTTTTGGCAACCTGAATGCAAAACACTTAATAATAATAATACAGTAAAACCTGTCTTGACAGACCACCTGTCTTGAGAGACTGCTGTGACCTTGTACCATTGGGTTGTTTTACTCTATAATGGACCTGTCATGAGAGACCACCTGTTTTGAGACACCACTTTTCCATGGCAAAATCGGCAGTCTCTCAAGACAGGTTCCACTGTAATCATGATCGAGTCGAAATTCTCTGTCTGCTTTTGTGATCACACTACCATGTTTTTTTAACAAAACTGTAAAATCTGTCTTGAGAGACCGCTGTCACATTGTATGGATTGGTTGTTTTACTCTGTAATGGACCTGTCTGATGAGAAATTGCATTTGTCTGACAGAAAAGGTGGTCTCTCAAGACAGGTTCTACTGTACTCAGAGGCGGCAGAAGCTCGAGAAAAGTGGAGGGGCACAAATTTTCAAGGCTGCCATGGTTCAGCCCAATGGGAAGAAAAATTACAATCGTATAATGGTAAATGTTCTGTGACACACTATAGTGTCATGTTTAGATGAGCATGCCATGGTGTAGTCACAGTCCTGTCCATTTCTTCTACTTCAATCAACTTCCAACCCGAAGGCGAGCCTTCGGGTTGGAAGATGGTCGGAGTAGAAGGAACAGACTGAAGCGACCGAATGTGGGATTCAGTGGCCAAGTGTTGTTTGGATTATACAGTGGAGCCCACTTAAATGGGTATCTATTAATTGTATATCCCTGTTAATTGAATATAATTTTCAAACACAAAACCATTTACCATACCTTCAGTACAAATTTGATCTGTTAATTGCTTATGGGTTGTAGAGTAAACTCCTGTTAATTGTATATAATTTTTTGCAATATGTCGAAACAATTACTGTGACACACACCAAATTCCCCTTATTTATCAACCTTTTTGGCCTCACTACATCTAATACAGGCATTTATAAATAAATGCTCAGTTTACCTCCAGAACACAGGAAACTGACCAAATCCCTGTTAATTGTATACTCCAGTTCATTGAATACTTTTCACTGGCAAAATGGATATTCAATTAAGAGGATTCTACTGTAATAATATATTACAGGAATGCTCATATTGGCATGTTTGCATGCCCCCATTTTAACTCATTGTGTAACCATGCAGCATGTCTGTGGAAAAAAGTGGAGGGGCACATGTCCCTTGTACCCTCCTGGTTCCACTGCCTCTGACTGTAGTATTTTTTTAAAAAATTAAAATTATAAATTCTTCCTTATAGGTGTTTGACAGAGTTCCTTTTTATATGCACATTGAAAAATTGGACACATCATGTGATTGGTCTGTCAGTCCATCTGTCCATCCATCCGTAAACATTTTTTTGTCATAAAGTATTCTCTGTTGTTCTTCATCTGATCTTTTCCAAACTTGGCATGAATAATAAACCACAATAGGAACCTGTGCACTTTAAATTTTGAGGATGATCAGATTAACCCTTCCAATGTTATGGCCCTATGGACTTAGAATTTTCACTGCTCTCTGAAGTCTGTAAACATTTTTTTTGTCAGATGGTATTCTCAGGCCTATTTAACCGATCATCTCCAAACTTGACATGAATAATAACCAAAATAGGAATCAGTGCTTTGAAGGCTCATCCGATTAACCCTTTTTAAATTATGGCCAGGTGGACTTGGATTTTTCAATGCTCGAAAGAAAATTGCTACAGCTCGAATTGCTCAGGTGTATTTAGCTATGCTGGGCATTGCTCATGTTAGAATATGGGTACATAACCCTTTTGTTTAAACTATAATATAATTCTATCTGGCACTTACACAAAAATATTGTCATTCAGATCATATTGTTTAAATTTTTTTCTGTGAAGTATATGTACAGCTTATGATTTACAAACTTATCAGGCTCTTCCCCATGAGCAGAGGTGGACTGGTCATAGAAAATTCCCAGCCCACACCACCCCGTTGTGCACCCCCCTCCCCCCCCCCCCCCCCCGAGGCTCCCCAAAATTGATGAAGCCCAACACCTGTAGGTGTGTGAAATTTCATGAAAATGAACAGAAAGCAAAATGGAGCTGAATACATGCATAGAGGACATTTCGATATACCAGCGGCCTAGATTCCCATTGATCGCTCAGAAGAAAGGAAACAGCTTTCCTTCAATTTCAAAAATCAAAATTTTCTCCAAATTGGCCGGACTATGGTCTTCCCAATGGGTCAACCCCCTCTTCCCCGGTAGAACCGTTTTTGCCGAATGATGAATGAAGATGATACAAAAATGCCATCGAAATGTCCTCTATGTGGACTTCCATTGATCGCTCAGATGCAAGGACGTTCGGTTCAAAAAGTTTTGAAAATTTTCTCTGGGTCTTGGTGCATTTCCTGGTAACTTTTCTTGGCCCAGTCCCCCCCCCCCCCCCTCCCCCCCCCTCCCCCCCCCCCCCCCCCCCCCCCGCCCCGCCCGCCTGCCCATGAGTGGTCATTAGCTATGTTGTGGAAGATCAAAACATTTTTTGAAACACTGATCAAAAAATATTGTCTGTTGGTCTGTTTGGGAAAGGAAATATCTCAAAATACTCCCCTCCCCCACCCGCCTGCCCATGAGTGGTCATTAGCTATGTTGTGGAAGATCAAAACATTTTTTGAGACACTGATCAAAAAATATTGTCTGTTGGTCTGTTTGGGAAAGGAAATATCTCAAAATAACTCAGTTAACCCTTTATCTAATGATTTGGAAGCATCCACCTTCGTAATATACAAAATAAGCAATTATTTTCAAAAAATTTGGACAAAACCATATCACGTGACCTCATTGGAACGAGCTTGATAAGCTCGTTCCACTGAGGGTCACATGATATGGTTTTGTTGAAATTTCTTGAATTAAAAAAAACAATATTTAAAATAATAAATTTTGATATTGTGTGAGATGGGTAAAGAGTTAACTAGATATCTCAGTGCGTGGTGCTTAATCATTTGTTTACACTGTATTTTATCCGATTACTATCATGTATAATAAATAATATATCTATTTTTATATTGTTGGGAAATAATTTATTAGGATTTTACATAATTTACTCCTTTTTTGTATATTTTCTGCTCTCGTGATATAACTTTGTTATGTATTTGTTTTGATTGCATTTTGTTAAGCATTAACTAATGTATGGGTGGACCCGGGGATGGTTTGTGGCAATCCTGAAAATAAGCAGATTGTCATCTGCAAAATGAGGTCCCCAGATGGTCAATTTGGTGATGCTACCCTGCACAGCACGGTAGCATCACAAAATTTACCCTCTGTGAACCTCAATCTGAATCAAGGTCTCAAGCCAAAACAGAAAGATGTACCTAGAGGATAAATTGGCCCACTGTATGGGATAGCATCATCAAATTCACCCTCTGGGGACCTCATTTTGCAAATGACAGGTTGCTTATATTCAGACTTGGGTGGGGGAAACCTCCCCCCCCCCCCCCCTATCTTTTATAATTGAAATGTTTTGGAAAACACCGAGTTCAGGGTCTCTGGTATTATCTGTGATGTCATGTGGACATCCACCACCTAGTGGATTTTCATGTGTTATCGTGGGTAATAAACCATGCATACATGAGTGCTAGAAGATTTAAAGGGAAGGGGTGGGATACCAATTTTTAGGGCAACCTGACCCCACCCGAGTAATAAAAGGACATGTGACAGAGTCATCTGTGCTACTTGAGAACGACAATGGGCCATACATAACCCGCTTTAGGCCAATAAAAGTTAATTGCAAAATTAACAGTCCACTGTGGAGCAATACTGGAATATGTCCAGTCGAAATTGTGAGAGTGTCAGCATTGCCACTCGATTTAACACCCGGTAAACGACGCTGCGTGGCATTTACTTAAGCATGTCACCTCCCTACGAGAAAATTTGAGTAAGGTACATCCCAACTGGAAAGGGCACCTGTGGCACCCTTGGTACAGGGCAGGGTGGGAAGTGCCCCCCCCCTCCCCGATCTGGCACCCCTGCTAGACCTTTACCTCTGTGCTGGCCTCCTCTATACCATTATAAATTAGCTTCCTTTTTTCAAAATTTGACTGGAAAACATTGTGTTCATGTGCAAAGAAGCCAGCGGGAGGGCTACACTGACCATGAATTTACAAGTTTTCTCCAGGGATGTCTTCGTACCCTGCCAATAAGAAATGCGTACCCCCTCAATAGTTCAGAAATAACATGTAAAATCAACTATAAAATACACATTTAACAAATATTAGTCCAATGCCTGTCAGATTAGTTGGACTAGTTCTGACTCCACTGAATAATAAATTATAGTATCAGCCATCCACTATTCTGAAAATATAAGACTACAACAGCCTTTCAGTCACCCAACCTGGTAACCATTGCACACTGTTCCTCTCCGCTCACTGTGCTATCCTATCTCTTGTATTATCATTTCCGCATATACCATGATGTTCCTATCCCAAGTCCTAGTTTAGCCTCGCCTAAAATTCCTGTTTACTTATGGAATACTTTAGACAATTCGACAAGAACTGTTCGAAGGTCTTCCCACTCTGACGGTACGCAGCTGACAACTTCAGTGTCCATTCTTCTGATCTTTCCTCTCACTTCTTAAGATCTTAACCTAAATTTGAACTGTAATTAACTCTCCCGAATGTCCCATCCAGATCACGGAGGTCTCGAAAAAATGCAATTTGATAACTATTTTTTGATCCATCCTCAAAAAGATATATAAATATAACAAGGGAAACAGCGCCACTTTCAAAATAAACCAATTGACCTTCTTTCTAATCGTCTCAAATTTGAAACACTCTGTGTACTCCAGAATACCTGGTGTCAAGTGAAAGAGGCGACACTAAGCTTTACAACGGTGTATCCCTTGACTGTTGGGTGTTCTTGTGCTATTCATATTTAATGAGGAATTCCGGAGGAAACACGAAAAATAAAAGGTCATACCAGGGTTATATCTAGAAAGAAGAGAATGTTTCAAAAATAGTTATCAAATAGCATTTTCCAGAGCTCTCCGTTTGTGCCGAATCAGGAGCACCGGAAACACTTCTCGGCAGGTGGTGGTGGGGGGGGGGGGGGGCATTTACTCGCACTAGCAGAACCACCATGACATGCCAAAGTAGGTTCGAGATGGGTGCGTTTGAGAGGAGGTGTCCCCCAAACTCCCCAAGCTCCCCCGTTGAATTTTGAAACCTCCCAGAACGGATTTGAGGTGTATTTTAGCTTTACTTTGGGAATAAATCATTGTGAAAAAAATCGAGTGACGAACCTCAGAAGGGCAATGTCTGCCCCCTCTCGCCCCCGTGGTCCGAAGGCAGGGAGGGTACCTGCTTCCGTGCTTCCATCGTCCCTATGCCGAGTTCCTGCGATCCAAATAGTCTGTCATTGGTGGACCCTCTCAAAATCTTCGCTTGTACATCAGCATTCCTGGAAGTTCTACACAGCTCACTCTGGGTTGCACCATTATACGTGATCTCTTGTCTGAGAATGACATGCAAACATAAGGGGAAAAGATCTCCACCTGACAATGAGTGTCCTGACTTGAAATGATATGAGAGAGAAGAGTTTTGATTTTTTTTTTAAAATGTTACGGCAAATAATTTTATTATATGAAATTGGAATTTTGATACTTTTTGAAAATAAAATGTGTTGTTCATCTACATAGCTCATGTTTATATCAGTTCACTCTTATTGTCCAGTACCAATTTTAAGATAGATCTAAATTTATTTTATAATGTTAACCGTTACCCATTTAAATCAGGGACGTGGTTAGATCTTCTTGGTTTGGGTTGTCCTTTTAGAAGGTTGCAATGCTCCTACCCCAACAACAGTCTCCACCCTTCCATACACCCTCGTCATCACAAACACATATATGTTCAAACCATAAGGTTGTGTGCGTGGTCTAAAAATCGTAAAGATCCTGTGTTTATCGTGTCTTTTGCGGGTGTCCGCTGCAAGTTTGGAGTCTCTGAAGTACATCTAAAATACGAAACTCCATATTGTTTTACCCTCACTTTGGCGTGAGTATATAGGGATCCTCTTGTCCGTCCGTTTGTCCATCCCGAACATCTGTCTAGTCTCACTTTCCGTCGGATACTTTCGATATTTTGTATGACAAATAACTGGTATTTCTCGTGGGGACCCTCGGGGTAAGTCTGGTGTGTTTCTGGTAAAATAGAATCCGATCACTGATGCCTGGGAGTTCTCTAAAATGGATAACATGGGAATAGAATAAACTGAACTTTACTTTATATCCATGTTACTGTCACGATTAGCCATTGTACAGAAATATGTGATCTTAAACACCAATACATAAATACATAAATACCATATTTTTAAAGAGTTATTGTCCTTTTTCACTTCAATTATTGAACAAGACAGTCTCGAAATTTTATCCGTGACTTGTCTCACACTTTCCGTCGAATATTTTTGTTATTTGGATGATAAATAATCGTGATATGAACTTGCGCATATCGATAGGCCATGCTGCTGCACCTTATATCCCAAGAATTATTGCCCTTTTTAGCTCATCTGGCCTAAAAGGCCATGCGAGCTTTTCACATCACTTGGCGTCCGTCGTCGTCCATAAACTTTTCACATTTTAATCTCTGTAACCGCTGTGCCGGTGTGAACCAAACTTGGCAGGAATGGTCTATGGGAGGTCCTCTACAAACGACCCTCATTTTGTTCCCGTCGAATGAAAAACATGGCTTGCAGAGGCATTCTTTGATTCTGGTTGGTGGATTTTCCAAAATCTTCTCTGAAACCTTCAGGTCAAATGTTTTGAAACTTCACACAAATGATGACTGGGACCCCCTCTACCAAGGATCCTCATTTAATGTTGATCGGGTTGCAAACAAGGCTTCAATTGTGGCTTATAGTTACTATAGAAACCCTATGGGAAATCAGATTTTCATCTTCTCTGGAACTACTGCGCTGACGTGAACCAAATTTGGCAGGAATGGTCTATGGGAGGTCCTCTACAAACGATCCTCATTTTGTTCATGTGGGTTGAAAAACATGGCAGCCAGAGGCATTCTTTGATTCTGGTTGGAGGATTTTCAAAAATCGTATCCGAAACTGCCAGGCCACATGTTTTGATACTTCACATAAATGATGACTGGGACCCCCTCTATGTGATCGGGATGTAAACAAGGCCGCAATTTCGGCTTATAGTTAACATAGAAACCCTATGGGAAATCACATTTTCATCTTCTCTGGAACTACTGAGCCAACATGAACCAAACCTGGTAGGGATAGTCTATGGGAGGTCTTTTACAAATGCTCCTCATTTTTGTTACCATGCATTGAAAAACATGGCT
Organism: Pictodentalium vernedei; assembly: GCA_031216915.1. NCBI lineage: Eukaryota > Metazoa > Mollusca > Scaphopoda > Dentaliida > Dentaliidae > Pictodentalium > Pictodentalium vernedei. The sequence continues at coordinate 328,545,865 of CM062289.1, read as the reverse complement.
ACCAGAAGCATTTTTTGATTCTGATTGGTGGATTTTGAAAAATCTTCTCTGAAACCAAAGGGCCAAATATTTTGAAACTTTGTATGGTTGATGACTGAGACACCCTCTACCAACGATTCTCATTTAATGTTGATCGAGTTGAAAACATGGCTACAATTGTGGCTTATAGTTACTATAGAAACCCTATGGGAAATCACAATTTCATCTTCTTCTCGGGAACTACTGAGCTGATGTGAACCAAACCTGGCAGGGATAGTGTATGGCAGGTCCTCTACAAATGCTCCTCATTTTGTTACCGTGCATCGAAAAACATGGCTACCAGAAGCATTTTTTAATTCTGATTGGTGGATTTTGAAAAATCTTGTCTGAAAAGACAAGGCCAAATGTTTTGAAACGTTGCATGGTTGATGACTGGGACACCCTCTATCAACGATCCTCATTTAATGTTGATCGTGTTGCAAACATGGCCACAATTGCGGCTTATAGTTACTATAGAAACCCTATGGGAAATCACATTTTCATCTTCTCTGGAACAACTGAGTCGACGTGAACCAAACTTCGCAGAAATGGTCTATAGGAGGCCTTCTACAAACGATCCTCTTTTTGTTCCCATTGGTTGGAAAATATGGCCACCAGAGACAGTCTCTAAGTCTGATTGATGGATTTTGCAAAAATCTTCCCCTCTGAAACTACAAAGTCAAATGTTTTGAAACTTGACATGATTAAGGACTGGGACACCTTCTTCCAATGATCCTCATGTAATGTTGCAAACTTGGCCACAATTGCAGCTCATAGTTACCATGGAAAGCCTATGGGAAATCACATTTTTTATATGTAGTTCCAGGAGCGATTACAGGCTCTTTAGAGCCTCTAGTTAGCTCACCTGACTGAAAGTCAGTGTGAGCTATTGTCATCACTTGGCGTCCATCTTCCGTCGTCCGTTAGCTTTTACAAAACAATCTTCTTACAAACCAATGGCCCAAATTGAAACATATATGGGCCACATCATCTTGGGGGTATTCTGTTTTAGTTTTGTTCAAATGGGGTCTCCGCCCTTTTTGGGTGTGGTCTTATGCCCAAATATGATGAAATTATTTAAAAATCTTCTTCTCATGAACACAAGTGGGAATGCTTTGATATTTGGTATGAAACTTCCTCTGGTATTCAAGATTGAAAGTCGTTCAAAAAAAGTTGATAGGTCCATATTTGGGCTCTCCAGGGGATGGGCTCACTTTTGAGCTCCCCTGAAAATTTCTATTTCAAGAACCAATGGAGCGATTTGAACCAAATTTTATATGTGGCGTTAGTTGACCCTAAGTACTTCATTCATGCCCCCAAAATTTTCTGCGGTTCAAAATGGGAACCCCTGGAGCTAAAAATAAAACTAAAATGAAAAGTCTAATATTCCCCAAACCGCACGGACTAGAGATTTTGTATGTGGTATGAAACTTTCTTCTGAGCAGATGAAACAATTGGATAAAAAAATTGCTGGCGAATCTGTCATATGGTCTGTTTTGGGTGTTATGAAAATATGATGACTCAGCATTTTTTAACACTGAAGTCAATGGGAAAAAGATTACATGTTTACCTTTTTAAAAATATCTTCTCCTCAAAACCAATGGCCCAAATTGAAACATATATGGGCCACATCATCTTAGGTGTATTCTGTTTTTGTTTTGTTCAAATGGGGTCTCTGCCCTTTTTGGTCTTGGAATTATGCCCAAATATCATGAAATTCATTAAAAATCATCTTCTCATGAACCACAAGTGGGAATGCTTTGATATTTGGTATGAAACTTCCTCTGGTGTTCAAGATTAAAAGTTGTTCAAAGAAAGTTGATAGGTCCACATTTGGGCTCTCCAGGGGATGGGCTCACTTTTGAGCTCCCCTGAACATTTCTATTTCAAGAACCAATGGAGCGATTTGAACCACATTTTATGTGGCATTAGTTGACCCTAAGTACTTCATTCATGCCCCCAAAATTTTTCGCGGTTCCCAGTGGGAACACATGGCGCTAAAAATAGAAAAAAATGAAATGTCCAATATTTCCCAAACTGCACGGACCAGAGATTTTGTATTTGGTATGAATAGTCCAGGCACATTAGACATAAAAATGAGAAAGTAAGGAAAAAAATCGGAGAAAGCTGATTTTTTTTATATGTCACACATTGCGGATAAAGTGTGAAAAGTCCCCGCGAATCCGAGTTGAGCTTTTTTTAGTTATAGCGTTTTTTTGATGAAAAAAAAAAAATTAAAAAAAATTCGACCCAGCTCCATATTTCTCATTCTTGTTCGCCTTAGTAGGGTGAGAATCATAAATATCGTGCTGAATTATATTGAGAATACATATCCCCAACAGAAAATGCCAACTTTGTACCAATCCTCACACTCAATGGTGAAATATTCACGAAAATGTACAAAATTACGAAAATTTTTTTATTGTTTTCATACACACAACGGTACACAACGTCCATTAAATCAAATCTACGACTACTTTGGGAGTTAAATTATATATCAAAAATTGCAGAAAAGCAGTGGCTTTATAATGATATATAACAATAGTCATTTATTCCATAATGAACTGGTGAAACGTGTGAAATATTAACCATACCCCCTAAACTCAAATCCAAACGGCATCGACTTTTCTCATTCAAATACCGTATTATAGCATCATTGTTTCAATTTCCATGTTCGATTAAATCACATAATGTTGTGTTCTACTGTCAAAATTACACGAACTGCTCCAGAATGCGTCCGTAGGACGCACGGGAAAGCTTTGGGTACAATGCTACGAGCAAATAGGTCTTCTCCAGTTGTTCTTGAGAGCAGAGCGCACAGGCGACTGGGAACTCCACACATATTGTGTTCGCAATATGATTCCAGTATTTCACGCAGGTGGTCATTTTGCATACGCAAAAAATTCTCATCTCTATTTGCAGCAGATGAATGATCTAACAGAAATAATGCAACAGGATGATTTGAAGTTGTTCACTGAGAAAGGTTACTTTACCATAAGGCGCTCAGATAAATTGTGGGACGGGATATATTCTGATCAAACCATAGAGCAGTGTTTAATGAGAATGTTCAAGCTCCCTGGTGGTCTCACACATGGCAGGGGAATAACCGATAGCACTGTTGCGAAATGGGTACATGGACTACCTCTTTGCCATCCGATATGTAATGCTCTCGAAAATTTTGTTCATGTTCACACTGGTCATGGCGAACAACATCGGGATCTCCGTCAAAGTTCACAATTGACTGATGCCAATGATATCACCAAATTATTGAACTGGCTCAGAGTGCATTCCCCCTTTCAGAATAGAGATCCACTACAATTAGTCTCTGTAGCGACCGGGCTTGTGGCCGACGAAACTGTGAACTGTGACCAAGTTCGCAAAATTGGTGAATGTTGCGTATCGAATGTTGTAAGCAAAACGTTCAACAGCATCAAACTACGACGTGTTGACACTGTGAAGTCTTTCGCATCGATGGCAAATAGCATCAAAGTCCGTGGAAGTAAGGTAGTGATTGACCCCACAGTTCTGTTCAACCGCATCACATGTGTTATTCAGTCACAAGCAGAGATGGAAGAGTATCTCAAATATGAACTCGCCCCGAAACCACCAGCATTGTTTGATTCTGCTGGAATGAGGAAGACACAGAAAAGCACGCTCGGTAAGATCCTCAAAACATACGGTTCCGAGCAAACTAAAATCCCAGAAGATTCTCTGTTTGTTGTAGATGGTGGATTTTTATTGAGGGCAGTTGTATGGACTAAACAGTCGTCATATAAGGACATATGTACATCATATTCCAATTATCTAGTGAGACATTTTGGGGCGAACGTCGTGGTTGTTTTTGATGGTTATGCTTGTACAATGTCGACAAAGGGCATGGAACAAGCCCGTAGATCTAAAGACAGGTATTCCATTGATATCAATATCTCACCCGAGTTACCAGCCACCACACCCCAATCCGATTTCCTTGCAAATGCCAAGAACAAAACCCAACTGATCGATCTTCTAATGCAGGAGCTATCTGCTATCAATATTCAGTCCCAGCAGGCCGAGGCTGATGCTGATGTACTGATAGCCGAAACTGCACTTGACATCGCTCAAGATGACAACAATGTTGTCGTTGTGGGAACAGACACAGACTTGTTAGTCATTCTTACCTCTAGAGTTCAACCGGGATGTAATATTCACATGATGTATTCCATTACCCCAAACTTACTAGTTTCAGTTAGTGAAATAGCAACCAAAATGGGTGACCATAGAAGCAACCTCCTTGTAGCACATACTATAAGTGGTTGTGACACTACTTCTGCACTCTTTCGAGTTGGTAAGAAGAAAGTGTTCAGTACAATTGTCTCCGATGTTACTAGCGACTCACAACAGTATGTCAACACAATTTTGGCGGATGACAGTACACCAAGTGCAGTAGCCGCTGCCGGGGAACAACTTCTCCTGATCTTATACGGGAGTAAAACTGTTTCCTCTCTCGACCAATATAGATATGTCACTTACAAGCGTTATGTAGCAAAATCTAAACTGAATAAACCCATCGACCTAGCCTCACTCCCACCAAGCAGCGATGCTGCACAACAACATGTCTACAGATGTTATCTCCAGGTCCAACAATGGCTGGGCACTTCGCTTCCTCCGACGGATTTGGGGGTGGTCGCTAGACAATGGACTTCTTGTACCGACTGCAGCCACAAAGCCATGTGCCCCCGATAACCTACTGAATCTGATCAGTTGTGGTTGCAAGAGTGCTTGTACAAAAAGGTGTGGGTGTAAGAAGGCAGGACTCTCTTGCTCAGGTTTGTGTAATTGCAGTTCGGATTCTTGTAACAACCACAGAAACACTGTCCTGTCGGAAATTTCTGAGTTCGATGAATAATATGTATATAGGTCATGTCATTTCTGTATATAGCGTTGATAATAGTCAATGTAACTTAATCCATGTTGATTGATTTGTACATTCTGTAAATATTATTTATTGATTTTTGTACATTCTGTAAATATTATTTATTGATCTAATGCTGCCAGACACAGACGTGTCTGTTCGGTCCCAAGCCCGAAAATAGTTGAGTTCTCATGCTGACGAATTTTATACCGAAGGGGAACTCGGCCAGAAGCAGAGGGGGTCTTCCATAATGTCTATTTTGTAAGCAATGATAAAAGTCTTCAAATGGTGGTGGATTTTTTATCGTCTGTCCAACTAACATCCCGTTCTGTACTACGACCCTTTGGGCAAATCCGTTAGGAAAATTGTCATTTTTTGCGTAAATCCGATACTTTTTTGTGAATTTTCAATAATTTTTCGCAGAAATTGTCACAGAATGCACATTTTCCTCTAGGTAAATGTATATTAGACATTATGTAGCTCGAAATACGCGTAAACAAAAAATACAGTTGGATCAATTCGAGGTTACAAAGTTCGTGCGATTTTTTTTATTTTTTTCAAACGCGTTTTCGAAAAAAGGCTGTAGAAAAAAAAGCTCAACTGGGATTTTAGGGGACTTTTGTCTAATCGTTCAGTGACATGTACTCGACATTCCCTGAAAAAATCAGCTTTCTCCGATTTTTTTCCCTAGTGAAACCTAATGTTCTTGGGCTAGAAGCTTTCTTCTGACCAGTTGAAACAATTGTACAAAAAGATTTCTGGCGAATCTGTCATATGGTTCATTCAGATTACATTTTCTCCATACCCATAACCCTTACAGTTTAGGACAACTTGGTCCAGGTGAGCGTTTTAGGCTCTCTTGAGCCTCTAGTTTACTTATATTATTGCCTTGCCCCCCCCCCCCCCACCCCCACACCCGTGGGATCCCGGAAAGTGAAGCAGAGCTTGTTTACTGTGGTCTGTTTTACTGGTAAAATAGGATCCAGTCACCAATGCTTTGGACTGAACCCCTCTAAAACGGACAACATGGGTACAGATGATTGACTAAGGATCAGAAGAATTGAATGGTAAAAAAATTGCCATGTGTTGGGTTTGGGTGTTCTATAGGGAGCATCGAAGTCGGAATAATTGCAAAAATTGATAATTTTTTTTTCTCTCCAGAACCGCTGATCAAAATCTTTTGATATTTGGTATACAGCATCCACAGGGGGTGGGGTGGTGTCAGATACAAGTGTGTTAAAATGAAGCTCCTTGGTTCATATTTGGGCTCGAAACAGGAGCCCAAATTTTTAACCTAGGGCAATATGGGAAGTGACATTTACAAATATTCTTCAGATCCACCAGTCAGAATGCTTTCATGTTTGGTATGCAACATCTTTCTTTTTTTTCTTTTTTTTGGGGGGGGGGGGGGGGGGGATCAGATTTAAGTTTCGGGTCCTTGTTATTTTGGGCTCTCTGTTGGAGCCCAAAGTTTAACTTAGTGCAGTATGAGGAAATTTCTTTAAAAATCTTCAGATACACCAGTCAGAATTCCTTCATACTTGGCATACAACATCTCTTGGTGGGTCAGATTCAGGTTTGTTCAAATCGAGTCCCTGGGTTAATATTTGGGCTCCTATGAGAGCCCAATTTTTAACTTGGTGCAATATGAGGGAAGTTCTTTAAAATCATCTTCTTCAGATCTACCAGTTAGAATGCTTTCATATTTGGTGTACAACATCTTTAGGGGGGGGGGGGGGGGGATTCAAGTTTGTTCAAATCGAGTCCCTGGGTTAATATTTGGGCTCCTATGAGAGCCCAATTTTTAACTTGGTGCAATATGAGGGAAGTTCTTAAAAATCATCTTCTTCAGATCTACCAGTTAGAATGCTTTCACATTTGGTGTACAACATCTTTAGGGGGGGGGGGGGGGGAGCAGATTCAAGTTTGTTCAAATCGAGTGCCTGGATTAATTTAACTTAGTGCAATATGAGGGGATTTCTTAAAAAATATTCTTCAGATTTACCAGTTAGAATACTTTCATATTTGGTATACAACATGTCGGGGGGGGGGGGGTAGGTTTGTTCAAATCGGCCCCTGGGTTAATATTTGGGCTCCCCATGGTAGCGCAAATTTCAACTTAGTGCAATATGAGGAAATTTCTTTAAAAATCATCTCCTTCAGAATGCTTTCGCGTTTGGTATACAGCATCCTGGTGGTGGAACGGAAGGGCTCAGACTCATTTTTGTTCAGGTTAAGTTCCTAGGTTGATATTTGGATTCCCCAGTTTTGCATTATTGTAAATATGGGCGTTATTTCTGTGGTAGCACCCCAGTACTAGAAACAAAAATCACCTGGCATGGACAACATAGTTATAAATAATTAAATAACTTCATTCCTCTGAAGTGAGCGCCTGAGGCCCCATAGGGCCTCTTGTTTTAGGACTGGCGTCGCTGAAATTCCAGCTTTTAGAATCTGGACGGGTAGTGCTGGAAATGTAAGTGAATTCTGTAACCGGTTAACCCTTTACCCAACGTAACGGCCAAAACCGGCCAGCGCTATTCACAAAAATCGCCGATTTATTTTCATTATTTTTTCATTTTTTTTTTTGTTTTGTCTCAAAAACATAGGTTATGACCCCTCAATGGAACGAGCTCGTCGAGCTCGTTCCAATGAGGGGTCACGACCTATGTTTTTCAGACAAAAAATGAGTTATTCAAGAATTTTGTTTGTGAGTGTCGTCTGCTTTTCATGTTAGGTAAAGGGTTAATCATTTGGCTTTAACTATTCCTTTACTGAATAGCCACTATTTATATGGGGACATAAAACACACATATGTGAAGATGTCGAATCAGAGTTATGAAGTCTGCATCTGGATGGAAATATTTTTTATTTGCGGATTTGGACGAGAATGGAAAATGCCGAAGGCAATTTGTATGGCATACTCGGACCTTACAACTTGTGCAGTTTCTGCATAAAGTACTCAGGCCTGATCATTATTACCTCTTTCCCGCCTGGAAGAGAGGATGCAGTAAAGAGCTCCAACCATCTGTCAGTGTGTCGGGTCCTCCATTCAAACTTTGTTCATGCATAAGTTCAACAATATTTATCAGATTTCAATATATTTCGGTGTGCTACTTTAATTAACAAGGTCTTGACAATATCAGTAACAGCCGTTATTCGATAAAAATTAAGGAAGTTATTTTTCTTTGTTTAATTGTGCTGAATATGTCATTGCGCATTAACTTGAACAGCAGACCTCAGATTTGATATACTGCTTTAAATTAACATTGTCTCAGACAAGTCCAAAAAACCACAGTGATTTCTCAAAAATTAATTAAGAGAGTCATTGCCTTTGTTTGTGTAATTGTACTAAAAATTGAATTATTTATGTAATAACTTGAACAGCAAACATCAATGGATTTTAATATTGTGTCTCTTTATTTATAATATCTTGGACAAGTTCAAAAATTGTGATGACCTCTTGAAAATTGAGATAGTTTTTGCCCTTTGTTGTTTCCGTTATACTGGAACTTGCAATGTTTGTTTGATTATTTGACAAGTGAACATCACATTTTAATAAATTTTGATCTGGTACTTATCCTAACATCGTCTTGGATTGAAGGTCGTAAATTACGGTGATTTGTAAGAAATTGGGAGTTTTTTTTACCCTTTGTGAATTCCGTTTTATTTTTCTTTGTGATGTTGATGTTCTAACTTGAAAAATATTCATCAGATTCCAATATTTGTGGTTTGCTGCTTTATTTTAACCCAGTGTCCCCAGTGAGCCACAAACTGCCACTTTAATATTGCTTTGAAATGTTGCCCCAAGGGTATTCTTCCTTGCGAACCCTACTGGCAGGCTACATTTATCTTGCCATAGTTTTTACGTCATTGTTGGCTGCTTGTACAGGCAGAAACAGTTAAGTCAACTGCAGCTGCGTACAATATATATGCAGTTATCCTAAAATTAATCGAATAAAGGGTTAACCACTATGTTGGACAAGTTTGTAAACCAGGATGATTTGTTGAAAATTGATAGCGTTATTTCCCTTATTTACTATTTTATCAGCTGCTTGGTCTGCAATTTTGAGATAATGTGATGCCTCAAGTCGAAGTCTTGCTGTCGAACAATGCCAACCAGTAATTACATTGAGTCCGATGCCTGAAGATAACCCTTTACCTAACGTAACGGCCAAAACCGGCCAGCGCTATTCTCAAAAATCGCCAATTAATTTTCACTATTTTTTCATTTCTTGTCTCAAAAACATAGGTTATGACCCCTCGTTGGAACGAGCTCCTCGAGCTCGTTCCAACGAGGGGTCATAACCTATGTTTTTGAGACAAAAAATGAAAAAAAAATAGTTATTCAAGAATTATTTTTGCAAGTGTCGTCTGCTTTTCATGTTAGGTAAAGGGTTAAAGACTTTCAACAGCAAAGATCACATCGTGTCGGACATTTTTACGATTGGAAGAAGCCAGAGTACCTGGCGAGCAACTGTCGGACTCTGGACTCTTCAATGTACTTTCCAAGCACAAGCAGAGTTGGCAGTGGCTGAAGGCAATCTTGTGGACAATCGACGTGCAGTACGCCTTAGTACACAGCGACACCGTGCACCCACGGACAATCGAGATAAAGCGTCTTGCCCAAAGACACAGTGCAGATGACGCGGGCCTGTATCGAACCGTCGACCTTTCTATTTATAGGCCAGTGCCCTAACCAGTGAGACGCCGCACTTCCAATGGTTGCTTATTGCTAACAAGTATGGCTCTCATGCAGTACTTATATCACTGCACTATAACCGCTAGGGGCCCCAGTTCATTGAATAACTATTTTTTAAAAAAAATTTTGTTTCAAAAACAAGTTACGACCCCTCATTGGAAGGAGCTCGACTAACCTATGTTTTTGAGACAAAAATTGAAAAATAATGAAAATTAATTGGCGATTTTTGAGAATAGCGCAGGACGGATTTTGCCGTTACGTTGGGGAAAGGGTTAATAATATACTTGGCTTCCACAACTTTTTTGCAGTCGAATACATGCTGCATGCTATAACGCCTATTTCATTATTATTCCGATTTTCCCAAATAAGCTATCGAACAGTGACTGGAACGGGCTTTGCTCGAACGACTCGAGTCTTCTCGGTGAAATGAGCTGTCCAGTAACTGCTAGAACGAGTGACTCCACATACGCCTCTCAGACTCTTTTCGTCATTTGAGGATACTTATGATATTCATTTCGAAGGATACATTTTGGAGGATAGTTATTTGAGGATAGAAAGAAGGCTCCCTTTCCTAGGGCATTCCATACTCTAAATAAAAAAAAAAACAAAGAACCAATCAAGCAGTTGAGTAATTTATTGCTTTCAAGCTGTGTTACGGTTAACACTGCGCTGAAGTTCTTCAGCATTAGTGACGGCTATGACGGGGTGGGGTTGTCTAGAAGACTGCAGCTGAACAGGAGCGAGGAGCCATAACTATCATCAGATGGCTATCGTCCAAAATGTACCCCTCGAAATATATCCTCCAAAGATATCCTTCAATGGGACATCGCCATTAGTATCTCCAAATACCGAGATGAGTCGGCCCAGGAGTCACACTTTGGACAATTTCTCGATAGCTTATTATCTTATAAGATTCAAGTCTTTCGAGCAATTCACGTTCCAGTCACTGCTCGATAGCTTATGTGCTCGATAAGATTCTAGTCGTTCAAGCAATGGATGTTCCAATCACTACTCGATTAACGCTTGGGCTTAGGAACCACACAGATGATCGTTTTACAAAGGGAGATAACTCTATATGTAGCTACAGACTGTGGGAAATAAAGCAATCTGATTAGTGCAGGGTAGGGAGTGGGACAATGGGTAGCTAAGACGAAACAAAAGCGGCAGGATAGTCAGAATAGGATCAGGAAAAGATAGAGCAGATCCAGGGATGGGCAGAGAAAAACGAGGATTTTTGTGGAATCCGTCCAAAATAACCAATTGTCTTGTCCATTTGGGTATTTAAATTTATTCTTATTCAATCGAACACAGGTCCGAACACACCCCCTCCTGCTAGAAGCCTTCCAACCTCGTAACAACCACGTGTCACCATAGAAACCAAGATGTCGGCCTCCAGGAAACAAAATGGACGACGGAAACACGTGCCAACCTAACAACACACTATGCATACGCACTACCAACTCGTATCACCATGATGATGACGTCACATGGCCGCTCATGTGGGCTACAATGACAATCCCCACGTGACGTCAATGAGTAACGTGACTATGACGTCACATCCGGGACGGGGTCCGGCCAATCGAGCCCGTTCAGTCCCTCTCCTACTATGTAAGTTGTAGAACTTGCTCCCAAATCCTTGTAAAAATAATGGTCTTAACCCTCTGCACACTGATGTCGAAATTACAAAATTTCAAGTTTCAAACTTTCCCATAATGCAACGAGAAATTTAGCCATTTCAATCGTTTCAAGATTGAATTGGTTAAATTCCTAGTTGCATTATGAGAAAAAGATCTTCCTTGAAATTTCTATATTTTTGTCACCAGTGTGCAGAGAGTTGAACTAAACCGAATATAATTTTCTGCTGCAACTCGTTTCAAAATCAATGATTTTATGTTTAAATTCGAACAGTGGTCTCAGTGCATGCAATAGCTGTCTTTGTTTTACATCGAGCACAAATCTGAGGTATCACACTGTGCCGGAATTCCAAACTGAGAAGAAAAACTGTTAGTTATTTCTTGCAGTTCATTTATTGGAGTTTAACGACACTTTCAACGGCCAGAGTCATGTCGTGTCGGGTAGTTTCACGGGCAGAGGAAGCCGGAGCACCCGGTGAGAGCCACTGGGCGACTGCGAGTAACTGCCGAATTCTCCGCCTTAGCGACACTGCGGCACTGTTATTTATTTATTATTTATTTATTTATTGGAGTTTAACGACATTTTCGACGACCAGGGTCACTTGTCTGACAGTTTTACGGGTGGAGGAAGCCGGAGTACCCGGAGAGAACCACCGAGCAACGGAGAGCAACTGTCAGACTCTCCAACGTACTAACTCCACACAAGCAGGGTTAGTATTGGTTGAAGACAAGTGCACCATCGACAAGCAGTACGCTTTAGTACGCAAGGCCGCCGTGCCTCACGTGGGCAATTGGGATTAAGTGCCTTGCCCAAGGACACAACGCGGTTACCGCAGGTGGGATTCGAATCGAAGACCTCTCGGCTTGTTGTTTGGTCTGGACATTGTAATGACATTTACAATCTGCTCTTATCAAGATTCGTCAAGCACAGCAACACATTGCATGATGGGAGGGGATACTTCCTCTCAAACTCCCCCATCTTGGTCCTTCGAGGCATGCATGGTTCGGCATGTCATGACGGGGCTGCTAGTGTGCGAGTAAATGCCCTTTTTCCGTGATATATCATGTGACCCAGATACCCAGTCTGCCCATCCCCCCAGCCCTGGAGTGTTTAACAATAATTTTTATTTTTTTTTTGCCTTTTAGACATAGCGTATGACCCCTTATTGAAATGTGCTCAGTCCAATGAGGAATCAATCCGAGTCATAAGCTATGTTTTGGAGGCTAAAATTGAAAAAAAATAAATAAAAATTTTGAATTATTTTTTTTCAAAATTTAAAAAAAGAAGAAGTTGAATGGTGATTTTTGTCACAAGTGTTGGCTGCATATAGACAGGTTTTATGCTGATATCTTAGATGAGGGTTAACTTGTCTATAATGCAAAGTTCATCGTCCAATATCTTAGGAGATTAGAAGTGTCTCGACGTTCCTTGTAAAGTGATAATATAAGACAACCATTGGCTTGAGTAAACTTGAATGAGCAATGTACTTCGCAAAACTATTTATGTAAGTTAAATCCAAAGCGGGTTCAAAGATAAGTAAATATTGTTCGTGATCGATATACAGGCAGACATACCAGTTGCAAGTCGGCGATAATGACGAAGCAATCGTCAGAAAAGTGGATGAAATTCCGCATTATTTTCAGTATAATTGGGATACTTGTTGGAATCAGTGTATTCTTTGCGTTCGTTGTTCACTTTAAAAACTATTCTTCTGGCGGATGGGGTTTATTATCGGGTAAGACATTATTAAGGAGACACACTTCATACCAGTACGTTTGACATAAATATGATTACCGTAAGTTACCGTAAGTGACGATGTTCTATCTGAAATTGAGTAAATAGAGATTGTGTTTATAAAATTCTTCGGTGGCTGATTTAGGACAAGCAAAAATTTATTTATCTCGGAATTTTGAAAAAAGATTCGAAATTCGAGATAAGCCTAACTTCTCAAAATTTCGAAATCTTTATTAAATGTTCTCAGGAATTCGTGATTGTTCTTCTTGAAGCTTTGGGATAATGCCTTAAAACTTTGGGATACTATCTCAGGACTGTAGTATATCATGCATTTGGATTAGTTTTGACCTATGAACCTAGGGATGCAGACAGAGAGCATTGGACCGGTCACCTTTGGATCCAGGGGTGGACGCACCGCCGTCGCTGTATTGCTTTCGACCAGCATGACCTTGCCTGTTCGGGCCACTATTCATTTGAGAAAGTGCCTTTTTCTAGACACGAAAAGTAGCCAACTGAAGGACGGTGATGTTTTTTGTGAATGGAAATGGATGGCTTTGGTCTAACACTTCTCAGGCTAACATAAAGAAAACGTAAAAAACGAGAAATGTGGTCAGCAACACACGTCATCCCCTGAGTACCAATGTGTTCTATGTGCCAGTAGGCACATAGAACACATTGGAACTCAGGGGACGTCATGAAAGAAGTCGATTCGCATGGAAGGATTAATAATACGAAAGGGTCTGCTTTCACTGGGACAGGACATCTACTGTTCAGTCCTGGTAATTCATCCTTGTTTCCTCGGCCAAAAAACTGGTCCTTCTACGGCAATTGCTGTGAAGCTTGTTCGATTGGGTAAAAATCATCAGGGGGCAGGGCAGTAACTTTAATATGTGAAAGCAGTTTGAGATACATGTGTATATATAATCACAATCAATGTGCAGAATCTTTAGCTCAGATCATGCCAGTATCATGAACCATGTGAATGCTGAGAAAAAATCTTGGAAGTAAGCAGTCGACTTGCTCAATATGTATAGTATGAGTGAAAATAATATGCATCATAATAACCACAAACTTAAGTATCCCACTACTTCTATATTGGTAACACCAGAATCTGACATCAGTTTCTGATGTTATAAACATAGAAGAAGCAGAACACATAGTTTCTAGTGGTTATGTTTCAACTTGTACTGTAACTTGTAAGATTAGCAATACAGCCTTGTGCAACCCACGTGGTTTGGTCCGTGTGTACAACCTGGAAGTTGTGCAATTTCTGCCACCAAAAGGCTTTCTGAAGAAGTCATCCTCGGCAGTATTTTTGTTGTGGATATTTTTCCTTTCCTCGGCATTTCCTCAGCACTACTGATTGCTAAGGGTGAATTACCAGGGCTGATTGTTAATGGTCCCATTTGCGTAGCCACGGGTTGGGTATGGGGTCTGGGGCATTGCCCCCCCCCCCCCCCCCCCTGAAAGTTTCGCTGCCTCTTCCGACAAAAACGTTGACCCAATGCAACTTTCACATAACATATAGCGCCCTAAAATTGTCTCCAATACTGGGATGCACACGCTATAAATGCCTCAGCTTCGCTTTTGGAGCAATGAATTTTGCGAAATTTTCTTGGGATGGGACCTCTGGTCGTTCCCCCTAGTGGTACTAAAGGCTAACAGTAGTCCAACGGGTACAGACAGTTCATCCTATACAACTGTACCAAATAAGCATAACACAGCATGACCTAGCATGAAGTACGACCTATATCAACTGCAGAATAGTGTAATGTCTTGGGTGAAGTGATAGTTCTACGGGTTAACCGTACACCAATATGATTAAAGACCGAGCATCCTATACTACCATACTAGACGACCATTCATTACACCCACCCACTCCACAATACCGCTTGGCCTTGCATTACGTTCTACCCATACCAACCGTAGGACAGTATAACGCCTAAAGTGGATCAATAGTACTAAGGATTAACATTGACCTACATACATACCGTACACACTGTACATCTTACTAGACAACCATGCAGTTCCACCACCCACCCCCACAATACCGCCTGGCAAAGCAATACAAAACAGTCGGTAGGTAAGTAGTACCAAGGGCTAACAAGAAACCTGACCCGAATAACTATGGTCGGACTGTACAGTGGACATCAACAGCGGCCAACGTTTCTATGACGCAGTGTGCGCATCATGACGTGATCAACCGTTTCGCGGGGAAAACTTTCAAGAAAACTGACCTTCTTTGTCAGTGTTTCATCATATAGACCTACCCATACTAAAGCCCTGTGTGTTCAAACAAATTATATATACAATAGCGTAACATATATATATGTAGTAAGTACGCCACATTCCGGACCAAGCTGGATAGAGCGGCGGTTTCGCACTGGGAAAGGTTGCACCGACAAAGCTCCGGTTCCGCGCTGCACAACTTACTGTCTCCCTTCGTAAGGTTCCGCTCCACATTCTCCAGACATTTCCAAAAATGACATGCCATTTTCTCTCTTCAGGTGCGAATATTCTTTAACTTAGTTATCTAACTCATAACATGTATTACATTTCCCAAATCCACTAAAAACATATAACACCATCTGACCACAGGAGTCTGTAACTTGACATACATGCATGCAATATGATACATACATGTACAACCGAGCGAAGCGAGGAAGGAGTGCAATGCACCCTCGACTGGTCATATGACATTCACGCCTCGCATTACGATTCAAATCAACTTTCCCCTTATTTTTCTCTTCACACTTACTCACAAATGATTTATCTATCTAACGGCTGAATGGTTCGATTCACAATTCTCAATTACATACTTTATTGCACGATTTTCCTCCAAAAAATTACGGAATTTAAATCTGCCGCGACACCATGTCATCCTTCGCGAAGCTGAAGTGAACAGTCGACAGTTTTACTTGACGGGATCAACAAAGCGAAACGAAACGGGTTTACCGTATGACGAATTCCCCGCGAAATTTGAATCGCTTTAACGTGTCTAAAGCTATGTTTGACTGCGGGAAAGGATAAAGTGTTTATTAGCTCTTATGAATCGTGGAGAACTGCAGCATGGCAAATTTGCAAGACGTCGTTAACCTTCTGCTGCTGCTGTAAGTACTTTTCGGAACTTAACTGAAAATCTGTTTACCTTTCACGTTTTACAAGGAATAGGCCTATTCGCATTTAACAAATACACATCCCATAGTTTGAGTCCTAACACAGGAATCTGTAGCTTGTCATGTGGGCCATATATAAAACCCTCTAGAGGATAATATATGGCCCATAGGACAAGTTCCTGACTCTTGTGGTCCCAATTGGAAAAAGATAAACCACATATTTCCAGTAGTATCTCATAAGCTATATTTTGGCGTGTTGATATTTTTGTAATTTGGACCTAAACCATAGCTCATGCCACGATATGACAACAGGTGTGTCGAACCTTTTGTTATAAAGGCTACAGATATTTGGGGGCCAAATTACTAAAAATGTACAATTCCTGTAGCATTGTGTCGTCTGTTATTCCATTATTCCATAACCATTTTTTCGGGCCACCATGTGCAAATCAACTGTGGCATAACCTTTTTTTCAAGTTATGCCTCCACCCCTCCCCCAAAAAACTCACAAAATCAAGACCATGTGATTTTATTGTGATTTATTTATAGAAAATAAAAAACTTAAATAAGTGCATACAACTGTAATACAACACAACACACCAGGGGCGTAGCTGGGATTCTATAATTGGGAACCTAGCCATTTTTTTTTTGGGGGGGGGGGGGGCATACCATGCATGCTATTTGTAAAGTTGTTGTGGGGTTTCGGGGTCCTGGCCTAGTCCTAGCTAGGACCCTCCCGCTGTTATCCCTCCTCCCACTTCCCTTCATGGAAGTGGGAGTAGGGGGGTAACGACCGGAGGGTCCTAGTTATGACAAGGAGGTGGGAGGAGGGGGTGACGACCAGTGGGTCCTAGTTTGGACAAGGCCTCTCCAGAGAATATTTTGCAAAATTTATTGCTCCAAGATCGAGTCTGGCAATTGTAGCATGTGTAGCCCTATATAGGAGAGCATTTTTGGGCTCTTAAGTTGTTTGAAACTTGCATGAGATCAATGTTTTGTTTGTTTTTTGTGTTTTTTTTTTTTGGGGGGGGGGGGGGGGGGGGCTGTGGCTACGCCACTGCAACACACCAGTATACATTCTATATTTATTGATGTTTAACGTCATTGTCAGCATTTGGGCTATATCATGACACAACATAAGTGTAAACTCAAGTTTTGCCCATTGTTTGTGCTTATGTTGCCCCTCTGTCCACAGCGTGATTAGAGGAAATCAGTCACTTTTTGGGGGAGTGCCTGACGGAATTTGGTCGAAAACGTTTATGTGATAAAAGTCTAAAGTTGCATTGTGAAAATCAAATTCATCGGACAGTTTTCCTTATTTTTGCAACCCAAACTTTCCCGAAAACATATGAAACTAACAGAAACATACGATTTTTTCCAAACTGGTTGGGATGGGGGTGGGGGGGGGGGGGAGTTAAAATGTATGCGTTTGAAAATTATTTCTGGCAATTAGTACACCGAACCATTCAGTTGCCAAATGTTCTCTCACAACAACTCAATTCAGCCAGCGTCATTCACAAAAATATGGAGCTTAGAATCCGTGCGAAAATGATGCCCCCCCCCCCCCCCCCCCGCCACACCCACAGAGAGAGAAAGAACATTGCAACCTTGACTCTCATGGGAAAAATCACTTGAAGGCCATATTGAGCGAAAAAATGTTGGAGGTCGGTTTGGGTGAAAATGTTGGCGGCCGGTTTAGGTAAAATTGTGGGAGCCGGTTTGGGTCAGGTGGAGGCTGATTTGGGCGAAAATGTTGCGTGTTTGGGCATCTTCCCCCACATTTGACCTGGGCACAGAGAACAAATCCCATATTTATATGCTTACATTAATTAGTGCCGATAATGATAAACCATTTTTATTTTAACACGGTAAATTAAACTGATGTCAAATCAAACGCAGCAATTTCAACAAATGCATAAATGAGTTTTAAAGTTCTCTTCGGTCCGTTTCCAATTCCGACTTATTCGACAAGTTTACTTTCGTTTTAGTGTTGGGTGATATGGTGTCGCGGCAGATTTAAATTCCGTCATTTTTTGGAGGAAGATCGTGTAATAAAGTATGTAATCGAGAATTGTGAATCCAACCATTCAGGCGTTAGATAGATAAATCATTTGTGAGTTAGTGTGAAGAGAAAAATAAGTGGTAAGCTGATTTGAATCGTAATGCGAGGCGTGAATGTAATATGACCAGTCGAGGGTGCGTTGCACTCCTTCAGGCTTCTTCGCTTCGCTCGGTTGTATCACAAGTACTCGGCACAAGCTGGGAAATCGAAAGAAAAATGATATTTGATACCATCTTTGAATCTATGCTGACGTGCCCCTGTAATGGTATATAAATATTAACAAGGTACACAACTCGCTTTTCGAAAACGATAGCACTCATCTTCGTTATACTCACCTCAAATTTGATTCACACAACATATCCAAAAATACCCAGTATCAATGGAAAGGGGAATGAATAAGCTTTACAGTGGTGCATTATATGACCGTTGGGTGTTCTTGGGTTGTTCGTGATAACTGGGAGAAGTCGCAGAAAAAGCCGAAAAACATTTAGTCGGACAAGATAGTGCACAGTGGAATGTGGTTTACGAGCGACAATTATCCGATTTATTATAAATAATTCGAGGTCCCATTGTCTATGGAGGGCAGATTCAAATATTAACCGTATACCTTTATCAATTACTAATCTCGGATCCACATTTATTCATTTCTGGACTTCACATTTAACGTTTATACACTTTTTAGTCATAACTTTGTCATCTTTTCCCAAGTTGACGGCGTCCATAGATACGCGACTTGCGCAAAAAAACATTCCCCATTCTCCCATTGGCTTATTTTCATCGATGATTTTCTCGGCATAAATAGTAGCCAATGGGATGTCATTGTGTCCATCTTCGCTTCTATGGATGCCGTTAGCTTGTTTAGTTTTCAAGGGAAGGTTAAAAAAATGTATAAACGGCAAATGCAATCGCCAGAAATGAATAAATGTGGATCCGAGGTTGGTAACTGATAAAGGTATATGGTTAATATTTGAATCTTCCCTCCATAGACAATGGGGCCTCGAATTATTTATAATAAATCGGATAATTGTCGCTCGTAAACTTCATTCCACTGTGCACTATCTTGTCCGACTAAATGTTTTTCGGCCTTTTCTGCGACTTCTGCCAGTTATCATGAACAACCCAAGAACATCCAACGGTCATGTAATACACCACTGTAAAGCTTATTCATTCCCCTTTCCATTGATACTGGGTATTGTTGGATACGTTGTGTGAATCAAATTTGAGGGGGGTATAACGAAGATGAGTGCTATCGTTTTCGAAAAGCGAGTTGTGTACATTGTTGATATTTATATACCATTACAGGGGCACGTCAGCATAGTTTCAAAAATGGTATCAAATATCATTTTTCTTTCGATTTCGCAGCTTGTGCCGAGTACCTGTGGGTTGTATATGTACATATCATATTGCATGCAAGTATGTAAAGTTACAGACTCCTGTGATCTGACTAAGTAGAAATAAACAATCTGAACGTGGGAGAAATAATTTATTGTCAAATGCACGATTTCAGCCTGCAAAATTGCATGAAAAAGGCCGATACTGCTCATTTTAGCCACCCAGCACCCCCAAAAGCAGAATTTTCCCACTACCCCATTTACCTAACCCTGGAGCATATAACTCCCTGTTTCTAAAATGTGAAAAAAACTATATGTTTCCATTTCAATTTTCAGTTACATGCCTGTTAACAGCTCCGTGTAAAAATGACATTTTAAAAAAATAGCCAATTTTTCAAAGCCACCGTTTCCCATCATATTATCCTCTGGTATTCTAGGTATCACTGAACTAAATATTTGAATTAGAAATACCCGCCTTGAAATGTTGCACTCGGAAGTGATGCAATCTCTAAAAATAAACTGCCTTGGGAAAATAAATTGTTTCAATAAATGTTTGAAGCATTCTATTGACATCTTCCATTATTGATGAATATTCCAGATAAAAAAGAGTGTGATTTGATGACTGTTGGACCTAAAAAATACAATTTACATTTGGTGTGTTTTTGTAGGGAATTCCCTGGAAAATATGTGCACGTGACCGGTACTTCCCTTGCTGTCAATCTTTCTCTCTTATTTGTTGCATGACCCCCTGTTTTGGGGTCAGAAAAAGTTGTCTGAAGGGCTATACTTGACAAAGATATTTGAATGCCAAATTTAAAGTGATGCGAGCGATCATATTTTTTTTTGCCTGAACGTTATAATGGTCGCCTATGGGAAAATATTTAGTTCCGTGATACCTTTACCCCTATACATCAGACTTCAATTCTGTGACCAAAATTTCAAATTTCTCTTGTCCAATAAACAGCCTAATGTAATCATATATATCCGATACTAAAAATGTATCTCCAATATACATGGCATTAGTTTTAACATATATGCTCTATGTTTAAAATTTTACTGTGCAATAGTGCGAAACTGAAGAGCGGAACCTAAACTCGAGTTAACGAAGGGAGGCATCTGTTTGGAGTTATTATGTGCTTTTACTAGAAATGCATAGTATTCCACACGTGATACACAAAATTTAGTGCACAACCCAAATTGCATTGACTTCTCACCAGCAATATTCGTTTGTTCTCTGACGTCAACTGTGGTTTGCTTCAAAAAGTGGCTTAAAATTCTAGATACACTTTCGCGATACCGTCGGCTAACGTTCAGAAAACATGCACGACACATCCCCTTGAAAGGATATTTTTCTTTTTGAAAAAAATTACCCGATGTCGACATATTCCCAAAGTCACGGCCAAAACCGGCCAGCGCTATTTACAAAAATCACCATTCAGATTTCATTATTTTTTGTCTCAAAAACATAGCTTATGACCCCTCATTGGAACGATCTCGGTCAGCTCATTCCAATGAGGGGTCATCAGCAATGTTTTTGAATAAAAAAAATAAAAATATTTAGTTATTCAAGAATTTTGTTTGTGGGTGTCCTGTTCTTTTCGTGTTAGATAAAGGGTTACTGTAAGAGATAGTGGCGCTCAAGGTTCATGTCAACAGTGTTACTGTGGGGGGTGCTACATTTTCAACATAGATTATAGATCCCCATTGTTTGAGGTTTATTGGTTCCTTCTAGTCCAGGCACATTAGACATAAAAATGAGAAAGTAAGGAAAAAAATCGGAGAAAGCTGATTTTTTTATATGTTTCCGGGACACACATTGCGGATAAAGTGTGAAAAGTCCCCGCGAATCCGAGTTGAGCTTTTTTAGGTATAGCGTTTTTTTTTATGAAAAAAAAAAATTAAAAAAAAATTCGACCCAGCTCCATATTTCTCATTCTTATTCGCCTTAGTAGGGTGAGAATCATAAATATCGTGCTGAATTATATTGAGAATACATATCCCCAACAGAAAATGCCAACTTTGTACCAATCCTCACACTCAATGGTGAAATATTCACGAAAATGTACAAAATTACGAAAAAAATTTATTGTTTTCAAACACACAACGGTACACAACGTCCATTAAATCAAATCTACGACTACTTTGGGAGTTAAATTATATATAAAAAATTGCAGAAAAGCAGTGGCTTTATAATGATATATAACAATAGTCATTTATTCCATAATGAAACTGGTGAAACGTGTGAAATATTAACCATACCCCCTAAACTCAAATTCAAACGGCATCGACTTTTTTCATTCAAATACCGTATTATAGCATCATTGTTTCAATTTCCATGTTGCCAGAGGTGACTTTACAACAGCTGACGCTGTCAATCAAGAAAGTGTCAACCATCTAATGTCAAAATTACACGAACTGCTCCCGAATGCGTCCGTAGGACGCACAGGAAAGCTTTGGGTACAATACTACGAGCAAATAGGTCTTCCTCCAGTTGTTCTTGAGAGCAGAGCGCACAGGCGTCTGGGAACTCCACACATATTGTGTTCGCAATATGATTCCAGTATTTCACGCAGGTGGTCATTTTGCATACGCAAAAGTTCTCATCTCTATTTGCAGCAGATGAATGAGCTAACAGAAATAATGCAACAGGATGATTTGAAGTTGTTCACTGAGAAAGGTTACTTTACCATAAGGCGCTCAGATAAATTCTGGGACGGGATATATTCTTATCAGACCATAGAGCAGTGTTTAATGAGAATGTTCAAGCTCCCTGGTGGTCTCACACATGGCAGGGGAATAACCGATAGCACTGTTGCGAAATGGGTACATGGACTACCTCTTTGCCTTCCGATATGTAATGCTCTCGAAAATTTTGTTCATGTTCACACTGGTCATGGCGAACAACATCGGGATCTCCGTCAAAGTTCACAATTGATTGATGCCAATGATATTACCAAATTATTGAACTGGCTCAGAGTGCATTCCCCCTTTCAGAATAGAGATCCACTACAATTAGTCTCTATAGCGACCGGGCTTGTGGCCGACGAAACTGTGAACTGTGACCAAGTTCGCAAAATTGGTGAATGTTGCGTATCGAATGCTGTAAGCAAAACGTTCAACAGCATCAAACTACGACGTGTTGACACTGTGAAGTCTTTCGCATCGATGGCAAATAGCATCAAAGTCCGTGGAAGTAAGGTAGTGATTGACCCCACAATTCTGTTCAACCGCATCACATGTGTTATTCAGTCACAAGTAGAGATGGAAGAGTATCTCAAATATGAACTCGCCCCGAAACCACCAGCATTGTTTGATTCTGCTGGAATGAGGAAGACACAGAAAAGCACGCTCGGTAAGATCCACAAAACATACGGTTCCGAGCAAACTAAAATCCCAGAACATTCTCTGTTTGTTGTAGATGGTGGATGTTTATTGAGGGCAATTGTATGGCCTAAACAGTCGTCATATAAGGACATATGTACATCATATTCCAATTATCTAGTGAGGCATTTTGGGGCGAACGTCGTGGTTGTTTTTGATGGTTATGCTTGTACAATGTCGACAAAGGGCATGGAACAAGCCCGTAGATCTAAAGACAGGTATTCCATTGATATCAATATCTCACCCGAGTTACCAGCCACCACACCCCAATCCGATTTCCTTGCAAATGCCAAGAACAAAACCCAACTGATAGATCTTCTAATGCAGGAGCTATCTGCTATCAATATTCAGTCCAAGCAGGCCGAGGCTGATGCTGATGTACTGATAGCCGAAACTGCACTTGACATCGCTCAAGATGACAACAATGTTGTCGTTGTGGGAACAGACACAGACTTGTTAGTCATTCTTACCTCTCGAGTTCAACCGGGATGTAATATTCACATGATGTATTCCATTACCCCAAACTTACTAGTTTCAGTTAGTGAAATAGCAACCAAAATGGGTGACCATAGAAGCAACCTCTTTGTAGCACATTCTATAAGTGGTTGTGACACTACTTCTGCACTCTTTCGAGTTGGTAAGAAGAAAGTATTCAGTACAATTGTCTCCGATGTTACTAGCGACTCACAACAGTATGTCAACACAATTTTGGCGGATGACAGTACACCAAGTGCAGTAGCCGCTGCCGGGGAACAACTACTCCTGATCTTATACGGGAGTAAAACTGTTTCCTCTCTCGACCAATATAGATTTGTCACTTACAAGCGTTATGTAGCAAAATCTAAACTGAATAAACCCATCGACCTAGTCTCACTCCCTCCAAGCAGCGATGCTGCACAACAACATGTCTACAGATGTTATCTCCAGGTCCAACAATGGCTGGGCACTTCGCTTCCTCCGACGGATTGGGGGTGGTCGCTAGACAATGGACTTCTTATACCGACTGCAGCCACAAAGCCATGTGCCCCCGATAACCTACTGAATCTGATCAGTTGTGGTTGCAAGAGTGCTTGTACAAAAAGGTGTGGGTGTAAGAAGGCAGGACTCTCTTGCTCAGGTTTGTGTAATTGCAGTTCGGATTCTTGTAACAACCACAGAAACACTGTCCTGTCGGAAATTTCTGAGTTCGAAGAATAATATGTATATAGGTCATGTCATTTCTGTATATAGCGTTGATAATAGTCAATATAACTTAATCCATGTTGATTGATTTGTACATTCTGTAAATATTATTTATTGATTTTTGTACATTCTGTAAATATTATTTATTGATCTAATGCTGCCAGACACAGACGTGTCTGTTCGGTCCCAAGCCCGAAAATAGTTGAGTTCTCATGCTGTCGAATTTTATGCCAAAAGGGGAACTCGACCAGAAGCAGAGGGGGGTCTTCCATAATGTCTATTTTGTAAGCAATGATAAAAGTCTTCAAATGGTGGTGGATTTTTTATCGTCTGTCCAACTGACATCCCGTTCTGTACTACGACCCTTTGGGCAAATCCGTTAGGAAAATCATCATTTTTTGCGTAAATCCGATACTTTTTTGTGAATTTTCAATAATTTTTCGCAGAAATTGTCACAGAATGCACATTTTCCTCTAGGTAAATGTATATTAGACATTATGTATCTCGAAATACGCGTAAACAAAAAATACAGTTGGATCAATTCGAGGTTACAAAGTTCGTGCGATTTTTTAAAAAAAATTTTCAAACGCGTTTTCGAAAAAAGGCTGTAGAAAAAAAAGCTCAACTGGGATTTTAGAGGACTTTTGTCTAATCGTTCAGTGACATGTACTCGACATTCCCTGAAAAAAATCAGCTTTCTCCGATTTTTTTTCCGTAGTGAAACCTAATGTTCTTGGGCTATTTTGCGTTTATGCGAATGACCGTGTTTGAATGGGGTAGGTCAAGTTCACTGTGAAAATTACCGTTAAAAATACGGTTAACTTATAATCAATCCTGTTGCCGGTACATCTACGGTCTACCATAGAATATTATGCAGTGGCGTAGATAAGGGGGGGGGGGGGCAGGGGCGCAGCCCCCCCCCCCCCCCCCCCCCCCACCAGAAGTTTTGTCGGGACCATTTTTAGGCGAATTTATGCCTAATAACATTAAAATGCTGGCTTTGGGGATAAAAACATGCCATTTTGGGTGAAAAAGACCACTTTTCAGTACATTTACAGTAAACAACAGATTCTTTCTGTTTGTTTGGGTTTTTGTTGTTGTTACACTGTCGGAAATTTTTCGGTCTGTCGGAAAATTTTGGGCTTGCCCCTCCGCCAGCGAAAAGCTATCTACGCCACTGATATTATGGTGAAAATACCATAGTTTTTAGGCCCTCTCGTCATCACTCATGTAAACTATACGTGAAATCTCTTTGGCCAGGGGCGGACTAGGCCAAGAAAAGTTACCAGCAAATGCACCGGGGTGGGGGGCCGTGAGAAAATTTTGATTTTTCGAACTAAAAGAACGCCGCTTCCTTGCATCTGAGCGGCGATCAATTGCATTCCACATAGACGACATTTCGATGGCATATTTATATCATCTTCGTCACTTAGTCGTAAAAATGGTTGCTCGGGGTGGGGGGTGGGGGTGGGTGGGGGGCTCTTGGACCCATTGAGCCGACCCTAGTTCGACGCAGGGGGAGAAAAATTTGATTTTTCAAGTTGTCAGAACGCTGTTTACTTGCATCTGAGCGATCAAATGCAGGCTAGCCTGCTGGTAAATCGAAATGTCTGTGTGTGGACTGCTTTAAAGGCAGTCCACACAAGAGAGCATTTCGGTATACCGATAGTCTATGCAATCAAATCGATTTCGCCTGTTGGCCATTTTCACAGAATTTCATGCACCAACACGTGATGGGCTACATCAATTTTGGGGCTCCTCTATAAGGGGGGGGGGGGGGGGGGGGGCGCCAGGAACTTCCCGGTGTACCGTATGGCCGTCCGCCTCAGTCTTTAGCGGCCAAATTTGTAAATAGAAAAAAGAAACTTTCTCAGCTAACTTTACTCTTTTTTCACACTATATTTTAGGAGTCGCTGCTGCTGCTACCTTGGCACTTCACATATCGTATCGCAGAAATTTCTGGGATGAGCATCGACATGCGTTGAAATATGTAATGCTTGGAGGTTGCTTTACCCAGCTGGCTGGTGTGTGCGGTTTTGTTACATATCTTACTCTAGCTATCACACAACACCAAGGTAGGTTTGTTTTATATCTTTTCTTTATCCTGAATGTATATTATTGTTGAATTCAGATGGAAAGTCTCGGATACCTTCCTCTGAAAATTGTAGTTTAAATTGAATCAGGTGTTCTGTAATGGGCCGGAGGTGGGGGGGGGGGGGGAGGGGGGTGGGCGTCACTAACCGTTCCAAATTTTAAATTTTCAAGGCGGAAGGGAGCAAGGATGGGACTTGGATAGCCACTCAAGATCCAATTATGATTTTCAAGGCCAAGTAGAGAAAAGGATGTTCAGTGTCCTCCCTATTCCACACTTGGACCCAAAGGCCGTAAATATAACAAGCGCCACATTGGCGTCAACTTCCATTGCATTGCCTTATCGGGACACCTACGCCATATCTTCGCGTAATGTGATCGAAAAATATATACTTGAGGGACTCAATTG
>CM062289.1:328303888-328519216 GCA_031216915.1 Pictodentalium vernedei | reverse complement strand
TGGTGAGCCACAGAGTGTTAAGGTAATATTCTACCAAGGTTATTTTAGAAGCTTGAAAAAAATCCAGAATATCTTTTGATTACTTTAGCACCCTCACACCGCCACCGCCCTAATATATATATGTATATACGAAGCCATGAAATATCAGGAAAACCCTCTTGACCCCTCCCTCACACACTCTCACCCGAAAAAAAAAGAAAAAGAAAAAGATTTATCGAATTACAATTATAAATGGCGGGGGTTTTCTAGGAATGGTCAGTGAAAATGGTTCTATTGAAGTGTTTCCATGTTTATTTTGATAGCCGCTTCAACCCGTCATGTGAGGACCCTGGGAAAATTAACGTAATGCATTGAGTACTTAAGTTGCCCATTCACCCTTTAAAAATTGTATTCTTCTCATTTTTATTTAATATAGCTTGCGTCCCCTCATTGGATCGAGCTCATTGGGCTCGTAGCAATAGTGAGCCACAGAGTGTTAAGGTAATATTCTACCAAGGTTATTTTAGAAGCTTGAAAAAAATCCAGAATATCTTTTGATTACTTTCGCAACCCCACACCGCCACCGCCCTAATATATACATGTATATACGAAGCCATGAAATATCAGGAAAACCCTCTTGAATGCTCTTGACCCCCCCCCCCCCCCCCCCCCCCCCCCCCACACACACACACACTCTCTTACCCGAAAAAAAAAAACGAAAAAGAAAAAGATTTATCGAATGATAATTATAAATGGCGGTGGTTTTCTGGGAATGGTCCGCGAGAATGGTTCTATTGAATTGTTTCCATGTTTATTTTGCTAGCTGTTTCAACCCTTCATGCGCCCAAATAAATATTATGTTCCATGTATTGGAATAAGCCATTACATTGATAGATTATTCCTTGCACACTTCCTCACCCACAGGAACGGTACCAACTTATAAATAGTGATGATTGTACGTATGTTTTTGCCTGCTTTTTTATGTTTTGTTTGTTCCGCCGTCTCCAGCCTCTCGACACTGCAACTGGCCCTTTTTGATCGAGTTGAATGTTTTTGCAATATTACCCTTGACCCCCATCAATTACATGTAATCACAGTTCATCTAGCATATAAGTCACATAACTTTCAACAAGCACTCCTAGGTGGGCCACATGTTGACCGATGGCGGGTAACACAATACTGGAGGAGATCCAGAGTAAGAATGAATATGACTTTAGATATATCTGTAATCGGAGACAATGTGATCCAAACACAGATGAAGACCCTATAGAACGACTTCAAAATGATTGTCAATACTATTCACCAAACGAAATTCGGTCAAATTTCAATATTAAACGGGGGATTTTCGCTATTTCATCTCAATTGTCAGAGTCTCAAAGCTCATTGGGATCCCCTTAAAGAGCTGCTCTTTGAAATACAAGATTCTCAAAACCAGTTTGACATCATAGGTCTTACTGAAATCTTTCAAATTCCGCCAAATATGTCATACCGGCTAAACGGTTACCACAGTTTAATTAAAACATAAGGCCTGATGGAGACGACGGGCGCGGTGGTGTCGGTATTTATATCAAAGAGGACATAGCTTTCAAAATACGACATGACCTTTCCGTCTTCATCCCACACGTTTTTGAATCCCTTTTTATTGAAATCCAATTTAATAAATGTATTAAAACAGTGGGGGTAATATATAGACCCAGTACTCAACCGAAAGCAGATATAGATCTCTTTCTGTCCAAATTAGATGAGTTAGTAGAAAAACTAAATAATGAGAATAAAAAAGCTTATATTATGGGTGATTTTAATATTGACCTCCTGAAAGCTGGCACTCACAGTAATACCACTACTTATGTTGATAATATGATGAGCCAGGCCTTTCTGCCGCACATCACAAAACCAACGCGAGTAACTAGTCATTTGGCTACTTTAATTGATCATATTGTTTTAAATAACACAAGTACATCTCTCTCTGGCATTATTATTACGGACGTGTCGGATCACTTTGCCACCTTTTATACAGAGACTCACCAAAAACCCACAGATACACCAACGAGTACACTGAGGCATAGGCTAGATAAAGGTAGCATAGCAAACTTTAAAATACTTTTATCCCAGGCTGACTTTTCATCAGTATATGAGTCTAATTGTCCTAATTTAGCATATGATATACTTTCTAACATATTTTCATCAGCTTTCGAAAAAGCATTTCCACATGAGACGCACGCTATTAGGTAAAAGATTCATAAAACAAAATCCGTGGATGTCCAAAGGACTCCTAATTTCATCACGTAATAAATTGAATTTTTACAATACAAAACTAACAGCGCCAACAGAACAGAATATTAATAATTACAAAAATTACTTCCGAATATTCAACAAAATAAAAAAAACAAAGAAAGGCAATGTACTACAAAGAAATACTCACGGAAAACAAAAACAACTTACGTAAAACATGGCAAATTTTAAATGAAACAATAAACAGAACTAAATGCGTTTCTTCTTTACCATCCTTCTTTGTGAAAGAGGAAAATAAGGAAATAAATAATCCCAATGAGATCGCCCAAGAATTCAACAATTCCTTCTCAAATATAGGGAAAATTACGAGTGAGGAAATATCCAACCCCACAAAACATTTTTTAGATTACATAGATAACAATTCTCCACACAACTTTTTTATAACACCTACAACACCGATAGAAATAATAAATGTTACCATGTTAATGAAATCTAAAAATAGTGAGGATTGTGAAGGTATGACTACATGCCTACTTAAACATACAATTGAAAAGATTGCAGAACCTCTGACCCACATAATTAACAACTCGTTTACTCAAGGCATAGTTCCCGACAAAATGAAGATAGGTAAAGTAATTCCAATTTTCAAAGCAAGCGACGAACTAAGTTCAATAATTACAGGCCCATCAGTATCTTACCAGCCTTCTCCAAAGTGCTAGAAAAAATAATGTCAAATAGAATAACTAAATACCTAGACTCATTCAACATTCTTTACCATCAACAATACGGATTCAGAAAGTCTCACTCAACTATACATCCCGTGATGCAACTTCTTAAGCATATAGGTTCAGAAAACAACAAAGACGCCAAAAGCAATACCTTAGCAGTATTTTTAGATCTCTCTAAGGCCTTTGACACTATAAATCACAATATTTTGTTGAGTAAACTGGAAAAATATGGATTTAGTGGAATAAGTAGCAATTGGTTTAGGGGCTATCTATCTAATAGGTACCAATACGTCCAATGCGGGGACAAAAAAAAATCTGATTTAGCCGAAATAACGTGTGGCGTTCCACAAGGATCAATACTTGGCCCCCAACTATTCTTGTTATATATTAACGATATTAACACCGCAACATCATTTAACCTTCTTTCATTTGCAGATGATACCTCTACGTTCGAATCGTCCTCTAATGTCGAGCGTCTGGCGACACGTGTCAATGATGAGCTCAACAAAGTATTTGAGTGGTGCTCGGCCAACCAGTTAGTTTTAAATGCGAATAAAACTAAGTATACGTTGATCAATCCAACACCCAATAACAGGAATACCGAAATGCCTGACATTTTTAAAAACAATAAGAAAATAGATAGAGTGGGTACCCATGAGGAAGAACAAACTTTGAAATTTTTGTGAATAAACATTGATGAAAAATTATCTTACCAGGCCCATATATCCAAAATCATCTCTAAAATAAGATGGGCAAATTACGCACTGAATAAAGTGAAAAAGATTTTACCACACGAAGTTCTAAAAACTCTATATTACACATTAGTTCACTGTCATCTGGTATATGGTATTCATATATGGTGCACTTCAAGAGTAGTGAGAAAACTTTTCACATTACAAAAACGTTCACTCCGAATTATAAACAACAAAAAATTTAATTCGCATACAGACCCTTTGTTCTTAAAAGATAAAATTCTTAAGGTGAATGGTATGTTCATATTACAGGCCTGCCTTTTCATGTTCGACTGGAAACAAGATATACTTCCCCAGTCCATGAATAATTACTTCAGTATCTTACACAACCCTTCATATATGAACACCAGGCAAACAGGCCAAATACAGGTAAGCAAAACACAGACAAGATCATTGGATAAGCTACCCGTATTTGCGTACTCGAGGTTATGGAATGATCTGGGTGACGAATTTCATAACCTCATTAACCGTAATGAATTCAAAAGAAAACTCAAATTCAAATTGCTGTCGTCATATATTGCTAATGTCCAATGTAACAATCCTTATTGCCCCGACTGTAATGAGTAGATACTTCTTGCACCAACGCCACCATTATCATTCTCAGGTTCTCAGGTCTATATAGACTTTGCCCAAATTATTGCCTCTTTTAACAGGTCAATCGTCATACACATCTTTCTCCTAGTTTGAAGTACCCCTGAGTATCTCGTCCCGTTTCCTTTCACAGTGAGCCACCGGGAGTGCAAAACAGATTTTAATATAGTACTAAATCGTGATGGATGTCGAAGGTGAGGCTGCACACTTAATAATATTCAATTCCACGTCGATTTGCAATGTCGAGTACATAACATATTTATTACAAGGAGGTGACAGGTAGACAGCCAATCTGGCTATGTCATCTCCGTGCGGTACATACATGTGCATTATGTATTGTTATAATAAACATGCATGTAATCAAATCTGTTATGCATGTATAATTATACCGCAAAATAAAAAATCTGAATCTGAATTCTGAGTTCCAAAGTCAGAATTCCGAGCTCTCAAGTCAGAATTTTGAGATTACAAACTCAGAATTCTGAGTTCCAAAGTCAGAATTCTGAGATTACAAACTCAGAATTCTGAGATTACAAACTCAGAATTCTGAGTTCCAAAGTCAAAATTTTGAGTTCTAAAGTCAGAATTCGGTGTTTGTTTTTGTTCTTACCATGTTCCAAATAAGCTTTCGTACGGAAGTTCTAAAGTCAGAATTCTGAGTTCCTAAGTCAGAATTCTGAGCTCTAAAGTCCGAATACTGAGTTCTAAAGTCCGAATTCTGAGTTCTAAAGTCAGAATTCTGAGATTAGCTATGGCATAAGTAAGAGACCGGATTTTATACAATAAAATACCTAAAATTTACTGAATATTTATATTCTGCAATCCTTCTAGTACAGACTCGGAGAAATCTTTTTCTCGTTCTTTCCAGGAACGGACAGTAAGACTAGTTGCAATTTTGGGTGTCTAAATTTCACAAGGGATGCCATTTTTCTTGTGTTTGTTTACTTTTTATGAAGTTCACCAAGGGTCAAATCCACACAGTTCACAAGAACAAATATGGAGTCATGAGAGAGTGCATCAATGTAAAATGAAGAATGTCCAATGTGGCTTTTGTCAGTCTGCTGTGACTATATGCCTACAATTATGTGCCATTTTGCACGAAATCTGTGTCAAATTGGTAAAAACGATGAGACTGATACACCAAAAAAGGGAAAATTACCAAACTTCCTCTGTGACCATTTCTGGTGTTGCATAAGTATCCGTACTGATTTACCACCCTCCTTGAAAAGAGAAAGAGGCAGACTTTCTACTGTAGCGTATAACCTGAGGACTGAAAAGGGATATAAAACCAGGATCCGAGTCTCTGGGGTTAGGGTCATTTTAGAATTCAAAGAGTCCATGTCTGGAAAGTGGAAGGAGTATGTGGAATAGGTAGTTGAGTTATGCTTGTGATTATACTGTTCCCCGGACTGTAACATTGCTGTGTTTTGCAACATGGATTCAAAGAATCCGAATGAGCTGTCTTAACACTGTAACTATTGTTATACTGTAACTTTTGTGTTCACAAATACCCCTCAGTTGACATACACACTGTATGCGCTTACTCTATGTATATGTATATGTATGCTGCACATATATGATACAGTACACTCAGCTATCTCGTAAGGTAGGAAGAATCAACCCCGGTGAGTAGCTTAAATACACCCCCCCCCCCCTCCACTCCATATACACACATAAACAAACACCCACCACCACCAACCAGACCTTTTGATTACTCTCAGCAATATGAGATGTATATGTATATGTATGCTGCACATGTATGATACAATACACTCACCTACCTCGTAAGGTAGGAAAAATCAACCTCGGTGAGAAGCTTAAATACACCCCCCCCCCCCCCCCCCCCCCACTCCACATACACACATAAACAAACACCCACAACAACCAACCAGTTCTTTTGATTACTCTCAGCAATATGTTAATCCTACTATCTTAGCAACTCTGTCCCTGGAAGTAATAGCAGTGCATGCATTCACTCCAATAACTTCAAAACTCCCTACCAATGATCAGACTATGCATATGTATGCTGACTCATGTATGGATGCGCAATTTTTATCATTTGCTGAGATATCGTATTATCGTATTAAACATTAACAAGCTTGTAGCCGCTTTGATCTCACCCGCAACTCAGCATACCCACTCAAACCCCAACCGAAACTCATGGTACCCACTCAAACCCTAACCGAAATACCAGTCTTCGATACAGATGCCTATTTTCTCGACACAGCTGTTTGCGTGTATACACGAATTGGTAAACCTAGCTCATAATTCATTTTTCATCAAAACAATTATTGCACAGCATAAACTTGTATCTATACGAATGCAATTATATGAGCATGCGTGGGTCACCATGCCCCGTCTGCACGTGCGTGCCGTCTTATAGATGCACCTTTATGAACAGTAATTTGAAAGCCTCCTAATCCCATATTATTAAAAATTTTCTGTTGCAGGTTGTGTTTTGCAACACGGGCTCTAAGACTGTATACTGCAGCGCGTGTGTGGAAAAAGACCTCTCACTTGATACTCCCACCCACAACCCCATGTATGCTGACTCATGTATGGGTGCCGTCTTATAGATGCACCTTTATGAACAGTAATTTGAAAGCCTCCTAATCCCATATTATTAAAATTTTCTGTTGCAGGTTGTGTTTTGCAACACGGGCTCTAAGACTGTATACTGCAGCGCGTGTGTGGAAAAAGACCTCTCACTTGATACCCCCACCCACAACCCCATGTATGCTGACTCATGTATGGGTGCGCAATTTTTATCATTTGCTTAGATATCGTATTATCGTATTAAACATTAACAAGCTTGTAGCCTCTCTGATCTCACCCGCAACTCATCATACCCACTCAAACCCCAACCGAAACTCATTATACCCACTCAAACCCCAACCGAAATACCAGTTTTCGATACAGATGCCTATTTTCTCGACACAGCTGTTTGCGTGTATACACGAACTGGTAAACCTAGCTCATAATTCATTTTTCATCATAACAATAATTGCACTGCATAAAGTTGTATCTATACGAATGTAATTACAAGAGCGTGCGTGGGCCGCCATGCCCCGTCTGCACGTGCGTGCCGTCTTATAGATGTACCTTTATGAACAGTAATTTGAAAGCCTCCTAATCCCATATTATTAAAATCTTCTGTTGCAGGTTGTGTTTTGCAACACGGGCTCTAAGACTGTATACTGTAGCGTGTGTGTGGAAAAAGACCTCTCAATTGATACCCCCCACCCACAACCCCATTGAATATGATTGCAGCCTACGCACATGTATGATCGAGCGCTATATTTATCACAAAAGGGATGAATGATCAATTTCGTCATATTGCTTAAATGCCAATTACCCCCCCCCCCCCCCCCCCGCCCACACACACACACACCACAATTATTTTAGTAGCTTTTATCACAAAAGGGATGAATGATCAATTTCGTCATATTGCTTAAATGCCAATTACCCCCCCCCCCCCCCCCCGCCCACACACACACACACCACAATTATTTTAGTAGCTATGTCCCTAGAAGTAGAAGTAATAACAGTTCATATATTGACTCCAAAACTCCCTACCAAACATCATTCTATGCATATGTACACTGACTCATGTATGGGTGTACATCTTTATCACCTAAAACATTTGCGTTGATCTCTCATTGCAGACTCACAAGCTTATAGCCAATCTGATCCCATCCGCAACTTACTGTACCTTCTCAAACCCCAACCGAAACGACAATCTTCGGTCCAGATGCCTATTTTACCGGCGCAGCTGATTGTATGCATCAACGAATAGGTAAACCTTGCAGTCCGTTTCTCGGCAAAGCATTAATTGTATCGCATGCACTTGTATCTATACGAATGCAGTTACACGAGCATGCGTGTGTCATCTTCCACCGCATGCACGCGTGTGCCGTCTTATAGATGCATTTTTTTATGCACCAGTAACTTGTAAGCCTCCCAATGCCCTCTTATTGAAACTTTCGGCTGTATGTTGTGTTTCGCAACACGGGTTGAAAAATAACTCGAATGAACTGACCTTACATGGCAACTCGTGTGTGGATAAAGACCTATGACTGTATACCCCCCACCCCCACCCTCGAATATGCTTGCTCTCACACGCATGCGCGATAGAGTTCACTTACCTATCTCCCAAGGAAGGAAAGATCAATCTCGTTGTACAGCCTAAAAACAAATTAGGTGTTCCCGACCAACACCCACCCACTAAGACCAACCTTTCTACCATGCAGCCATGCCCCCAGGAGTAATAGGCTTTCAATTCATTACTCCCTACCAAATATCAGATTATGTGTATGTATACTGACTCATGTATGGATGTGGATTTTTTAGCATTTTAGATTTACGAAGATCATATTATACAGTAACACGTTTGTAGCCACTCTGAGCCCATCCACAACTCATTATACCCACCGAAATCCATGTCTTCGATATAGATGAATATTTTACAGACGCAGCTTGTTGCGTTTGTGGACGAATAGATAAACCACGTAATTCGTTTCTCGGTAAAACAATAATTGTAGTGCATACACTTGTATCGATACGACTTCGGTTAAACGAGCATGCGAATGTCATCATGACACGTACGCACGTGTGTGCTGTCTTATGGATGCACCTTTATGCAGAGTAACTTGTAAACCTCCTAATCCCATTTCATTAAAACTTTCTGTTGCATGTTGTGATTTGCAACACGGTTTCAAAGATAACCTGCATTCGTGGGAATACGCAGGCGCGTGCTAGTAATAGTCGTTTGCATGTGTACGCAAACGATTGTTGTTGGTACGCGCTTGTGTGTTCCCACGAATGCGGATCATGAGTGTATCTGCATGCCTGGAAATCTATTAATGTACTCCTTGTAGTCAGTGATTCACACATGCGAATCGCGCCCAGCCCGTTTCCAGTCCGTGCTTGCATGCATCACACACATCTCGGTCTGTCTAGGTATCTTATATAAAAAGGAATTAGTATCTGCCCCACCACAATCTCCCGACCACAGCTGAGAGAGATAGTATACACATAACACTCCGCCGGTTTGATTATATATTTGAGTATGGTTTAGCACAGGTTCTTGTAAAAGGGTAAACATAGTATTCATATATAGCGAGGACATGTGCATTTACACCACCATGTGTAAATATGTTTATGGTTTTCTTTTGTTACTGACTTGATTGAAACGCTTTTTAATCGAATGTAAACATTTTTTTCTTACATAGTTTGTTACGTATTCGTATAATGCACACCCACTCTCATTCCGCAGCAGTTCCACATAAGTTTACTGACTCGTGTATATATATATAGATATACATTCGAAGTAATAATTATAGAATGAAATATAGATTTTTGGTATTACTCTTGAAAATGGGTGATTCAGCTAAGAATTACAACATGCGTTCTTTAAAAAGGAACTCAGCATCATATCGATTGTAAATCCCGCCCTCCTCCGACTTTATTTTTCACCACTTTGTCTTAAATGGAGATCCCATTTCAACGGGCTATCGAGCTTATCCTTAATACGAATTCAATGTGAACAGATATCGAGTATTTTTAACAGTATTACCAACAGTCCCCACTCCGTTTTCCCTCATTCTCATTCATATATAACGAGGACATGTGCATTTACACCGCCATGTGTAAATATGTTTATGGTTTTCTTTTGTTACTGACTTGATTGAAACGCTTTTTAATCGAATGTAAACATTTTTTTTTCTTACGTAGTTTGTTACGTATTCGTATAATACACACCCGCTCTCATTCCGCAGCAGTTCCACATAAGTTTACTGACTCATATATATATAGATATACATTCTAGGTAATAATTATAGAATGAAATATATATTTCTGGTATTACTCTTGAGAATGGGTGATTCAGCTAAGAATTACAACACGCGTTCCTTAAAAAGGAACTCAGCATCCTCTCTATTGTAAATCCCGCCCTCCTCCGACTTTATTTTTCACCACTTTGTCTTAAATGGAGATCCCATTGCAACGGGCTATCGAGCTTATCCTTAATACGAATTCAATGTGAACAGATATCGAGTATTTTTAACAATATTACCAACAGTCCCCACTCCGTTTTCCCTCATTCTCATTCATATATAACGAGGACATGTGCATTTACACCGCCATGTGTAAATATGTTTATGGTTTTCTTTTGTTACTGACTTGATTGAAACGCTTTTTAATCGAATGTAAACATTTTTTTTTCTTACGCAGTTTGTTACGTATTCGTATAATACACACCCGCTCTCATTCCGCAGCAGTTCCACATAAGTTTACTGACTCATATATATATAGATATACATTCTAGGTAATAATTATAGAATGAAATATATATTTCTGGTATTACTCTTGAGAATGGGTGATTCAGCTAAGAATTACAACATGCGTTCCTTAAAAAGGAACTCAGCATCCTCTCTATTGTAAATCCCGCCCTCCTCCGACTTTATTTTTCACCACTTTGTCTTAAATGGAGATCCCATTGCAACGGGCTATCGAGCTTATCCTTAATACGAATTCAATGTGAACAGATATCGAGTATTTTTAACAATATTACCAACAGTCCCCACTCCGTTTCCCTCATTCTCGATTAGTATCCCCATCCACAAACTCACTGGGCAGTCACAAACAATTTATTACTCATCTGATGAGTTATCATTACAGCACACTCTTCAATGGTTTTCTCAAAACCAATTAATTCTCCTGTATCTTATCCAAGGCGGTTATCACATTGTTAGTTCAAAGATAAATCCAGTAAATTCCAAATGTTGTAAATGACAGTAATCAAGGTGCTCTGTCGAAATGGTGAAAGTAATATAACGAATTCCAGTTCCGCTTCAACACTTATAATCAAGTCGACTATTAATCCTTTTACAAATTACCCACGCATTCCAGATGTATTCCACAATCGATAATCGAAATCATTTTTTACGGGGAATACCAACTTATCGCCCTACCAATACCTCCAGTTTTTATTTATCAAGATACCGCATTGACCCACATACTACATATCTACGAGATGTGCGCTCTGCAAGCGATTCGCAGTGGGACAATGTTATATGGTCACACTGCGAGTCGCTTGGAGTGTGTGCATACCAGACACACATAATTTGGAGAGAATGTATTTTCATTAAATTTGAACTGTTGTCTGAACGTATCCATATCATTACGAATTCGTATTGTACACTCCCTTCGAATGTATAATATATATTTTATACTTAGGGTATTCCTCCTGAGCATTTGTAAATTAGATAAAAATTACAAAGTGCGTTCCACAAACAACAGACTTAGCGTGCTATCGATTGCTTGTTACTATCTTGTGCCCCCCCCCCCCCCACCCCCACCATCCCGAGTTCGTTGTTCACTACGATTGTTTTGAATAGCAAACCCATTGCAATGGACCTCGAGCTTATCCTCCATATGTATTCAATGTGATCATTTATCAAGTAGATTTATCAAGCTAGCCGACAAGCCCCCACCCCTGTTCTCCTAATAATCAATTGGTTTCCTAGCCCACAAACTCACTGGACACCCATAAACAATTCAATACTCGCCTGATTTTGGAACACTATTCACTTGTTTCCTAATATCCAATTAATTACCTCGTATCTCACCCAAACCAATATATCACATTGTTAATTCGGATAAACCCAGTCAATTTCAAACGTAACTGGTGACAGAAACCCATGTGCTCTGTCTAAACAGTAAAAGTGAATATAACGCTTCCCATTTCCGGTCCAACACTCATGATCGAGTCAACTATTCCTCCTTCTACAATTAACTCATATATTCAGGACTTATTCTACACTCTTTACCCAAAGCCGTTTTTTCACATGGAATACCGACTTGTTGTCCCACCGATAGTCCTACTTATCGATTAATAGGACTCTGCCCTGACCCATATCTCATATTTGTTAAAGATAATTACAACTTGTGGCACGTGGGATGCGATACAACTCCAAATCAGTTACACTTCTGTGTTCAGTCAAGTGCTTCTTCGTAAACACAATAATTTGATTAATTATCTTCCTCTTCCCATCAGTGTCCAGTTTGTGGTAACAAACCGTTTACTGACACAATTTGG
Source organism: Pictodentalium vernedei (assembly GCA_031216915.1). Lineage (NCBI taxonomy): Eukaryota > Metazoa > Mollusca > Scaphopoda > Dentaliida > Dentaliidae > Pictodentalium > Pictodentalium vernedei. The sequence goes on along the minus strand of CM062289.1, from coordinate 328,506,836 downwards.
ACCAGTGATGTTGCACGAATCCCCGAGAACTTCTCTGCATCCGCGCAACTTCAAACAAAAAGTATCAAATACCATCCAAATAATTCTTGGTTGATAATACAATGGCAATTCTAAGAATTCAGTCATTTACAGTTTCACTTCTGAAAATGTTATACGAGTGGCGTGTTTCACTCGCACTGTAATTATCTCACTCGCTTCCGCAACACATGACCCTTTTACAAATTAGCCTGCACGCTAATATGTTGGCTAGTTCGTGGAAGGATCATGTCTGTAGGAGGCCGCATACATATGAACATGTGTATGCACCTGTATGTATGGATTCGTACATTTTATATAGTCGAGTGTTTTCAAGCATCTGGTTTCTCAATTTACGCCTCATTGCCTATAGACAATTTTATAACTCCTAAAGGGTACTCCCATCATTTCAATGATACCATGTTTCCGCTCACACATCTTTGGCATCAGTGTAATCCCGCAAATGACTAAATTGTTTTGTAAATGTTCCATTTTAAGTAAAAATATGTCATCTTCCAAAGGCAGGGCTTCAGTTCAAACTATTTTTGACTATGGCTAATACTATCCATTTTGATGAGATCCAGACTTCTGATGCTTATGACTTCATATCTAAGTTTAACACATCACTGAGAATTGACGATAATGACACAGACACTCCCTACGCTATTGAAAACCCCAGCTGTAAATACTATACACCAGAAAACTTTAGTAGGGAAATCCCAGCAAAAAATAAGTCGTTTTCTCTTTTCAACATGAACTGCCGAAGTATGAATGCTAACTTTGAGAATATCCAAAACCTCTTACACGACATGCATCCTGGGAAAAATTTGTTCGATGTCGTGGGACTTACTGAAATATTCGATGTCAAACAGAATATCTGTTTTGAACTCGACGGTTACCACCCTCTAATTCACCACACTCGACCTGCAAATGATGATGGCAGGGGAGGTGTAGGATTATTCATTAAGGACAACATCAGCTTTAAACATCGAAGTGATCTGTCAATCTTTATACCACACGTATTTGAATCCCATTTCATTGAAACTACCTCTAAAAAGAAATGCATAATCGGGATTATCTACAGGCCCAACACTGCACCAAAAGCTGATCTTGACCTTTTTTTGTCCACAATGTCCGATCTATTGAATAAAATCAACCTTGAAAACAAAAGAGCCTACCTTATGGGTGATTTCAACCTTGACCTGCTCAACTTCACTAATCATAATAAAACTGAACTCTTTATCGACTCTATGTTCAGCTCTGGTTTCATGCCCCTTGTCACTAAACCAACGAGAGTTACCGATACTTCAGCAACTCTTATAGACCATATCTTTAGTAACGATTCCTGTAAGCATGTTTCGGGAATTATTATTTCTGACATTAGCGATCACTTTGCAACGTTTTGCATCGGTAACTTGGAAGAACAATTTGCGCGCCCTACCAAAATTCATAAACGCTCGTTCAAGAAAGAGAACATCGATCGCTTTAAAAGACTCTTATTAGGCAGTGATTTTTCAAGCGTCTTCGACGCTTCCGATACCACCCTGGCATACGACCTATTTTTGAACACCTTTTATAAAGCATTCAATGAAGCTTTCCCATTAAAAGCAACATCGGTTCCCTTGAAATATATTAAACGCTCGCCCTGGATGACAGCTGGACTATTACAGTCTTCTCTACATAAACAAAAATTGTACTCCAAAAAGCTAAAATCCCCAACAGCTCAAAATACTACAGCCTACAAGCAATACTGTCAAATCTTCAATCGGATCAAACGGGCAAGCAAATCAGATTATTACCATAATATTTTGCTGGAAAATAAAAATAACCTTAAAAAGTCGTGGGAAATCCTACGTAAAGCAATTAATAAATCAGACCGAAAAACTGATTCATCCGATACTTTTTTTGATGGTGATACCCTTGTAACGGATCCCAAAACCATTGCCGATAAATTCAATACATTCTTCGCAAACATTGGAAAATCAGTAGGTGAACACGTGTCCGATACGAACATCCATTTTTCACACTATATGAAGCAAAGTAACGGAAACTCATTATTTCTGACTCCAACGAATACCCAGGAAGTTATTAATAACATTTCTAAGTTGTCCTCGAAACCAACAAGGGATCAGGGCGAACTGTCCACGAAACTCCTTAAAGCAGTCGCTTATGAAGTTGCCAGTCCATTAACACACATCATTAATACTTCATTTTCATCTGGCCACGTGCCATTCAAAATGAAAATAGCCAAAGTCATACCAATCTTCAAGTGTGGTGATCCTCAAATCTTTAACAACTATCGCCCTATCAGTATCCTACCCACGTTCTCAAAAGTACTTGAGAAATTAATGTACAAAAGACTAGTGGAGTTTATTGATAAAAGTAATATCTTATACAAGTACCAGTTTGGCTTCAGAACAAAGCATTCGACTGTCCACCCCATATTGCATTTACTGAACAGCGTGGTAACTGAAAATGATAAACCAACAAAGAACTGCACCCTTTCTATATTCTTAGACTTCTCGAAAGCATTCGACAGCATTGACCACTCAATTTTACTCCAGAAACTTGAATACTATGGTATTAGAGGCATAACCCACCAGTGGTTTCAAAATTATTTAACCGACCGAAGCCAATTTATCTCGTTCTCTAATATTGTTTCAGAAACTTTAACCATAAACACCGGTGTACCTCAAGGGTCTATCCTTGGTCCTATTCTATTTTTGCTCTACATTAACGATATTAGCAACTCCACTGTGCTGAATCTACTTTCCTTTGCCGATGATACAACGGCATATAGATCAGGCAACAACCTTGACATACTTACAGACAGTGTAAATTCCGAATTAGACAAAATAAATCACTGGTGTTCTGCCAACAAATTAGCCCTCAACCCCACTAAAACTAAATATATGCTTCTTCACCCACAAAATGATTTATATAGGGTTAACAGCGTTGAATTATCTCTGAATAATACAAATATTGAGGCCGTTGGGAACGAACAAGATCAGGCCGCTCTAAAGTTCCTCGGTGTGTATATAGATGAAAATATGAAATTTAAACACCATGTTTCTGCAGTATGTTCAAGAATGGCAAGTGCAATTTTTGCCCTAAATAGGGCAAAGAAATTTCTCCCCGCAAAGGCAATGAAAACTTTGTACTTTTCATTGATCCACTGCCATCTCATATATGGTATTCAGGTTTGGGGTCATTCGACCTACACCAACAGAATTTTCAAGCTGCAAAAAAGAGCCGTCCGAATCATAACTCGGAAGGCATATAACTCGCACACAGACCCTCTTTTCAGAGATTGTGGCATTCTGAAATTTAAAGATCTCTACAGCCTTCACGTCTCCCTCTTTATGCATGACTGGATGAACAAAAAACTTCCTACGTCATTCGACAACACCTTTCAGATCTACAGAAACCCTTCGGGGATGAATACAAGGCAGACTGGTAAAATAGAAACACACAAACCAAGAACTCAATTTTCTGCAGAATTGCCGTTCCACTCCTTCCCAAGAATTTGGAATAGTATAGACCCTCTAACTCAGCAATATAGTAGACCCAAGTTCAAAAAATCATTAACGCATAAAATTTTAAGTACGTATTCCAGCCCAAACTTCAAGTGCGACAACCCAGCCTGTCCCGATTGTATCAGCCATCAAAACTCTCTGGTATCTCATCCTCCTCCCAGCACATGACCTATTGATCCCATCTAGCCGCATGATTCAAAAACAAACTATTAAATATTCCTGTCTTTGAAAAGAACGTTTGTTACACTGATGCCAAACCGTGTTGATATATATATATATATATATATATATTTTTTTTTTTTTTTTTTTTTGTGGGAATGGCAGGAAGACAGCCTTTTAGGCTATGCTATTTCCATGCTGTGTACTAGGTTATGTTCTTATAGATTGTAATGTTATGTTGTTAATGTACTAGTATACTGCAGAATAAAGATATATTATTATTATTATTAAGCAATTATAGCTGCCGAGAGTGCCATGTGAATGCTCAAGTATGGTCAGGGGGCGCGTTGGCTCAGTAGAGGTGCAGGCTGCAAGCCGAGAGGTCCTCGGTTCGAATCCCACCTGCGGCAACCGCGTTGTGTCCTTGGGAAAGACACTTGACCCCCTATTGCCCGCGCGGGGGCATTGTGTCGTTGTGTACTAAAGCGTACTGCACGTCGATGGTCACCTGTCTTCAACAAATGCTAACCCTGCTTGTGTGGAGTTGGTATGTTGGGGAGCTGACAGTTGCTCACCGTTGCTCGGTAGTTCTCTCTGGGTTCTCCGGCTTCCTCCATACGTAAAACTGTCATGGTCATGATTAGCCATTGTGCAGAAATATGTGACTTTAAAACGCCAATAAATAAAGAAATAAATAAGTATGGTCAAAACAACAAAAATGACCTTCCCTGCACGCAGAATACTTACATCAATCGGCTTTGTGAAGTTAGAAAGCATGGATTCTAATTCATTTGTGTCCGTGGTTTGGCATGCTTTATTTGTTTTGAAACTATCGTCCTTCTGTAGTTGCTGTTTGGGGATGCTTGACTGTTGCTCACTCGTGAGATTTAAGAAGATTAACAAAAAAAAACGTTTTGTGCAAGCAAGTGTGTTGGAACTGTTGAAGTTGAAACAGGGCAGTTGTCACAATCAATTCACTAGCACCCCTTCTCCGTCATAATAGAATATTAGTTGATACTAGCACATTTTACATTAATTAATGTGGTATCTGGTGCATTATAAAACATTTTCCCCCAAAAATTGTCCGGCATATTTTCTAACTGAGAACCAGACACCCACCTCTCCACCAACATGTATTATTTGTGACATTTGCACAGATTTCACCTCATATTAACACTTATAAAGACCCCTTGTGTTGTAGTTAACCTATTAGGGTTGAGTCTTTCGAAAGTTTTTGGGCAGATTTTACTGAAATTCTACGTTGAGAGGGATATAACTATTGTACTGCTGTATGCTATTCTCATGTTTTTGAATGTGAACTTCACATTTGAAATTTTCATTATTCCAAGTCGACTCGAAAAAGATAATAATTCCCGAAAAAGAGCCAGAAATGACTGAAATTCGACCTTGACCAAGATAATGATATATTGTAAATTATTAATCGGGATTTTGTATTTCAGATCTGTCGACAGTTTATGGAGAGGTGTACTATATTACGATTGTATGGTGTTTCATGACATGGAAATGGGGATTTGCTTTGTTCCACTATGCTAGATCGTACAGAGACAGTTACAGATCTTTCGAAATCTCAACAAAGTAACACAATGCACCAAGGAAAACCCCCAGATATACCGTCCGACCTTTCTAAGCGAGAAAATCTTGAGTTGCCAGTGGTTTATCCTATAAAAGGGATCACGGAACCGCCACCAACCAGCCTCGAAGCTTCAGTGCCGCAGTCAGCATCAGCCATTGGTGGCAAGATTTCCGTGCTCCAAAATCTGGCTAGCTACAAAATGAACAAAACCAGAAATGTTTATCGGTGCATCATTCCTTGATCACCAATGCCCTCACACAGACAAGGGGGAGGGGGGGGGGGGGGGCAGCAATCTGTTCAATACTATTAGCTGAAATTTTTTTGAAACAATCTCTACTGTCATGATGTAGGCCTATAAATATTTGGTTCTTGTCACCATTTTGTTGTTTAAATTCTTTGAAATCTCAATTAATGTGTGATCCGTGAGAATTCACTTGCCAGACTTTGTTTTATCGTCTTTATCAAACTCCCTCAGGGCGTGTGCTCGCACCGAAACTAACCTAAAAGTGTGGACGTTTTCCTGAGAAATCCACCATAAAACAAGCGCTCTCGTAGAAAGTTACCGCAACACACGTGCCACATACACTGCCCCCCCCCCCCCCCACACACACACATTGGGCGTGGAGAGGAGTATGGGGGGGGGGGGGGGCTGGAGTTGGGAAAAATAGAGGCACCGGTGGGAGACAAAATCGATTTTCAGGCATGAAACTCTCCAAATCCTCTAGATGTTTTGGATTGCGTTTATCCAACTCCAAAGTTTTGTTCAGAGTTGGTCTCCCACGGGCTTGAAAAGTGCATCAAACAAATTCTGCAAACATTTGTTACTTGGAGGAATAGATAGAGTATCATAAAAACAATTCTCCCATATCCTTTAACCCCCTGCACACTGATGTCGAAATATCTGAAGTACAGGGTGCAAATTTTTCCCATAATGCAACTACAAATTTAACCAATTCAATCTTGTTTGACAGAGCTCATTGAGCTCTGTCAAACAAGATTGAATTGATTAAATTCCCAGTTGCATTATGGGAAAATGGCTACTTGAAATCTGGATATTTTGACATCAGTGTGCAGGGGGTTAAAGTTTGCCCGGACTCTAAGGGCCTTCATATATACTGCTCCTAGGCCAAAACCTATACAGCTCCTGTACAATGAATGCCGTGTCTCTAGATTGTAGTCCACAACTTTCATGGCTTCTGGACTAATGCCTTCTAAAGACTTCTTAGCACGAATTCCTTGGCTCTTACCCCTACACAGCTCATATTAGTCATATACCATTGCCTTCATGGCCACTAGCTACTACATGAATCCTAGACTCAAGTTTTCAAGGCCCCACCAACTACTGCACCTAACTACTAGACAATAGCCATCGTGGTTCCTGCCTCCTATACAGTTCCTGTACGGATCCTAGACTGCATTGAGAGTGGTGGTTTGAGCACTAAAAGTAGTGATTGTTTGGCCAACTTTGAGGAAAATTCGGGACTGATGGGGAATTTTCGTGAACAATTGGAACCTAGAGGGACTTTGGGCACTGGTGGGAACTTGGTCCTTTTGAGGACTACAAGGGACGTTTTAGGACTTTTCTAGCTCCAGTGTGGACTTTTGGGGAGTACTTGAATCTAGTGGTGACTGAAGATAGTTGTTGTTGGCTTTGCTGTAGTTGTAGTTGTTTGAGTTGTGGTCGTTATTGGTTTTGTAGTAGTTGTAGTGGGTTCTGTAACGGCGGTTGTTGGTTCTGTAGTAGTAGTTAGCTCTGGTGTACTTGTAGTGAGTTATGTGGTAGTTGCTGGCCCTGTTGCAGTTGTAGCGGGGTCTGTAGACGTTGGCTCTAATGTGATTGTTGTTGGTTCAGTTGTTGTCATTGTTTGTTTTGTTGTAGTTAGAGTGGGTTCGGAAGTGATAGTTGGTGACCTAGTAGTGATGGGTTTCGTAGTTGCAGTTGTTGGTTGTGTAGTAGTAGTTGTTGGTTCTGTAGTGGTTGTTGCTGGACTTGTTACTGTAGTAACGGGTTCTGTAGTTATTGGTTCTGTAGTAGATGAAGTTGGCTCCACTGTAGTAACGGGTTCTGTAGTTATTGGTTCTGTAGTAGATGAAGTTGGCTCTCTAGTTGTAGTTGCTGGTTCTGAAGTAGTTGTACGTCACTCTGTTATAGTTATAGTTGTTGGTTCTGTACTAGCTGTTTTGGTTCTGTTTTTGCAGTTTCTGGTTTTGTAATAGTTGTTTGTTCTGTAGTGTTAGTGTTGGGTTCAGTAGTTGTTGAACCAACTATTATTTTGTAGTTGCAATTCATGGTCCAGTAGTGGTTGTTGTTGGCTCTGTTGTTTTAGAAATGTAATAGCAGTTGGTTCTAAAGTTGTAGTTGTCGGTTTTGAGGTAGCTGTTCTTGGCTTTGTTGTAGTTTATCGAGTTCTTTTGTAGTAGTTGGTTCTAAAGTAGTAGTTGTTGGTTCTGTAGTAATTGCTGGTGACCTTCCCGTTGTAGGTGTTGGTTCTGTAGTAGGTGCTGCTTCTGTATTAGTTGTAGTTGGTTCTGTAGTAGTTGTTGGCTTTATTGTTAACTCTGTAGTGGTAGTAATGGGACAATAATTGAAGTGGTAGCACAGATGTAGTTATACTTGGTTCGATTGTAGTTGTTGTTAGTTCTTTAGTAGTAGTCGTGGGTTCAGTAGTAGCTGTTGTTATAGTTGCACTGTAGATGGTTGTTATTAGCTGTACAGTGATAGTAATGTTTTCGGTAGTAGTTGTCCTTGGCTCTGTCGTTGCGGGAATGGGTACAGTAGTTGTAATTGTTGATTCTGTAGTAGGTGTCGCGCCAACAACTACTATATAGCAGCAACTACTGTACCAACTATTACCACTACAGAGTCAACAACAGCTACCACTGAACCAGTAACTACTGAACCACTACAGAGCTAACACTTACTACAGTACAGAACCAACAACTACTGAACCCACTACTACCCAACAACACCCACAGAACCAACAACGGCTGTATCCACTACTACCACTACAACACCAACAACTACTGAACCCACCACTACCACTACAGGGCCATCAACATCTACTACAGCACCAACAACTACTGAACCCACCACTACCACTACAGTGCCAACAACATCTACTACAGCATCAACAACTAATGAACCCACCACTACCACTACAGGGCTAACAACATCTACTACAGCACCAACAACTACTGAACCCACCACTACCACTACAGGACCAACAACATCTACTACAGCACCAACAACTGAACCCACCACTACCACTACATGGCCAACAATAGCTACTACAGCACGAACAACTACTGAGCCCAACACTACCACTACAGGGCCAACATCTACTACAGCACCAACAACTACTGAACCATCCACTACCACTTCAGGGCCAAGATCTACAACAGAACCAACAACTACTGATCCCACCACTACCACTACAGGGCCAACAACATCCACTACAGAACCAACAACTACTGAACCTACCACTACAGGGCCAAAAACAACTACTACAGAACCAACAACTACTGAACCCACCACTACCACTACATGGCCAACAACATCTACAGATCCAACACCTACTGAACCCACTACTACCACTATAGCGCCATCAACACCTGCTACAGAACCAACAACTATTGAACCCACTACTACCACTACAGGACCAACAACACCTACTTCAGAGCCAACAACTAAAACTTCAGAGCCAACTACTTCCACAACAGAGTTATGATACGATCGTGTAGATATCATTTTGGGAAAAATTGGGAAATACTGCATCTTAAGAAAAACAAGGCAATGCATATTGACTTTTAGACTGCCAGTTTAACTAATCTCATGATTATCATCTGTACCAGGCCTGAAAATAAGCAGTCTGACATTTGCAGTAGTCAGTCCGACCAGACGCTACCACTTGACCCAACTCCTCCATCCAGTGGTTCCAGATACCCGGCCAGGGGCCCCGTCCCCACCACGTGTAACACAGTGACATATTCCAATGGAGACACAGAGTGTGACTCTACACTACCCTACCCCACCATTCACCTTGCAACCTTGCCTATCACATTCACCCAACGCCTCTACCATCCGAGGCAGAGACCCGAACTACATCCGGGCTAATAGAATGTGACCCGACCCAACCACCTTAACATAGTTTTACCCTCCCCAAGCAAAGTGTGAACCAATCCATTTTCCTACCCAACTCTACCCAGAGACCCATCTTACCCCACCACACCATCCATTCGCGGAGCGAGCTTGCCCGTGCCAATCACCCAACGCACACAATCAAAGATAGTCACTGTGATATTTGACAACTGGAAAATAACAGAATTTCCGTCAAAATAAATAGCAACAACTAACGCGCGACCTCGTCAAAGCGAGAAGGCACGTTAGTTGTTGTTATTCATTTTGGGGGAAATTCTGTCAAGACGGGAACATGACTTACTTAGAAAAAACAGAGAAAGCGGAAAAAGCATTACAACACTTTTTCCTATTGATTACCATATTATATTGCGTTATGTGCTGACGGATTACGACGTGAGCTCTTTATTTCCAGGTCTGCTAATGTGCAGATGCATTGTAGTAATGGGCTTGAATTTATTTTAAGTTCTTAAATTTTGAATGAGTTTGTTTAGCACTACATGATTGAAGAAGTGGGCATTTAGTTAGTAGGAGTGTTTTAATTAGTCGATCCGTAAGTCGTATTGGACTTGAGTCCAAACCTTGCGTAGGGGTATTTCTAAAGCCTAATAAAGCTGGGTAAAGATCTGACTTTGAGTGTTTGGCTTTACACATGATCGATTTGGCGGTTTTGTCTGATTGATGTGCTTTGCCGTTTCTCTGTGGATACAAACTAGATGAAGTGTGATGTTTAAAGTCCTGCATTTTACAAAACTCTTTAACACTTCTGGCGAGAATCGTGGTCCATTATCTGGAATGCACTCATCTGGGACGCCATGTCTTGCAAGCTGAGCAATAAGTCAGTACACGTTGTAATTAGATAGTCTTTTCATCAAACATGAATAAATCTAGTCCCAGTTTGGCTCAAGGCCGAGCAGGAATGTCACTGTCCATGATAGGTCCTTTTTGTTGCCTCTGTTGAACATGTTTTACACTGTGGAATGAAGTCATTTTTTCCTTGCCAGTTTTCTGAATCACGGGTACCGCGGACACAACCTTCTATTCCAACATGAAAATATACTTCGAGTCACCCTGGCAATATATGTAGCGCATGCACGCTTACACTACATATCACTGTGACTATCGCATAGCAGCATGCCAACTCACACGGCATCTAACTACAGTCTAAAATAAAGCACCGTGCCCCCCCCCCCCCCCCTTCACTTTCGAGGTCCTGCTGGCTGGCCGTGACAGTTGAGTATGATATACAGTAACACTAATTCAACTCGATATTAATTTGTATAAATAATCATCTAATAATATGTAAAAACGCCATTTAATAATCTGTAAATACAGTCATCTAATAATCTGTTAAACCTTTAGCCAACGTAACGGGGAAAAACCGGCCAGCGTCATTCTCAAAAATCGCCAATTAATTTTCATTATTTTTTCATTTCTTGTCTCAAAAACATAGATTATGACCGCTCGTTGGAACGAGCTAATTATTACCCGTGCAGTCAAGTGTGAAAAAATAGGGGCGACAAATTTAATGTCTGACTCAGGCAATAGAAATAGTTCAGTATGCAACCTATGTTTTTGAGACAAAAAATGAAAAAAAGTTAGTTATTCAAGAATTTTCTTTGCAGGTGTCGTCTGCTTTTCATGTTAAGTAAAGGGTTAATATAGATTAGTAAACTGGGTTTTTTCCAGATTACTAATTTGTAAAAACAGCTTGCCAATACTCGGTAAAAACAGTCATCTAATAATTTGGAGAAACACTTCCGACAATCTATAAATACGGATTATTGTTCTGCAAAAACTGATTGTTAATCTGTAAAAATAGATTATTAATCTGTAAAAACAGATTGTTCAATAAAAGTGTCCAGACGCTAATACATTGCCGAATAAAACAATCTTTGCAGTTAATCCCTCAGATCTACGTCTAAAGTTAGAAAATTTCATTCCATTTCATCCTGAGCTCGCAGATCGAGTGCCGTATACACAATGACTGTGTTCCGTAACACACATCACCTGAAGATGGTATTCATGCTTGAAACAAAAAGATCGTTTTTATTAATTGATGATTCATGTCACTTTCAGCATATATGGCTATGTGACCGCAACACGTGTATGAATCAATCGTCCATATATGCCTCCCTTTACTGCCCACTTTAGGCGCCACCCCGCCCCCCTACAGAACACCCTTACATAACCGATGGCAATTTTTTTTACCATTCAGTTCCACTGGTCCTAAGGATGCTTCATACCAAATAACAGTTCTGTTCCGTGTGGTTTTGGAAATACGTGCATTTGAAAATATTTCTATTTTTAGCTCCTGGGGTTCCCATGGAGACACGGGAAGTTTTTTTGCATGAGTCAAGTTCTTATGACCCAATAATGCCGCATACCAAATTTGGTTCAAATCGGACCATCGGTTCATAAAAAAAAAATTTGGGTGGGACCAAAAATCTTGCCCCTTCCATTACAAAGGGATCTGGACTATTCGACGAAAGACAAACTCGACGAAATGGACTATTCGACGAGAAGACAATTTCGACGAAACTTTTTTAAAAGGGTCAATTCGACGGATATATTTTTAAAAATGATATTAAAGACACAATTGACCAAGCTATTTGTTTCTTGCCTTTTGTTAAACCGCTCTTTGAAGAACAACCGAAACATCTGCTTGCTTACTTAGATGTCCATATAGCTTGGTGGTGGTATTGTTGATGTCGCCGACAAACATTTTACCGCATGAGATATGTTTTGATTTGTAAATCCCACATCGTCCCTGCGCGCCTTCGGCGCGCTAAAACCTTTCATTCATTCAACGGGACGCAAACCTCTACCATCGCCAAGCTGGAACCGAATAGAGCCCATCTCTAATAGTCTTAATGGCGTTGAGGGATTTATTATTGACAATCTATCACTCCAACGAAAACTGCCGGAAATTCTAACCGCGTACCCCCTCAGACCCCATTTGAGGCACTAGGAAAGCTAGGCCTGTGTGATCCAAGTGAAATAAAATAAGGTTAACCGGGTCGCAAGGGATTTGTAAATCCCAAATCGTCCCTGCGCGCCCTCGGCGCGCTAAAACCCTTCATTCATCATCATCGGCGCGCTAAAACCTTTTATGCATTCATCATCGACAGCATTCAAACATGGAAACCGACATCGATGATGCCGATTGTCTAACATGCAACAAAGTGGTTAGTGCCCAAAGTATTGCAGTTGCTTGCGATAAATGCCGGGGATGGAACCACATACGATGTGGCACAGGGATTACGTACTACGGGTTGATCCCGACACGAGCACAGCTGGTTTCTGAAGAGTTGCTTCAAAGACATCAAAAATTAAGTTCGCGTAAACGCGAAAACAGCATACAAACATTATTTGAAAAGCTCAAACATTCTTGAGATAACAACGAAGGAATTTATAGCATCCATTTCATTGATACATGGTCCAAAAGAAAAAGAAATTTTGTACTTTAAAGTTATTATGTTGCAGTTGTAGTAAATTGTAATTGTACTAAAAACTTCTCTCCCAACAGAATTGTGTGTGTGTGTGCGTGTGTGTGTGTGTGTTGGGGGGGGGGGGGGGGGGGGGTATCAATGAATCCATGCTAAAATGTTTATCATTAAAACCGGCTTGTTTGGCCATTTCTACTGACATTTTTGCCGGTTTTGTAAGATAAAGAGTTATGTGAAACTTGCAGCCATAATTCGGCTGGGCAAGTTGTTCAAACGTTTGTTCATTTACGTTTCTTCTCCATTATGGTCTTTATTCTGTGCGCTATTGTTAACATAAGATAAGTTTTATATTATAATTAAAATAAAAACATTGGTACCCATTCATTGTCTATTATTTTTCAGTCAACTTCCTTGGGATGATCCATTCATTCATCAATTGTTTTTATTTTTGACACCCCGATAATCCTATAATTGGCGCCTTAAGTGTGAGCGTCTCATAAATATAGGCTATGACACTTTAATTAAGTGTAATTTACGAGAAAAATTCTCGGCTATTTATGCACTCACACTCTTGCCTCCACCCAATAAGTTCCGAGATAAAAGACGATATCTCACAACATACTCTAGTAGAGGATCCCCTCTCACACTGGTCCTCGAGAGGATCCCCTCTCACACTGGTCCTCACCCGAGTAGGTCAGGAGGCCCTGAAAAGAGAAGGAGAAGAAAGAAGAGCCCGTCCACCAAGCTGAGGGATTTCTGACGCTTGGAGGCATTCTTGGAGATGAAAAAAGAGAAAGGTGAGGAAAAGAAAGAGCCAGGGGCGGCCACCACTTCCCCTCCCACTCCAACAGACAGCCCCATCCAAATGCCGGCTTCCCAGTCGGTATTGTCGGTTGTGGAAGAGTCTGTGGAGACTGAGGTGGAAATGGAAGCTGCCCTCTCGCCTCTTCCTGATCCCCACTCGCCTCTTCCGTCTAAACCAGAATGCCAGGACGCGGACGACAGGATAGAGAACATCTTACGGGAACACAAAATACAAGGGGACCTTCACAGGCAAGAGATGGACAGGAAATACCAAGTATTCCTCCAACAAGTCGAAGAAGCCAAAAAACTAATAGACGCCAGAAACCTACAACAACAAAAGACTCAGCAACCACCCACAACCACTCCAGACTCGGCTAGGACCAGACCCTACAAAACTCAGCTACCACCATCAGGCAGCCCACCAACAACACCAACTACCACTGTCTCTCCTTCCAAACCCCCACCTCTGAAAAAGAAGCAGAAAAGACACAAGCGCCGCTAACAACCCACAACTTCTCCTCCATACTCTACTCTCTACTCAACGTTATATTGGGTGGGGTATGTTGTAAAAATAACTTCTTTTAATCCGCTTGGGAAATAAAAAGTTTTCGTCGAACTTGTACTTTTTTTTATCGTCGAACTGTCCAACGTTTCGTCGAATCGTCCAAAGTTTCGTCGAATTTGTTCAGAAGTTTCGTCGAATCGTCCAAAATCTCGTCGAATTGTCCCCATCATGACGCTCCGTGCATTACACGGTCACATTTCACGTGCAGTCACAGTTGATTCTCGTGCAGTCACAGTTGATTCAGCGTTGACAGTTGACAGTTTTTAATCAGACGAGGTTCTGAGAGAGTGATTATCATCATATCTCAGAGAAAGAGTAACCTATACAACACATACACACCTAGTCTGTTTTAAATTCTTATACTACACAATTTACTAAAATTAATTTAATCATGGCCAGCATCAACTCATCCAGCATTATTAAGCCAGCCAGCCTCATTACTAATGGAAGAAAGAAGGGAGAAACCTGGGAGGAAAAGAAGGAAAGGGAGAGGAAAGAAAGAACGGAGAAAGAGAAGGAGAGAGCAGCTCGCCGAGAGTCGCCCACTTTACCAAGCAAGGTAAGTTCTAATGGTAATACTAAGGGGGCAGGGGGGTCCCCATTTGAAATGTTGCAGACATTTATGGAGGATAGAGAGAAGGAGAGGGCCGAAAATCGGGAGGATAGGATGAGGGAGAGGGAGGAATGGCGGCTGAGGTATGCTGAAATGGAGAGAAAGCATGCTCAGCAGGAGGATACTATTTCACAACTCAATAGAGAAATGGCCGCAGAGAGATTAGCCGCTAAAGAAAGGCATGATAGAATGACAGCACAAATCAATGTCCTGTCAGCCCAACTGGGTTTGCAAAAACAGTCCAATGTGCCAGATAGCTGTGCTACATTGGAGGAAACTGCATTAGGGGATGCTCCTACAGCCACTGTGGCTTCTGTTGGGTCACCTCCTTGTAGCCCAATCAAGGTCGTTGCCATTGCTGAGGTTCATGCTGAAGCTGAAACTGAATCCTTGGATAACTCATTCATAAGAGAAATTCTACCCACCGATCTCCAGATGGCTACTCCTGAGAGGCTTGTCTCTGATGAGTTGCCATCTGGTCGGGGGGATATAGGTCCCACAAATAAAGCTTTCAAGGATCCAACTGATCCCTGCTCTCTGGGTACCATCTGCCCAGACAAGAATCTGGAGACTATGCTCGCCACTCCACTGGAAAGTGCTCCTAGAAGTATTGTGACCCCGTCACGCAACAAAAGCAAAAGGAAAAAATCAATAGACCCGAAGAGTGAGTTGGTGGAGGTGGAGGACGGACAGGGCTTTCTTCACACCATTGACCGGCAGGTCAAGAAAGTGAGGAACTACCCTCCACCCACCACTTCACCCAAAGCACTTCATACAAACAATGAACCTCAACCAAATCACCCGGGTCCCCTCCCACTCATGGAAACACCCTGGACAACAGTGGTCAAAAGGAAGAAGGTAAATACCAACATGACAGCCTACAGCCAAAATCGAAGGGGAGGGCCAAATCAAAATCAGAAGGGAGGGCAAAATTCTAGCACCCCCGCCTACTGTACTAACAACAAAACCAACAGCACCAGGGAGGGCAGGGGGAACAACCCGCCTAACCTCAGTGCAGTCATAACTAGGGTCCACCCCGACACTCCCAGAGAAGCCATTAACCTTAGCTTAAATAACTGCAAATGGGAAAGATTCCACTCCAAAGCCACGGGCAAGGTCACGTGGAAAATTAAAATTACCTGCCCCGACAAGGAAACTAAGATAAAAATAATCAGAGATGGGATCCACATCAATGGCAGGTGGCACGCTGGGGAGGAATACAATACCTCCCCAGCGCCCACACAGTGCCACAAATGCCAAAAGTTCGGGCATATGGCCAACAAATGCAGAGGGAATTTAACCTGCATGAATTGCGGAGAATCACACCTCACCAAATCATGCAGGCTAAAGTCCCCCTCTTGCCCCAACTGTAAAGGAAGCCATCCTAGCAGCTATCGGGGGTGTCCTCATTTTAAAAAAGTAAAAACCGCCATCCAGCTGAAAAACCTAAATCTCATCAAGCCTGACAACGCGTTATCTCCTCATACTGTCAGCTCCCTTATCGCCGGATCCCTTTACTCAGTACTAAGTAAACACGTCAAAACCAATCTGTCTGACATCTGCCAAGATGTCAGCCGATCGGCGTCCAGACTTTTCAAGACGCATATTTCGGAATCACTAATAAAAGCCGCTATCAGCTCAGACTAAAGCACCTGTCTAACCAACATCTAAAGCACTGCTACTAATCCCCGACCCTCATCATGAATAAGCTACAAATAGCCGTGTGGAACGCTAGAAGCGTTAATAACAAAAAACTCCAAATGGGACGATACTTCGCAGATACAGACATTATCTGCATCTGCGAAAGTTGGCTTCAACCCAGCAAAAACTTCTCAGTAAGCGGGTTCAGCACTATTAGAAGAGACCGACTAATCACCACAGGTGGCGGCGTTGCTCTTCTAATAAAGCAGAACATCAAAACCAAAACCATAAAAACTAATCACCTCGACGCAGAGGTGATCGCTACTGAAATCACTGTTGACAATAAAAACATCGCGATTGTTTGTTATTATAACGACCCAAGCAAAATTGTTTCTGACACTGTCTTTGAATTTTTTACGAGGAAATACAAACACTGCATTTTCCTCGGCGACTTCAATGCCAAACACCTGTACTTTGGCTGTAACAAAACAACCCCTAACGGTGAAGCCCTCCTTGAAATCACAAAAAAGCATAACCTTCATGTGGTTATGAATGACAGCTCTGCAACTTATATCAGTAATAACCCATTATTCGCATCTGAAATCCTCGATCTAATTATCACCAGTGACTCCCTGATAAATCACATCGATGACCACTGGGTCGGCGATGACGACTTAGGGAGCGATCACCTCCCGGTCCATGCCTCACTGCAGCTAGGAAATGGCCCACTCAGGTACCCTCCAACTCTCCGCAGAAATTTTAGAAAAATTAATTGGAACCTCTATCGTGACATCATCGATGTCAAACTCACAAACACCCCCCATCCAATGCAGCGGAACTCGAAACCCAATGCGTGGGCATAGAAAAAATCATTAACTCAACCCTAAACGAAATATGCCCAAAAGAAGAAGTACGGCCCTGGAGAAAAACTATCTCGGGCGACACACTCTCACTAATCAAAACTAAACGGAAAGCTCTTCGCGCTCTGAAAACCGAAACTGACCCCGGTAAGAAAGCTGACCTCAAAAAAACATACAACCGCCTTCATGGCGAGGTCAAAAAAGCCCTCCAAGCTGAAAAACAAGCCAACTGGGAAAAGGCAACAGCCGATCTAAACGGAGTCCAGGATGCGAAAAAATTCTGGGACTCTTTCAAAACCCTAACTGGGCAAAAAAACAAAAACCGCAAAGCCGCAGGAAAACCTCTTAAGAAGGAAGACGGTTCCTTCACGCGCACTGACAAAGACAAGGCCGACACCTTTGCCGATCTCCTAAGAAAAACCCATCGCCCGCATCAAGGTGCGGGCAACGATGACGCCGCCATAAACGCCATTGATGACTACATCAATGCACACCCTGATATCTACCGTGACCCCAAATTCGATAACGAGCCAGAAGACGGGGATGACGAAGACCTCGTCATCCCCATCACTAATGACGAAATCATCAACGTCATAAAAAAATGCAAAAATTCTTCCTCACCCGGCGAAGACGAAGTAAGCTACAAAATTCTAAAACAAAGCCCATACTCCCTAATCGAAAAACTAAAAAAACTGTTCAACGCATGCCTCACCCATGGCTATTTTCCAAAATGTTGGAAAAAAGCCATCGGTGTCATGATACCAAAACCGGACAAGGACCCCTCCGATCCAGCCAGCTACCGCCCAATCAGCCTACTCAGCTGCATTGGTAAGACATTCGAACGAATCCTTACCAATCGGCTCAGGGGGCATCTTGAAGACAACGATTTTTTAAATAAATGGCAAAGAGCCTATAGAAACCGCAAAGAAGGCATCGAACATGTCTACCGACTAGTTACCCAAATGAAGGCCGCTATCAACAATCAGCAAATAGGCGCGGCAGTCCTGTTAGACGTCGAAAAAGCATTTGACTCCGTCTGGCACAATGGAATGTTCTACAAATTATCAGAAATGAAACTCCCCAAGAAACTGCTCAGATTACTATCCTCTTTCTTAAATGATCACGAAATTAAAGTCAGAGTGAACAATGAAATGTCTGACAGTGTCCCCCTTGAAGCAGGCACCCCCCAAGGATCCGTCCTGAGCCCCCTCCTTTACATCCTCTATGTAAATGACCTTAACTTCTCCGAAGATCGTGTACAAGTCTCCCAATTCGCGGATGACAAGGGCCTTTGGGACTCTAACAGTACGGCGAATCTGCTCCAAAAACCCCTGCAACGCGCTCTCGATGACCTAGAACAATGGTGTGCCAAATGGAGAATAAAGCTAAATGCCAATAAAACCCAACGAATCACCTTTACTCGCAAGAAAAATAAACGAGATTTTGACCTAAAACTTGTGGATAACACCCTCCCAGAATGCAAAGAAGCGAAATTCCTGGGCATCACCATTGATCAGAAACTGTCCTTCAACAAACATACCGACGACATGGCGAAAAAAGCTACTAAACGAATTAACTTACTGAAAATGCTCAAGGGAACTTCATGGGGGGTCAACAAGTCCACCCTACTCAAACTATACAAATCCTTTGTGCGCCCAGTACTCGAATACAGTGCAATAATACTAACTGACCTCAACCAAACTAACATGGGAAAACTCCAGAGGGTCCAAAATCACGCGCTTAGAGTTGCCCTCCGTGCACCATGGGACACACCCATAAAAACACTCCACGACTGGGCCGATATCCCCACCATTGAAGACCGCCTAGCCACCCTGGCCGCGAAAAATCATGACCGGTTAGCCGACAGCAAACTAATCTCCGATCTAGGAGTAATTTGCGAAAGCCGACAAAGGCCCAAAAATTGCAACCAAAAATAGGACCGCTCGATTTAAAAACTAGGAATGACAAGATGCCCGGCACCTTAAAATTAAATAATAAATAGGGAACGACTGGGGTCCCAAGCACGAGAGGATGTTACTGCCCTTACGAATGTAAAGATTTGTGCATTTCATACTCTCCCCCATAGCGACAAGCACACACACAGCACAATACCACACGAGAGTATGTTACTGCCCTTACGAATGTAAAGATTCGAGCATTCCATACTCTCCACACACACACAGCAGACACCACAAGGACACGCAACGATTGGGGTCCCAAGCACGAGAGGATGTTACTGCCCTTACGAATGTAAAAATTCGTGCATTTCATACTCTCCCCCATAGCGACAAGCACACACACAGCACAATACCACACGAGAGTATGTTACTGCCCTTACGAATGTAAAGATTCGTGCATTCCATACTCTCCACACACACACAGCAGACACCACAAGGACACGCAACTAAAGAGGTGCTACTTTTATCTTTACAGTTTACATATTCTAACGAAAACTAATTCTACCTTCTTCTTTTTAGCAGGTACACAGATGGTTTTTTTTTTTTTTTTTTTTTTTTTACCAGCACCCCAATAACCGCTACAGACAGCCTAACCGTTATGGAAACAGTCACCCCCACGGTTCCTGAACATCCTCCGCTCCATCCCTAAAAGTGGTCAACCACTTTAAGGGAGGCGAGCGTTGGTCCTGCGTCCCGCCTCTGCCCCTTTTTTGTAAGCGCATTGCGCATCTTTTTGTCCCAACCCAATAGGATTACAATGCAGGCCTGCGCCCGAACCAGGGAAGTTCGGGTCTTCTTCTTGGTGGTCCCCGAAAGGGGTCGTTGTTGTTTCCTTCCAAAGACATCCTATCTAACTGAGACAGCCTGAGGCAGATTATACTTGCCAGTGATGGCCATCACTCAATATCATCTCCGAAGTGGCAGACTATACTTGCCTGAAAACCCAGACCGACTGCACCCTCGGGGAGAGGTAGTACCTTTGTGAGAGGACCCAACCCCTCACACTGGTCCTCACCCGAGGGTTCAACCAACATCAGTCAAAGAGACCATCACGACGCCGCAACCGGTGACTCCTGCCGAGTACCTGAACCTGTTCCTCCTTCAACACGGGTAGACATGTGGAAATTAGTCACTTACAGTCAACGAGGGTCGAAAGGGGCTTGTTCCCCATATCGTCCCTGCGCGCCTTCGGCGCGTTAAACCATTCCATTCTTCCCTCCACCCAATAAGTTCCGAGATAAAAGACGATATCTCACAACATACTCTAGTAGAGGATCCCCTCTCACACTGGTTCTCGAGAGGATCCCCTCTCACACTGGTCCTCACCCGAGTAGGTCAGGAGGCCCTGAAAAGAGAAGGAGAAGAAAGAAGAGCCCGTCCACCAAGCTGAGGGATTTCTGACGCTTGGAGGCATTCTTGGAGATGAAAAAAGAGAAAGGTGAGGAAAAGAAAGAGCCAGGGGCGGCCACCACTTCCCCTCCCACTCCAACAGACAGCCCCATCCAAATGCCGGCTTCCCAGTCGGTATTGTCGGTTGTGGAAGAGTCTGTGGAGACTGAGGTGGATATGGAAGCTGCCCTCTCGCCTCTTCCTGATCCCCACTCGCCTCTTCCGTCTAAACCAGAATGCCAGGACGCGGACGACAGGATAGAGAACATCTTACGGGAACACAAAATACAAGGGGACCTTCACAGGCAAGAGATGGACAGGAAATACCAAGTATTCCTCCAACAAGTCGAAGAAGCCAAAAAACTAATAGACGCCAGAAACCTACAACAACAAAAGACTCAGCAACCACCCACAACCACTCCAGACTCGGCTAGGACCAGACCCTACAAAACTCAGCTACCACCATCAGGCAGCCCACCAACAACACCAACTACCACTGTCTCTCCTTCCAAACCTCCACCTCTGAAAAAGAAGCAGAAAAGACACAAGCGCCGCTAACAACCCACAACTTCTCCTCCATACTCTACTCTCTACTCAACGTTATATTGGGTGGGGTATGTTGTAAAAATAACTTCTTTTAATCCGCTTGGGAAATAAAAAGTTTTCGTCGAACTTGTACTTTTTTTCATCGTCGAACTGTCCAACGTTTCGTCGAATCGTCCATAGATTCGTCGAATTTGTTCAGAAGTTTCGTCGAATCGTCCAAAATCTCGTCGAATTGTCCCCCAAAAAATTAGTCGAATTTGTCTTTCGTCGAATAGTCCATAACCCATTACAAAGACAGGTATTGCTTCACGAACTTCGTTTGAACAAATTTAATTCTACACCTCAAAGGGAAGCTCCATACCAAATATCAAGTCATTGTACCCACTGATTCATGAGATGAAGATTTTAAAAATATTGTGGAGCATTTCCCCTAGCCCCTCCCTATGGGCATGTTGAGCTGAACGAAAATACAGTGCCCCTTCCGGACCATTAATCACACAAACTTTCAACTGAATTGGCGCAGTGGTTTTGGAGGAGAATACCAAAACACGGACGGAGAGCGATTAGATAGCCCAGCTTGACTTCGTCGAGGTGAGCTAAAAAATCATCAGATCCAATAAACAAATAATAGGCACACATGTATAGATATTCTTAAGAAAGAAACGGTAAATAAAATTACCCAATCCACACGGTCTTTTTTATTTCCGCGTGATTTTGATGTCAGAAGCCGGCCATTTATTTTTCTGGATCATTTAATCGCGGGTGTTAAAACACTGGCACCGTTTTAATATGTCAGCGCCCATCTCGCCAAGAACGCTCTGTTGTGATTTTCGACGGGACTCACAATTTCTTTTGTCTCATGTTTAGCATTCCATTTATCATATTACAAAATAATTATTCTAAGAAAACACTGCTTCAATCATGCTGGGGGATGTTGTAAGAGGTCGAGAGAAATCTCCCATCATCGTGTTAGAAGATTCCGCTCAGGAAAAGGCAGTGGACTTGGAAGTATGTTTGATCTACAGTTTGTCCCAAAGAGTTGATGAAGTACATGTCTTGTCTTTTGATAGAGCGACCAGGGACTGGGACTTTCTTCTCTCTCAAGATGCGATAAAAAATATATTTATTCACGATTTCTTCACCAATGTAGCTGGATGGAATGTTGGGGAAAAACTGAATGTGGGTACGGACATTGTCTCTTTCCTAAACAAATTTTGGGCGAACCCAGGATTAAAGTCAGTGGCGTTGGTTCTGGATTCGTTGACACACTTGTTACTGGCTAAAGGAGCATCCTATGTGTGTCATGTTGTTAATGAATTGAAAAAAAAATAATACTGAGTTCACTGTTGACACAGTTGTGTGTGTCCTGCATGGGGACTTGCATGGCAAAACAACCAAGAATTTGATCCATCACATATGTTCCACATCTCTGATTTTAACTCCTTCAGTAAATCAGAATTTTAAGGGATTTTGTGATATTCTTCACAAAAGACAATCTGGAAAAGTAATCAAAGTCAAAGAATGTTATAACATTTCAAGTACTTTTGAGATTGTGGATGTAATTCCTACACAACCAACACAAACTAAAACATCAACAGGACATGACCAGCCTGACCCAACAGAAAATCTGACTTTCAACTTAACTTTGACAGACAAAGAGAAAGAAGCTAAAAGACAAGTCACACTTCCATATACATTACAGCAAACAAACATTACCAATGTAGTGAAATCAAATATTACATTGCAGACTGACAGTAAAATATTTTATCAACCAGATGATGCCGATGACTTTGATGAGGAAGATCCAGATGATGATCTTAGTATTTGAACTGTTCTTGATCAATCAAAATAAAATTTGAATGTCACAGACTGGCAGCTATTTTATACATTGATAATAATTTAATATGCCAAATTAATATACATGAACATGAAAGCAGGACTGGTATTCTTAAAATTGCAGGTGGGCTAAAAATCGCTCCCCTCACATGGCCTAACTTAAGGGAGCGATTAGCTCTCCTCAAGCTTACAAAAGTGGCAAAATGAAGTTGTACTGGTAATGAATTCTGCCTAGTAGGCCTTGTAAATTTTATTTCGTGCTGCTAACAAGGTAGTCTCTGTGAGAGGCCCAGAGGTGTGGGAGGGGCTGTGTGACCATCTTGCAGAGACCATTAGTTAACATAGCAGAAATATGAAAAGATATGGGTTTTTAGGAATAGGCTATAATGGTAATCAATATTTTCTAAGGTCAGGAGGGCTAGTTTTCCCCCTCCTCAATTTTATTAAGGTGAGCAGTAGGCGAGCAAAGAAATCGCTCTCCTGAAAATGCCAGGCCTGCGAAAGTGTGTTGTGCAAACAGAAACTTTCTGTTAACCGCCCCCACCACCACCCCACTCAAAATATAAAAAAACAAAACCTTTGGGTTCAAAGCATTCAGCATATTACATGTATAGGATGACTGGGTGTTCAGTGTTGTTTCCACAAGTTAGACCCAAAGCATTGTGTTAAGAAAAACAAAGGGTCCTATATTTGGTTGTTTTTTTTATTTATTTATTCATTTACTGGTGTTTAAGGTCACATATTTCTGCATATTGGCTAATCGTGACTGCAACATGGAGATGAGGTCAAGTTTAGTCAATCGTTTGTACCCAAGTTGCCCATTTTAGAGTACTTTCACCCCACGCATTGGTGACAGGGTCCTATTTTACCCGTGAAACAGAGGTTGTTTTCCACAGTAAACGAGAACTGCTTCACTTCCCAGGGTTCCCATTCTTTAAATGACACCATGTTAGTACCATACAGCTATATCATATTTATGGTTATTTAACTGGTTGAGTGCTATCAGGGCTTATTAAAGCAAGAGGCCCCACAGGGCCTGAAGCGAGCGCTCATCTTGAACAGAACACAATAATGAGTCTACATTAAGCAATCATTTCCATGTGATACACTGTCAATCCTTGAGTCCCTCAGGAGTGACAAAAATAATCCAGGCATCATACCTCTTCTTCAGTTGATCATAATGTAAAATGTAGAGCTCCCCTATGAAGCCCCTTGATACAACCTATGTGGATTAATCTTAGTTACACACCTCTAGAAGATACTGAATACAAAATTTTTAATTCTTCAGCAACATGGCCAATTCTGGCTCTCATAGAGAGCCCAAATATTAACCCAGGCTCTCGATTTGAACACAGTTGAATCTGAATTCCCTAGAGATGTTGTGTACCAAATATGAAAGCATTCTAACTGTTGGATCTGAAGAAGAGAAATTTTAAAGAAATTTCATATTGCACCAAGTTGGGTTATCATAGTGAGCCCAAGTATTAACCTATGGATCCGATTTGAAGAAACTTGAATCTCCTCCCCCCCCCCCCCCCCCCACCCCACACACACACACACAGATGTTGTATACCAAATATGAAAGCATTCTGACTGGTGGATCTGAAGAAGAAGATTTTTGAAGAAATTCCTTCATGTTGTATTAATGTATTAAGTTCAATTTCAGATTAAATATGGAGCCCAAATATTAACCCAGAATATTAACCCAGACACTCCAATTGAACAAACTTGAATCTGACCCCCCCTAGAGATGTTGCATTCCAAATATGATAGCATTCTGACTGGTGGATCTGAAGAAGAAGATTTTTTAAAATTATCCCCCATATTGGACAAAGTTAAAATTTGAGTTTCCGTTGGAAGCCCAAATATTAACCTGGGGACTTGGTTTCAACAATCTTGAATCTGACCCTCATAACAATGATGTACACCAAACATTAAAAGATTCTGTCTGGTGGTTCTGAAGAAGAAGATTTTTAAAGAATATTTCCCATATTACCCTTGTATGTTAAAAATTCGGGCTCCTGTATTGAGCCCAAATATGAACTAATGGGCTTTATTTTAACAAACTTGTACTGACCCCCCCTATGAATGCTGTATACCGAATATCAAAAGATCCTCATGATTGGTCCTGGAGAAAAGATTTAAAAATTATTTTGCAAATATGCTGAATCAGCATTTTTTCGATGCCCATTACAGAACACCCTAACATAACCGATGGCAATTTTTTTACCATTCAATTCGACTGATCCTAAGGATAATTCATACCAATAACAGCTCTCTCTTCCATGTGGTTTGGGAAATATGGGCGTTTGAAAATATTTCTATTTTTAGCTCCCATGGTTCCCATGGGGGATGTGCTAATTTTTTTTTTTTTTTGCATGAGTCAAATACTTATGACCCAATAATACCACATACCAAATTTGGTTCAAACTGGACCATCGGTTCAGAAAACAGAAATTGTGGGTGGGGCCAAAAATCTTACCTCACCCATTACAAAGCCAAATATTGCTTCACAGACTTTGTTTGAACAAACTTGATTCTACACCTCAAAAGAAAGCTACACAGCAAATATCAAGTCATTGTACACACTGATTCATGAGAAAAAGATTTTAAAAATATTTTGGAGCATTTTTTCCCACTCCCTCCCTATGGGGCTGGGCATGTTGAAGTGAACTTAAATGCAATGCCCCTTCAGGACCATCACACACCCAAACTTTCACTTGAATTGGCCCAGTGGCTTTGGAGGAGAAGACCAAAACATGGTGTTGACGGACAGAGAGCGATGAGATTAGCTCAGCTTGACTTTGTCAAGATGAGCTAACCAAGAGGCCCCAAGGGGCCTGAGGGCGCTCACCTGACATGGTAGCCTAAATATCAACCCAGAGAATTGATTTCAACAAGTTGCATCATCTGCTCCTAAGAAAAGCTTATTCCAAATATCCAAAGATTCTGACCAGTGGATCTAAAAAAAAAGAAGATTTTTAAAGAATATTCCTCATATTGAACTAAGTTATAATTCGGGCTCCCACAGGGAACCCATATATGAACCCAGGGACTTGGCTTTAACAAACTTGAATCCCCCCCCCCCCCCCCCCCCCCCCCCCCTCTCCAAGGATGCTGCACACCAAATATCAAAACATTCCGACTGCGGGATCTGAAGAAGATTTTTAAAGAAAATTCATCATTTTGAACTAAGTTATCATACAGACTCCCACAGTGAGTCCAAATATGGACCAAGGGACATGGCTTGAACAAATTTGAATCTCACCCCCCTAAGGATGCCACATACCAAATATCAAAAGATTCCGACTGCTGGATCTGAAGAAGATTTTTAAAGAAAATTCCTCATTTTAAACTAAGTTATCATTCGGGCTCCCACAGTGAGTCCAAATATGGACCTAGGGACATGGCTTGAACAAATTTGAATCTCACCCCCCCAAAGGATGCTACATACCAAATATCAAAAGATTCTGCCTGCTGGATCTTGAGAAGATTTTCAAAGAAATTTGCCTGAAATGCACTAAGTTCGAATTCGGGCTTCTATAGTGAGCCCAAATATGAATCTAGGGTGCCGATTTGAACAAACTTGAATCTGATCCACCCCACAATGTTGCATGACAAATATCAAAAGATTCTGCCTGCTGGATCTGGAGAAGAAGATCTTTGAAGAAATTTGCCTGAAATGCACTAAGTTCGAATTCAGGCTTCTATAGTGAGCCCAAATATGAATCCAGGGGGCCAATTTGAACAAACTTGAATCAATTCCACCCCACAATGTTGTATACCAAATATCAAAAGATTCTTCCTGCTGGATCTGGAGAAGATTTTTTAAGAAATTTGCCTGAAATGCACTAAGTTCGAATTCGAGCTTCCATAGTGAGCCCAAATATGAATCCAGGGGGCCGATTTGAACAAACTTGAATCAGATCCACCCCACAATGTTGCATACCAAATATCAAAAGATTCTGCCTACTGGATCTGGAGAAGAAGATTTTTTAAGAAATTTGCCTGAAATGAACTAAGTTCACTAAGTAATGTTTTTCCCATCGCCAACAGTGTTAAATAGTGCTGACTCAGCACTTTTTCAAAGTCCTGAAAAAAGTACCTTGTAATCAAACCGATAGGGATTTTTTTTAACCATTCTATTCTACTGGATAAAAGTAAGCTTTATACAAAATAAGAATTCTCTGTGCCGTGTAGTTTTGGAGATATGGCAGTTTTAAGGTTTTTCCTATTTTTAGGTCCCGAGGTTCCCACGGGGCAGTGAGAAATTTTTTTTTGCATCAATCAACTACTTATGACCCATTATCATCTCATATCAAATTTGGTTCAAATCGACCTCACGGTTCTGAAAATAGAAATTTTAGGCGTGGCCAAAATTTTTGCCCCTCCCATAACGAAGGCAAATAATGCCCGACAAACTTCTCTTGAACAAACTTGATTCTAAACCTCAAAAGGACTCTGTATACCACATATCAAGTCTCTGCTACTGGTGGTTCATTAGAAGAAGATTTTCAAAAAATTTGGCCATTTTTTCCCCACACCTCTGCTCAATATGAGCCGAAACCTTATTTGGATAAAAATCAAAATGCTCCTATATAACCACTACTTACATGAAATTTAATTAAAATGTGGCCAGTGGTTTAGGAGAAAGAGGCTCAAACACCACCTTCAGGCAGGACGACAGACGAAGAGTGATAAGAAAAGCTCACCCTGACTTTCAGTCAGGTGAGCTAAAAATGAGGGCAACAGAACAAAATCCATCCTTTTCCTTGCTCATGTTTCATATTCAGTAAAACCCAAATAAATCTTGTGTATATAAAATTGTTCTATTACAAATTACTGGAGAGTGTCTGTATGCTCTCTCCAATGATTTGTAACAGAACAAATTATGAATCACAAATTCAGACCATGGAAAATAAACTAGCCCCCAACCAGTTGAAAGAATATTACACGTACGTCAGTATAATATGGAAGTGATGAAATACATGTAGTGTTTATCATTTGTTTCTGTTTGGCTGAGTTGGCTATGAAGGGCATGTTTCAGAAATAAACCTCCCAAACATTCATATCTTCAGTTTTTACCACCTCTTTTTTTCAACCTTTAAAAATGTGTAGAAATGAAAATGTGTTTTAAAATATTGTGACAATTTTTAATTAATAGGCCTAAATACACATTGGAAATCAGCTGTAACCACATAATTATATGTCCCTGCTAAAAGCATAGGACAAATGATGCATGGAGGTTGGTTGGGGCAAATGCATGTTACTAGTGCTTTGTCTCCATCCAAATGAGATGAGTAAAAATGGTATACCTACTGACTACATGTACATGTATAAATCATTGTCATGTTGTGACGGGCCTACTGGCTAATACCAGGGTACATGAACATGCATTCAGGGCTAGTGGTAATAACTTCAGAAAGTACTGTACCACATGTATGAATTTTGGGGGCTTACTGATTAAGCTAAAAAGAATTCTTTTTTTGTGTGCAAAATCTACAAACACTTTTATGCAGGCCTGGCATTCTTAAAAATGCATGAGGGCTAAAAATCACTCCCCTTACATGGCCTAGGGGAGCGATTAGCTCTCTTTGAGCTTACAAAAACTTAAAGGGGCAAAATGAAGTTTCACTATTAATGAATTCTACCTACATGTAGTGGGCTTTGTACATTTTATTTGGTGCTGCTAACAAGGTAGTCTCTGTGAAATGGCTACACTGCCCATCCCACACTTCTGGGCCTCAGCAAGGCCCGGAGGTGTGGGAGGAGCAGTGTGGCCATCTTACAGAGACCACTAACATAGCAGAGATATGAAAAGATGTGGGTTTTCGGAATAGGCTGTTATGGTAATCATTATTTTCTAAGGCCAGGAGGGCTAGTTTTCACCCTCCTTATTTTTTTTAAGGCAAGCAGTAGACGAGTGAATAAATTGCTTTCCTGAAAATGCCAGGCCTGTTTATGGGTGTTTAAAACTGAGGTGAACGTTTTTGTAATATTTTTATTCCGACTTTGACTTGATACAACAATATTTTTGAAACAAATAAGAGGTGAAAATACAAAAGCCTTGTACAATAAAAACAATATATAACAATGAAGCCATGATAATCGGATCATAAATTTTCATCCAAGAACAATATATACAATCATCAACTTAATTGCTGACAATAAGGCCTATTAACTGAAAAGTGTCACAATATCTCGGGCGGCCATGTTTTTCAACTGAATTTGGAAAAATTTGATAGCTCCCATCTAGACATTGCCCCAAATCCACACATAAAATTTTGTACTGCTCGGGTGAGAGTTGTGACCTGGATGGGGTGCCAAAGGAATTGTGGACGGATGGATGACAGATTTCAACCCATCACAATAGCTCATACTTGACACTGTCAAGTTGAGCTAAAAAGGTTTGCCACCAGTTTACTGCAGAAACATCACAATGTACATTTTTACAAATTGCCTGTATAAGACAACATCTCACCTAAGTACTACCTGTGAAGAAGGGCAGGTGTCCAATAATTGTTGTGCTGCGCCTGAGCCCTACATCTTCCCCATGGGGATGCCTGGAAGTTGAGCAGTACTTGTTTACTGTATGTCGTAAACAAGTTTTGTTTTAATTGCACTGAAGATCTGGTAGCCAACACCTGGAGTGGATGTCTCTTCAAGTGCACAGCAAAGGTATAAATGATTGGCTGGACTAGTCTTCATACTTGTGTTGTGTTCCAGTCCTGATACAGGCCTGGCATTCTTAAAAATGCAGGAGGGTTAAAAATCACTCCCCTTGCATGGCCTTGGGGAGCGATAAGCTCTACTCCTTAAGTTTACAAAAGTTTAGAGTGGCAAAATGAAGTGAATTCTGCCTTGTGGGCTTTGTACATTTTATTTGGTGCTGCTAACAAGGTAGTCTCTGTGAGACGGCTACACTGCCCTTCTCACACCTCCGGGCCTCGGCAAAGCCCGGAGGTGTGGCAGTGTGGCCGTCTTACAGAGATGCACTAACATAGCAGAGATCTGAAAACATGTGAGTCATTATTTTCTAAGGCCAGGAGGGCTAGTTTTTGCCCTCCTTAATTTTTTTAAGGCGAGTAGTAGGCGAGCAAATAAATCGTTCTCCTGAAAATGCCAGGCCTGCGGATACATGTATAAATCAGGCCTAGAGTGTGGCATAGGAATATTAAATTATACATATGGGCCGGACGACTTATAACCCCCCCTCCCCATTATTATTCCAACTGTTTTTTAGAGTGGACAAATTTTCGTGTGTACACATGTACATGTATGTGTACAATGTGCCTGTTTTTATTCCCCCTCGAAGCAGGAACCTACCTGATCATTTAACCCTTTACCCAAAGAATCGGCCGCATCCGCCCACATAATATGCAAATTCAGCAGTTGAAAAAATATTATTTTTCAAAAAATTTCAACAAAACTATATCATGTGACCCCCTCATTGGAACGAGCTCATTCCAACGAGGGGTCACATGATATGGTTTTGTTGAAATTTTTTGAAAAATTTCCAAAAATGATATTTAAAATAATAAATTTTTATATTGTCTGCATTGGGTAAAGGGTTAAAAATATGAACCAAACTTCAAGCCGCCCTTTGAAATCTAGAAGCCAGGATTTACTTCTTAACTAGCAGAAGGCTAAATTATTGTTGATTGTCAAAATTTGTTCATGTGTTTTGCCTTGTTACAATTGATGGGAGAGTGCCAATAGACACTCTCCCATCAATTGTAACAAGGCAAATCCACAGATGATATAATTTAACTTCAAAGATAATATGAAGTACATTTATAGAACACGAAGCCTTCAAGTTACAGCACCTTTACACCAGAATCAAGCCCAAATATGAGCTTCAAGTACTCAACCAGTTAAGAATAGTAATATTACTTTTTGTTAATGATACTGATGTGTATTTAATTACATTCTATTTTGGCATAATTAAAGTTGTTTCTAAAATGATTAAAAAATATATTCCACCACAATAACCATTCCTTTTTACAATAGTTCCTAGCAAGTGACAAATGGAGGAAATGGGGTTTAACCCATAACCCAACGTACATGCCAAAACCGGCCAGCGCTATTCTAAAAAATCGCCAATTAATTTTCATTTTTTGTCTAAAAAATGTAGGTTATGACCCCTCTTTGGAACGAGCTCGTCGGGCTCGTTCCAATGAGGGGTCATAACCTATGTTTTTGAGACAAAAAATGAAAAAGATTAGTTGTTCAATCATTTTGTTTGCAAGTGTCATCTGCTTTTCATGTTAGGCAAAGGGTTAACCCATTTTACTGTTACAAGCCAACTTAGAAGCCTATATTTAAGATTCAGGAGCCAATTTAGAATTTTGGGAGTCAAATTCACACTGGCTGCTTACTAGGTTGGTCCCTGTCTACATGTAGAAGTCTTGTGCACACACTAATTGCCCGACTCGAGTTAGAAGATACACCAATGATTGCAACCAACAGTTGTTTGTGTTAAACCCTGAATTTACCTTACTCTCATTCATAAATTTTGTGACTATTTCATTTTTTCAAACTGCGTTAAATTTAAATTTTGCGGTACAAGTGAGATTTGTTCTTGAAACTGTTTTATGAATACAGTAGAACCTTTCTGGAGAGACCACCCCTTTTGCCAAGCAAAAATGGTTTCTCAAGACAGGTGGTCTCTCATTAGAGGTTTGGTGGTTTTCGCTAGTCAGTAGAGCTGTAGGTTTTTAAATTTCTTGTTCGGTTTCGGTTTGGGTTTTTCAGGTGGAGTAAAACCTCGGTTCGGTTCGGTTTTCGGTTTGTTCCTGAGGCCAAGTAAAATTCAATAAAACTCATTCTTATGTCCGGAGTCATAACTGAATGGTAGTGAAAATGAGTGAAACTCAATGAATGCCCGAAATAAGCTATAATACATGAAGAATCAGGAAGTCCAATATAATAATTACCTAAATATACAGAACTTTTAATGTGCTTGACCATTTTTCGAGGTCTGACACCTACACACAACTTGAGGAAAGCTGCAAACACAACTAAACTGAAATGTCGGAAATCCACAGAATGTAGCCTTCCCAGAGTAGTGAGAGTACCCAGACACTGCCATTGGCAGTGTCTGGGTACTCTCACTACTCTGGGATGGTTACATTCTGTGAATTTCTGCAGCAAGAGAGTATTTAATAAAAAACGAAAAACCTTAGATTATGGGATGTCGACGGTTTCGGTTTCGTTTTTTTAAAAAAACTAAAAACCTCGGTTCGGTTTCGGTTAACCTACAGCTCTACTAGTCAGTGAATGACCAACCAGCGAATATTTGTTGCAGAAATGGAATAGTTGATTTTTCAACATTTTTTTTATTATTGTTTTATTTTAATTCAGTTTTAATACAAGAACAGATGCATTGTTTCAGAAATTACAGTATAAAGTACATAAATTGAAAAACTTTTGAGATTATGATGTGAAGGGGCTGCTCCATCCAAAATAGTAATTTCTTACTTCATGTAAACAAAACAAAGTGTTCTCTTTCTCCCAGTATTTTCAAATGAGTTATTTTTATAATAATTTACAGTTGTACCTTGAAAAGTCTGTTTTCGTGTCTGTCAGGTTTTGCTTTAATAGAACATAAATTCAGTCACACTTTAAGTAAAAATAAGCTTACCAGGGTGTTTTAGTTTGCTTAATCCTCTTTGATTTGATTTTGTCACACTTGATCAAATAATGGACATAAACTAAGTTTGTTTTTTTAACAATAATTTTTATTTTTTCAAAAGGATCTTGATAAAAAATTTCTCAGACTTGAAGAATTATATTGCAGTTGTATTGCAGCTGGCTGTTAATTTTGGCTTTTAATTTATCTCCCACAATAGGCTTGAAAACTTAGTGTAATAAAGCTGCAACTTGACTATGGAGCTGAAAAATAGTTTTTGAAGGAATTATTGGTCAACGAGTCACAATCTAACCCTTTGGATTCAAAATCACATCATCCACATAGTTCAAAGGCAGCAAAAGGGAACAGAAAATTTCTAACTAAACAAAGTTTTAGCTTTGAATTTAGCTAATGCAAAGCATGCATTCGTCTCTCCATCTTTGTCTCCAGATCCATATATCAGCAGTGAGTGGATGAATTTCAATGAGATTTGGTATGCGATGAAGTGATGTGCTATGGTGGGGGTATGCACCAGGCCATGGCACAGCTCTTGTTTAGCTTTGGTTAACCTTTAATGCCTTTCACGCAGCTGGCAGGTACATGTATTCCTTCTTGGGGACAAGTGTAATTTGTCCTTTTTCACCCAATCACTCAATCTGCTTCCAAAAATTGAATCACCTTTTTTAACATTGAATTCTTGAGTTAAATCGTCAATTGTCCATCAAATCTGGTCATGGCTGCTGTGAAGATTGGCTGGAAAATATTTTAAAGATACTCAGCATGTTAAGACTTTAAACTTCATTATTGATGGTAAACTTATTGATATGTAAATGTCAGGAATGTTCTTGAATATTGCTTGAATAGGTCCCCTTGAAGGCCATTGGATTAAGCACATCTTTGAGAGACAAGGAACACCTCTTAGACATTTTTTTTTTACACTTTTCCACGCTATTTTGATGTAGCTTTGTGTAAAGTTATGATTAACCCTCTACCTAACAATTGACGCATCCGCACATGTAATTCACAAATTAAGCAGTTGAAAAAAAAAATTCAACAAAACCATATGATGTGATCTTTCATTGGAACAAGCCCGTTCTGATGAGGGGTCGCAGTTGTGATCCCAGAAACCTTTTAACTCTCTTAACCCACTGAGTATTTTAAAGATATTTTTCATCAGATCAGGTCATGGCTGCTGTGAAACAGCCATGACTAGATTTGATGAAAAATTCATATAAATTTAACTCCAGGAATCACTGGTGGAAAAATTCATTCAATTTACAATGAGAAAATTTGATTAAATATGCCCAAATTATACTTATTTTAGTAGCAAAAGAAATTCTCTCCTGGAGAGAAAAATCTGCCAGCAGCATACAAGGAGTTAAACCTTCATCCAGGTTTGATGTATTTGGTGGTTCCAGGTCGATATGTCATACCAAACCTGACCTACAAGCGTGACCCACTTACAAACTCACTGCTTTGCGCTCATTTTTGCACATAAATAAATGAAGTTCACAGTTTGGAGGTATCTAAATGTGATTTCCAGATATTCTGAAAAATTCACTCAATGACACTGGAATGACCCATATTGTAATCCTCCAATGAGTTTTGGCAAATTTGTCCCACCCGCATCCAAGTTTTTCTTTTAAATGCACTCATTGACTTCTGTGTGACCCCAGTGATCATGATCCATATTTTGAACCTTCATGTTTGATTGTACATGTATTTGGTGTTGGTTCAGTGTCATACCATACCCGATATATAATCGTGCCAGCCCTGGTTGTACTTTTATAATTTATTTCATGATCGTCTTTAATCGTACAGTGTGACCTCTAGAAACAACTATATAGAAAACAATATTTTTGGTCATTAGTTTCTCGATCCAAACATTCTTTAACCCTTTACCTAACCTGAAAAGCAAACGACACTTGCAAAAATAATTCTTGAATAACTAATTTTTTTCATTTTTTGTCTCAAAAACATAGGTTATGACCCCTCGTTGGAACGAACTCGTTCCGACGAGGAGTCATAACCTATGTTTTTGAGACAAAAAATGAAAAAAATAATGAAATTTAATTGGCGATTTTTGAGATTAGCGCTGGCCGGTTTTGGCCATTACGTTAGGTAAAGGGTTAAGCATGCAGGCATGCTGAAAGCCAACTTCTCTCCAAAGACAATTCAGACTCCTGACTATCTTGGGGGCCCAAACCAGAGTCTAGGTTCAGGTTTGGACATGAAGTGGTCCAGAGTCTAATAATAGCCACATTGAGATTTAAGAAGGCACTTGCACTCCTTAGCAAACTGAGAAGGGCAATTATTTGTTCCCCCATACTTTCTAGAATGGCAGACTTGGTGTCAAGTGTTGTACCTTTGTACCTCCTTCCCATATCAGTTATAATGTATTTTGATATTCTACAGCCTCTGACACTTTTCACGAGCACGACTGTGTGGGGTGGGAATAATAACTAATAATTCATCAGTAAAGGAGTGATCGTTGACTTTGAAATTGCAATCAGTTATGGGCGTTGCCGGCGATTAGTTGACTTCGATTAAATCATGACAGACCTGAGCACAACCCACTTACAAAACATTTCACATCGCACATTTTGAGCAGTATAAATCGTGAATGAGATTTAGATATGCATTTAAAGGTCTCAAGTGTGATTTCCAGAGTTTTCAAAAGTTGTAGTCAATGATGCTCCCACCAACCCTGGTTATTTTAGTTTTATTTATTCATTGGGGTTTAATGACACTTTCAACAGCCAGGATCAGCTCTTGCCAAACAATTTTAGGGTTGGTGGAAGCGGAGTACCTGGAAAAAATCAAGTAGCAGCGAGCAACTGCCAAGACTTCCCAGAATTCTAGCTCCAAACAAGCAGGGTTACATTAGTGGTTGAAGTTAAGTATACCATTGATGTACAGTATGCCTTAGTACACAGCACCACCGTGCCATACATGAGTAATCAGAATTAACCCTTTACCTAACGTAACAGCCCAAACCGGCCAGCGCAATTCACAAAAATTGCCAATTAATTTTCATTATTTTTTTAATTTTTTGTCTCAAAAACATTGGTTATGACCCCTCTTTGGAACAAGCTTGACGAGCTCGTTCCAGTGAGGGGTCATAATCTATGTTTTTGAGACAAAAAATGAAATGAAAGTGTCAATGACACTGTAGCTTAACTTGTGTGTTGTGTTTGATGAAAAGGATAATGTTCAATGTTTATGAAAGGATTATGAAATAAGACAAGAATTGTGATAATTGGGAATATGTTCATTTCTGTTCCCTGTATGCTATGTTTATGATAAAAATAATATGAGGTGTACACTGTACTAAAGAGCTGAGGGGTGGGTTAATATGACCTCACAGTTAATGTATGTGGCCCTCACAGTTAACATATATCAACAAAAGTTACCAAGTTACACTGAAATTATTCCAAAATGAGTCATCCTATCAAGTTACATTGAATCCCTTCATAAATATATATATATATATATATATATATCAAAATGGGACGTTCTCATCTAGACATTATATGAAGTCAACCTACCAAGTTACAATGAAATCCCTTAATAAATATGACCTGTAGACTGTGCTAAAGGTTTTTGGGCTTTGGGCTCTGGCAGCCATCATGGTTGAATGATCGCAACCAAAAGGGGACATTCTCATCTGGGCATCATCTGGAGTGATCCTACAAAGTTACAATGAAATCCCTTCATAAATATCACGACCAAAAGGGGATGTCATCATCTAGGCATTATATGGAGTCAAACTTATGGGTAACAATGAAGTCCTTCCATAAATATGACCAATAGACTATGCTAAAGGTTTTGGGTTCGGGCAGCCATCAAGGCTGAATGATCGCGACCAAAAGGGGACGTTCTCATCTAGACATTATTTGGAGTCATCCTACCAAGTTACAATGAAATCCCTTAATAAATATGACCTGTAGACTGTGCTAAAGGTTTTCGGGCTTTGGGCACCTGAAGCCGTAACAGTTGCCCAATCGTGTCCAAAAGGGGACGTTCTCATCTAGACATTATATGAAGTCAACCTACCAAGTTACAATGAAATCCCTTCATAAATATGACCTGTAGACTGTGCTTAAAGTTTTCGGGTTCGGGCAGCCATAATGGTTGAATGATCGCAACCTAAGGGAACAATCTCATCTGGCCATCATCTGGAGTGATCCTACAAAGTTACAATGAAATCCCTTCATAAATATGACCTGTAGACTGTGCTCACGGTTTTCGGGCTTCGGGCACTAGTAGCCATCACAGCTGACCAATCACGACCAAAAGGGGATGTCATCATCTTGGCATTATATGGAGTCAACCTAATAGGTTACAATGAAATCCTTCCATAAATATGACCTTTTACCTATGCTAAAGGTTTTTGGGCTTGGGCACCCATCAAGGCTGAATGATCGCGATCAAAATGGGACATTCTCATACAGACATTATATGAAGTCAATCTACCAAGTTACAATGAAATCCCTTCATAAATATGACCTGTAGACTGTGCTAAAGGTTTTCAGGCTTCGGGCTTGGGCAGCCATCATGGTTGAATGATCGGAACCAAAGGGGACAATCTCATCTGGGCATCATCTGGAGTGATCCTGAGAAGTTACAATGAAATCCCTTCATAAATATGACCTGTGGACTGTGCTCAAGGTTTTCGGGCTTCGGGCACCTGTAGCCATCACAGTTGACCAATCACGACCAAAAGGGGATGTCATCATCTAGGCATTATATGGAGTCAACCTAACAGGTTACAATGAAATCCTATAAATATAACCTTTTGCCTATGCTAAAGGTTTTTGGGCTCGGGCACCCATCAAGGCTGAATGATCATGACCAAAATGGGACGTTCTCATCTAGACATTATTTGGAGTCATCCTACCAAGTTACAATGAAATCCCTTCATAAATATGACCTGTAGACTGTGCTAAAGGTTTTTGGGCTTCGGGCCCCTGTAGCCGTCACAGTTGCCCAATCAAGTCCAAAAGGGGACTTTCTCATCTAGACATTGTATGAAGTCAACCCATCAAGTTACAATGAAATTCATCAATAAATATGACCTGCAGACTGTGCTAAAGGTTTTCGGGTTTTTGGCTCGGGCAGTCGTCACGGTTGGCAGATCATGCCCAAATGGGGAAATTCTCATCTAGACATCATAAGGAGTCATCCTACCAAGTTACAATGAAATCCCTCCACATTAAACATGACCTGCAGTCTGTGCTAAAAGTTTTTGGGTTTCGGGCTTGGGCAGCCAGCACGGTTAATAGATCAAGCCAAAAAGGGGACATTCTCATCTAGGCATTATACAGAGGCATCCTACCAAGTTACAATGAAATCCCTTCATAAATACGACCTGTAGACTGTGCTAATGGTTTTCGGGTTGTGGGCTCGGGCAGCCATACCGGTTGCCCGATTGTGACCAAAAGGGGACGTTCTCATCTAGACATGGCCCCAAACCTGCATATGAAATTTCGTGACGATCAGACAAGAACTGCGGGGTGTATCCCGTGCTAAAGGAAAATGTGAACAGACGTCACAGACTCACAGACTTCCACACGCATGATGGCAATAGCTTATCTTGACTATGTCAAGTTAAGCTAAAAATTAGTTCTTCAATAATTTTGTTTGCAAGTGATGTCTGCTTTTCATGTTAGGTAAAGGGTTAAGTTCCATGTGCCCAAGGACACAACACAGGATCAAACTGTTGATCTTTTGGTTTGAAGTGTGATGCTCTAACCACTGAACTTCCATGCTCCTGGTTACTTCAGTGACCTTGACCCCTACTTTGAACTTCCACTGAGTCCCAGTGAGTTTGGTGTTGGTTCCAAGATATTCCATACCATACAAGCGTGACCCACTTACAAATTTTATTGCTTGACCAAAATTTTTTTGCACTTAAAATTCATAAATAAGGTTCAGGTGTGAATTTGAAGGTATCAAGACACCATTCCCAGTTTGAAAAAATACACACAATGACCTCTGAGTAACTCCAATGACTTTGGACCATATTTTTAAGTCATCATCTCATACCATGCCCGATATTATTATTATACAAGCACGATCCACTTACCCAATTTTTTGCTTCATCCACATTTTTTATCAAAATTCTTAAAAGATGTTCAGCAATGCATTTGAAGATCACAAAAGTGGATTTCCAGAGTGTTTGAAAAATACAGTCCATGACCTTTGTGTGACCCAGTGACCACAGGCCTTTAGATTACTCCAATTTCACCCCTTTTACCAGTGTCCCCAAATTAAAGAAGGTGTGAAAACATCAATAAAAATATATAAATTCTCTCTGCATTTTAAAATAACTTCCATCATAATATGACCATAGAAACACAAAGAAAGGCATGACATTAAAACATAACAGGATAAAACTGTTTTTTTCTGGTTTTAATGTCCCCAAAATAAATGAATTTAAATGGCTGAGTGACTTTAACCCATATTTTGAACTTCATCAAGTTTTGATATATTTGGTGTTGGCTCCAAGAGCATATTTCAGACCATACCCAAAATATACCGGTAAGGAAGAACAAGAGGCCCCACGGGGCCTGAAGCACTCATCTTGTACAGAACACAATTTAAACAGAGTCCAAGAATGAGTCAACATTGAGCAAGCCATCTCCATAGGCTACACTGTCAATCCTTGAGTTCCTCAGGAGTGACAAAAATAATCTGGGCATCATGCCTTTTCTTCAGTTGATCATAAGTAAAATGTAGAGCTCCCCTATGAAGCCCCTTGATACAAACTATGTGGATTAATCTTAGTACCTCTAGAGGGTACTGAATATAAAATTTTTAATTCTTCAGCAAAATGGCCAATTCTGGATCCCATAGAGAGCCCAAATATTAACCCAGGCTCTTGATTTGAACACAGTTAAATCTGACTTCCCTAGAGATGTTGTGTACCGAATATGGAAGCATTCTGACTGTTGGATCTGAAGAGAAATTGTAAAGAAATTTCTTCGAATTGCACTAAGTTCAAATTTGGGCTACCATAGCGAGCCCAAATATTAACCTATGGATCCGATTTGAACAAACTTGAATCTGACCCCCTAGAGATGTTGTATACCAAATGTGAAAGCATTCTGACAAGTGAATCTGAAGAAGATTTTTGAAGAAATTCCCTCATATTGTACTAAGTTAAATTTCATGTTCCCATATGGAGCCCAAATATTAACCGAGCCATTCGAATTGAACAACCTGGAATCTGACCCCCCTAGAGATGTTGTATACCAAATATAAAAGCATTCCGACTGGTGGATCTGAAGAAGAAGATTTTTAAAGAAATTTCCTCATATTGGACTAAGTCAAAATTTGGGCTACCATAGTGAGCTCAAATATATACCTAGGGATCTGATTTGAACAAACTGGAATCTGACCCCCATAGAGATGTTACATACCAAATATCAAAGCATTCTGACTGATGGATCTGAAGAAGAAGATTTTTTTTAAATTACCCTCCATATTGAACAAAGATAAAATTTGGGCTTTCGTAGGATTTGGGCTTTCGTAGGAAGCCCAAATATTAACCTAGGGACTTGGTTTGAACAATCTAGAATCTGACCCTCATAACAATGATGTATACCAAATATTAAAAGATTCAGACTGGTGGTTCTGAAGAAGATTTTTAGCTCAACTTTGACGAAGTCAAATTTGAGCTATTGTCATGGCCCGTCGTCCGCCTGTCCATCCGTCCGTCTGTCCGTACGTCAACAATTGGCTATGGCTCGGGCTAGAGGTCGTATTTATGAACCGATCTTTACGAAACTTCTTGAGTGTTTTTAGGTGTGGTCCGAAATTCAAGATGGCTGCCAGTGGCCATTTTGTACCGATGATGCAAAAATCAGTTTTTTGAACAGAACTTCTGTATGAAAGTTCTGATTTGAATAAAGTTTTGTATAAATGTTTAGTACCATGGGATACATCACATATAATACGGGTTTTTTTCTCGTGCGTAAATTATGCAAATTAGACTGACTTTGATTTATTTAGTGTTACTTTCAGAGCTGTAAGTGCCAAGCTGCTATGGCTCGGGCTAGAGGCCGTATTTATGAACCGATCTTTACGAAACTTCTTGGGTACCTTTGTTATGACCGTGAGACGAGAACGAGTGTTTTTGGGTGCGGTCCGAAATTCAAGATGGCTGCCAGCTGCCATTTTGTACCGACGATGCAGAAATCTGTTTTTTGTACAGAACTTCCATATGAAAGCTCTGATTTGAATAATTTTTTGTATGAATGTTTAGTACCATGGGATACATCACATATAATACGGGTTTTTTTCTCGTACGTAAATTGTGCAAATTAGACTAATTTTGATGTTTTTTGGGGTTACTTTCAGCACTGTAAGTGCAAATGCCAATACGGCTCGGGCTAGAGGCCGTATTTATGAACCGATCTTTACGAAACTTCTTGGGTACCCTTGGTATCACCGTGGGACGAAAACGAGTGTTTTGGGGTCCAGTCCGAAATTCAAGATGGCCGATGGCAGCCATTTTGTACAAAATTAGGTGCAATCAGATTTTTGCACAGAACTTCCATATGAAAGCCCTGATTTGAATAATTTTTTTGTGTGAATGTTTAGTACCATGGGATGCATCACATATAATACGGGTTTTTTTCTCGTGCAGAAATTATGCAAATTAGATGAACTTTGATTTTTTCAGTGCGACTTACACACAGTAAGTACACATGTCAATACGGCTCAGACTAGAGTCTGTATTTATGAACTGATCTTCACGAAAAGTCTTGGGTACCTTTGTTATCACCTTGGGACGAGAACGAGTGTTTCTGGGTGCGGTCTAAAATTCAAGATGGGTGCTAGTGACCATTTTGTACCGAAATTAGGTCTAATCAGTTTTTTGTACACAACTTCTATACAGCTCAGACTAGAGGCCATATTTATGAACCAATCTTTACGAAACTTCTTGGGTACCTTTGTTATCACCGTGGATGAGAGCAAGTGTTTTTGGGTGTGGTCCGAAATTCAAGATGGCCACCAGCAGCCATTTTGTACCAAAATTAGTGCAATCAGTCTTTTGTATAGAACTTCTGTATGAAAGTTCTGATTTTAATAAATTTTTGTATGAATGTTTAGTAACATGGAATACATCACATATTGTAAGGGTTTTTTTTTCGTGCAGAAATTATGCAAATTAGATGAACTTTGATTTATTCAGTGCTACTTACACAATGTAAGCACACATGTCAATACGGCTCAGGGTAGAGGCTGTATTTATGAACCGATCTTCACAAAACTTCTTGGGTACCTTTGTTATCTCCTTGGGATGAGAATGAGTGTTTCTGGGTACGGTCCAAAATTCAAGATGGCTGCCAGTGGCCATTTTGTACCGAAATTAGGTCCAATCAGTTTTTTGTCACAAGTTCTATATAGCTCGTATTTATGAACTGATCTTCACAAAACTTCTTGAGTACTTTTGTTTTCACCTTGGGACAGGAACGAGTGTGTTTTGGGGTGCCTTTGTTATCACTGTGCTATGAGAACAAATATTTTGGGGTTCAGTCAGACCCACTCTGGGACTCAAAGATTTTTTCTAGTTCAGCATCTGACTGTCACCCACCTTTACAATACTTTACCTATACATTTGTTACAGGCAACGATCAGTATTTATGTACAGACCGTTACAATACTTTATATGTACCTTTGTTATCAGGTCATTACCTAGATGTTTGTCATTGCTGTGTCACATACTATACATGTACATGTCTTTGTCTTGACAAGTTGAGCTACAGTGTCATTGACACTTTCATTAAAGAATATTCCCCATATTACCCTATGTTAAAACTTCGGGCTCCTGTAGAGAGCTCAAATATGAACCAATGAGCTTTATTTCAACAAACTGTTATCTGACCCCCCTATGAATGCTGTATACCAAATATCAAAAGATTCTGATGATTGGTTC
Source organism: Pictodentalium vernedei (assembly GCA_031216915.1). Classification (NCBI taxonomy): domain Eukaryota; kingdom Metazoa; phylum Mollusca; class Scaphopoda; order Dentaliida; family Dentaliidae; genus Pictodentalium; species Pictodentalium vernedei. The sequence goes on along the minus strand of CM062289.1, from coordinate 328,464,159 downwards.
TGGAGAAAAGATTTTTTTAAATTTTTGCAAATATGCTGACTCAGCATTTTTTCGATGCCCATTACAGAACACCCTAACATAACCGATGGCAATTTTTTTTTACCATTCAATTCTACTGGTCCTAAGGATACTTCACACCAAATAAAAGCTCTCTGTTCCGTGGGGTTTGGGAAATATGGGCGTTTGAAAATATTTCTATTTTTAGCTCCCAGGGTTCCCATAGGGATGCAGGAATTTTTTTTTTTGCATGGGTCAAGTACTTATGACCCAATACTACCACAAACCAAATTTGGTTCATATCGGACCATCGGTTCTGAAAATAGAAATTTTGGGCGGGACCAAAAATCTTACCCCTCCTATTACAAAGCCAAATATTACATCACGAACTTCGTTTGAACAAACTTGATTCTACACCTCATATGGAAGCTCCATAGCAAATATCAAGTCATTGTACACGCTGGTTCTTGAGAAGATTTTAAAAATATTTTGGAGCATTTTCCCCCACTCCCTCCCTATGGGGCTGGGCATGCTGAGTTGAACAAAAATGAAATGCCCCTTTGGGACCATCACTCACACAAACTTTCACTTGAATTGGCCCAGTGGCTTTGGAGGAGAAGACCAAAACATGGTGTTGACGGACGACAGACGACGGACGGAGAGCGATGAGATTAGCTCAGATTGACTTTGTCAAGATGAGCTAAAAACTTGTTGTTCAAACATTCCGAGCAGTAAAATTCATAAATGAGGTTCAGGAATGCATTAAAATATCTCAAAATGCAGACAATAACCAGTGACCTTGACCCCTATTTTGAGCCTCCATTCAATTCCAATGTAATTTGGTGTTGATTCCAGGTTTATATCGCATACCACACCTGGGATACAAGCGTGATCTGCTTTCAAAATCTTTTTCTCCATCCACAATTTTTAGCACTCAAAACTATTAAATGAAGTTCAGGAATCAATTTAGATTTCAAGAATCTTTGAAAAATGCACTCAATGACCTCTGTGCCCCCCCAGTGACCATGACCTATATTTTTAACCCTCATCAAGTTTGATGTATTTAGTGTTGATTTCTTGAAATATAAGTATGGCCTAGTACTGTTTGTATACTCACTTTTGGTGGGGTTTTCAAATAAACAACCATCGATGAAATGTAATGTTATTTTACCCACAAAGATATAGATATTTTTCCACACCCTAATTACAGATATTCCAACCAGTAAGTATTTAATTTGCCTTTAAGATATCAATATATTCACACAATAGCTCGAACTATGCGGCGTAATCATAAAACTGTCGGGAGTTTTCATTCCCATCGGTAATGTCATAAAACAAGAGGCCCCAGGGGCCCTGAGGGCACTCACCTGACATGTTAGCCTAAATATCAACCCAGAGAATTGATTTCAATAAGTTGCATCTGCTCCTCCAAAGAAAAGCTAATACCAAATATCCAAAGATTCTGACCAGCGGATCTAAAAAATGAAAGTGTCAATGACACTGTAGCTCAACCTGACAAACTTGAACTTGGTAAGTTATAAATGAAATGGCAAAATTGAAGATCATTGGTACCAATGTCATTTTTTTTGCCAGTGTCAACATTTTTTGACAGAAACCGAAGAAAATCGATAGCTCCCATCTAGATGCCTCCCCAAACAAGCATGCCAGGTTTCAAAACAATCCGATCATAAATGTGCCCTGTAGGGTGTACAAAAGGGAAATATTGTGGTCTGACTAGACTAAATTCTAAGAAGGTTGGCCGTGGCAACATTTTTTGACGGAAATGGAAGAAAATCGATAGCTCCCATCTAGAGGTCACCCTAAATAAGCATACCAGGTTTCAAAGCAATCTAATCATAAATGTGCCCTGTAGGGTGAGCCAAAGGGAAATATTGTGGTCTGACTAAACTAAGTTCTAAGAATGTTGGCTGCGGCAACATTTTTTGATGGAAATTTAAGAAAATCGATAGCTCCCATCTAGAGGTCACCCCAAACAAGCATGCCAGGTTTCAAAGCAATCCGATCATAAATGTGCCCTGCAGGGTGTGCCAAAGGGAAATATTGAGTCTTCTGACTAAACTAAGTTCTAAGAACGTTGGCCGCGGCAACATTTTTTGACGGAAATTGAAGAAAATCGATAGCTCCCATCTAGAGGCCTCCCCAAACAAGCATACCAGGTTTCAAAGCAATCAAATCATAAATGTGTCCTGTAGGGTGTGCCAAAGGGAAATATTGTGGTCTGACTAAACTGAGTTCTAAAAATGTTGGCCGCGGCAACATTTTTTGACGGAAACTGAAGAAAATCGATAGCTCCCATCTAGAGGTCTCCCCAAACAAGCATGCCAGGTTTCAAAGCAATCCGATCATAAATGTGCCCTGTAGGGTGTGCCAAAGGGAAATATTGAGTCTTCTGACTAAACTAAGTTCTAAGAACGTTGGCCGCGGCAACATTTTTTGACAGAAATTGAGGAAAATCGATAGCTCCCATCTAGAGGTCTCCCCAAACAAGCATACCAGGTTTCAAAGCAATCTGATCATAAATGGGCCCTGTAGGGTGTGCCAAAGGGAAATATTGAGGTTTGACTAAACTAAGTTCTATGAACGTTGGCCGTGGCTACATTTTTTGCCGGAAATTGAAGAAAATCGATAGCTCCCATCTAGAGGTGACCCTAAATAAGCATACCAGGTTTCAAAGCAATCAAATCATAAATGTGCCCTGTAGGGTGTGCCAAAGGGAAATATTGTGGTTTGACTAAACTAAGTTCTAAGAACGTTGGCCGCGGCAACATTTTTTGACGGATATTGAAGAAAATCGATAGCTCCCATCTAGAGGTCACCCCAAACAAGCATGCCAGGTTTCAAAGCAATCCGATCATAAATGTACCCTGTAGGGTGTGCCAAAGGGAAATATTGAGTCTTCTGACTAAACTAAGTTCTAAGAACGTTGGCCGCGGCAACATTTTTTGACAGAAATTGACGAAAATCGATAGCTCCCATCTAGAGGTCTCCCCAAACAAGCACACCAGGTTTCAAAGCAATCTGATCATAAATGTGCCCTGTAGGGTGTGCCAAAGGGAAATATTGAGGTCTGACTAAACTAAGTTCTACAAATGTTGGCCGTGGCAACATTTTTTGCCGGAAATTGAAGAAAATCGATAGCTCCCATCTAGAGGTCACCCTAAATAAGCATACCAGGTTTCAAAGCAATTAAATCATAAATGTGCCCTGTAGGGTGTGCCAAAGGGAAATATTGTGGTTTGACTAAACTAAGTTCTAAGAACGTTGGCCGCGGCAACATTTTTTGACGGAAATTGAAGAAAATCGATAGCTCCCATCTAGAGGTCACCCCAAACAAGCATACCAAGTTTCAAAGTAATCTGATCATAAATGCGATCTGTGAGGTGTGCCAAAGGAAATTGTGGACGTACGTACTAAAGTACTAACATACTAACGTACGTACGTACGTACGCCGACGGACGAGAAGTGATGGCAATAGCTCAGCTTGACTTTGTCAAGTTGAGCTAAAAAGATTTTTAAAGAATATTCCTTATATTGAACTAAGTTATAATTCGGCCTCCCAGAGGGAGCCCATATATGAACTCAGGGACTTGGCTTTAACAAACTTGAATCTCACCCCCCTAAGGATGCTTCACACCAAATATCAAAACATTCCGACTGCTGGATCTGAAGAAGAAGATTTTTAAAGAAAATTTCTCATTTTGAACTAAGTTACAATTCAAGCTCCCACAGTGAGTCCAAATATGAACCTAGGGACATGGCTTGAACAAATTTGAATCTCACCCCCCTAAGGATGCTGCATACCAAATATCAAAACATTCCGACTGCTGGATCTGAAGAAGATTTTTAAAGAAAATTCCTCATTTTGAACTAAGTTATCATTCAGGCTCCCACAGTGAGCCCAAATATGGACCTAGGGACATGGCTTGAACAAACTTGAATCTCACCCCCCTAACATTCCGACTGCTGGATCTGAGTTTTAAAAAAAATTCCTCATTTTGAACTAAGTTATAATTGGGGCTACTACAGTGAGCCCAAATATGAACCCAGGGACTTGGCTTGAACAAACTTGAAACTCACCCCCCCCCCCCCCACCCCCCCACCCCCCCCCCCCCCACCCCCTAAGCATGGTGCATACCTAATATCAAAAGATTCTGCCTGCTGGATCTTCAGAAGAAGATTTTCAAAGAAATTTGCCTGAAATGCACTAAGTTCAAATTTGGGCTCCTATACTGAGCCCAAATATAAACCCAGGGGGGCCGATTTGAACAAACTTGAAGAAGATCCACCCCACAATGTTGCATACCAAATATCAAAAGATTCTGCCTGCTGGATCTGGAGAAGAAGATTTTTTAAGAAATTTGCCTGAAATGCTCTAAGTTCGAATTTGGGCTTCTATAGTGAGCCCAAATATGAATCCAGGGGGCCGATTTAAACAAACTTGAATCAGATCTACCCCACAATGTTGCATATCAAATATCAAAAGATTCTGCCTGCTGGATCTGGAGAAGAAGATTTTTAAAGAAAATTCCTCATTTTGAACTAAGTTATCATTCGGGCTCCCACAGTGAGCCCAAATAGGGACATGGCTTGAACAAACTTGAATCTCACCCCCCAAGGATGCTGCATACCAAATATCAAAACATTCTGACTGCTGGATCTGAGGAAGAAGAGTTTTAAAGAAAATTCCTCATTTTGAACTAAGTTATAATTCAGGCTACCACAGTGAGCCCAAATATGAACCCAGGGACTTGACTTGAACAAACGTGAATCTCACCCCCCTAAGCATGGTGCATACCTAATATCAAAAGATTCTGCCTGCTGGATGTAAAGAAGATTTTCAAAGAAATTTGACTGAAATGCACTAAGTTCAAATTTGGGCTCCTATACTGAGCCCAAATATAAACCCAGGGGGCCGATTTGAACAAAATTGAAGCAGATCCACTCCACAATGTTGCATACCAAATATCAAAAGATTCTGCCTGCTGGATCTGAAGAAGAAGATTTTTTAAGAAATTTGCCTGAAATGCTCTAAGTTCGAATTCTGGCTTCTATAGTGAGCCCAAATATGAATCCAGGGGGCCGATTTAAACAAACTTGAATCAGATCCACCCCACAATGTTGCATACCAAATATCAAAAGATTCTGCCTGCTGGATCTGGAGAAGAAGATTTTTGAAGAAATTTGCCTGAAATGCACTAAGTTCGAATTCGAGCTTCTATAGTGAGCCCAAATATGAATCTAGGGAGCTGATTTGAACAAACTTGAATTAGATCCACCCCACAATGTTGCATACCAAATATGAAAAGATTCTGCCTGCTGGATCTGGGGAAGAAGATTTTTAAAAACATTTTCCTGAAATGCACTAAGTTCGAAATCAGGCTCCTATACTGAGCCCAAATATGAACCCAGGGGGCCGATTTGAACAAACTTGAATCAGATCCACCCCACAATGTTGCATACCAAATATCAAAAGATTCTGCCTGCTGGATCTGAAGAAGATTTTTTAAGAAATTTGCCTGAAATGCTTCAAGTTCGAATTCGGGCTTCTATAGTGAGCCCAAATATGAATCCAGGGGGCCGATTTAAACAAACTTGAATCAGATCCACCCCACAATGTTGCATACCAAATATCAAAAGATTCTGCCTGCTGGATCTGGAGAAGAAGATTTTTGAAGAAATTTGCCTGAAATGCACTAAGTTCGAATTCGAGCTTCTATAGTGAGCCCAAATATGAATCTAGGGAGCTGATTTGAACAAACTTGAAGCAGATCCATCCCACAATGTTGCATACCAAATATGAAAAGATTCTGCCTGCTGGATCTGGAGAAGATTTTTTAATGTTTTTCCCATTGCCAACAGTGTTAAAAAGTGCTGACTCAGCACTTTTTCAAAGTCCTGAAAAAAGTACCTTGTAATCAAACCGATAGGGATTTTTTTATACCATTCTATTCTACTTGATAAAAGTAAGCTTTATATAAAATAAGAATTCTCTGTGCCGTGTAGTTTTGGAGATATGGCAGTTTTAAGGTTTTCCTATTTTTAGCTCCTGAGGTTCCCACAGGGCAATGAGAAAATTTTTTTTGCATCAGTCAACTACTTATCTTATGACCCATTATCTTCTCATATCAAATTTGGTTCAAATCGACCTCACAGTTCAGAAAACAGAAATTTTTGGGCGTGGCCAAAATTTTTGCCCCTCCCATAACAAAGGCAAATAATGCCCGACAAACTTCTCTTGAACAAACTTGATTCTAAACCTCAAAAGGAATCTGTATACCACATATCAAGCCTCTGCTACTGGTGGTTCATTGGAAGATTTTCAAAACATTTGGCCATTTTTTCCCCACACCTCTGCTCAATATGAGCCGAAACCTAATTTGGATAAAAATCAAAATGCCCCTATATAACCACTACTTACATGAAATTTAATTAAAATGTGGCCAGTGGTTTTGGAGAAAGAGGCCCAAACACCACCATCACGTTGGACGATGGACGAAGAGTGATCAGAAAAGCTCACCCTGACTTTCAGTCAGGTGAGCTAAAAATTAGTCACATCAAGTCTTGTTTGAGCAACTTTCTGTCATTGATTCAAAGAAAATGAATGTTTATGGTATTTTTTTAATTTCAATCGTCTGAAATATATCAGTTGGGCAGTGACTGCAGCGAAGAAAATGCAGGCGAGTGAATGATCACTCTCCTCATTTTGATTTTACGAGAGTGAAAAATTCAGGATAGTGATTTTAACCCTTTATTTATGATGACAGCCCAAACTGACCAGCATTACACATGAACATGACCATACAAATTTTATTTTTTCATTTTTACTCTAATAACATATTTTATGACCCCTCATTGGAACGAGCTCATTGAGCTTGTTCCAATTAGGTGTCGTAATATATGCTAAAAGCAAAAAATGAAGGTAATGCAAGTATTATTTCCAAGTTAGGTGGGGTAACAAACCATAGATTCGCTTTTCTGACCAACAAAACTATTGACAAATGGAGCTAAGTATAGACTATTTAAGGGCTATACTGGTTCAAGGCCATAACAGCGTCCAATTCCTTACAGAATTAGACTGGTGGCTTGAGGGCTTGTCACTGACCCGTGGACCTTGAACTTCAACCCAAAAGATCCACAGTTTGATCCCTGCCAGCAGGCCTGAAAATAAGCAGTCTGACGTTTGTAGAATGAGGTCCCCAGAGGGTAAATTTGATGATGCTATCCCATACAGTGGGCTAATTTATCCTCTGGGTACCTCTTTCTGTTTAGTTTTGAGACACTGATTCAGATTGAGGTTCACAGAGGGTAAATTTAATGATGCTACCCTGCTGTGCACAGCAGATGACAGTCTGCTTATTTTCTGGATTGCCTGCCAGGGGCAACTCTGTTGTGTCATTGGGCAAGGCATCTAATCCTGAATGCCAACTCCAGGGCACGATAGCGCTGTGTACTAAGGCGTACTGCATGTTAATGGTGCACTTGTCTTCAGACAATGCTAACTCTACTTGTGTGGCGTGAGTAGGTTGGGGAGCCTGACAGTTGCTCACTGCTGCTCACCGGTTCTTTTCGGATACTCCGGCTTCCTCCACCCATAAATCTGTCTGACATGAGGTGACCCTGACTATCAAAAGTGTCATTAAACACAATAAAAAATCTGGTGTCTCATGTGTGGCATTTCTCACAGGTGTGAAAAAGTGAAGTTTTTTCAATGATGAGTCGAAAATCGAAAACATCTCCACTTGATACTGATCCTTCAGACCAAATTCAGTAAAAATCTGATACAAAATGTGCGTGGAGTTAAGCATACAAGCCTTTGTGATGGAAATTTTGCTATTTCCAAGGGCCGTAACCACACAAAATTCATCGCATCGAAAATTCCTAACCACATACACATCTACACTTGATACTGACACTTCAGACCAAGTTCCGTAAAAATCCACAGAAAACTGTAGGAGTTAAGCAAAGTTTGTGATGGGTGGAGGGATGGATGCCTAGATGGATGGACTGACAGACTGACTGGACTGACTGACTGATGGACGGATGGACGGACAGATGGACGGAGGATGGACGGACGGACGGACCGACCGACCGACTGACTGATGGATGGACACATGAGCAAACACCATTCAATATCCCCTTCCTGACTTTGTCGGCGGGGGATAAATCATTTAATTTCTTTAATCGCAACTGAAGATATCTTCCGAAAACCTGCAATTTTGGTAAATTCAAAGTCAACAAGGGCTATAACTCTGGCAAAATTATTTGAATTGAAACTTCCTTTCCAGATGCACATGTACACATCATACTCAAACTGCATACGAAGTTTAAAAAAATCCAATGAAAAATGCAAGAGGAGTTAAGCAGACAAGGATTTGTGATGGAAATTTTGCTATTATCAAGGGCTGTAAACAGGCAAAATTTGAGGCTTCGAAAAATTGTTGACTACATGCACATCTGCACTTGATACTGATACTTCAGACCAAATTTCGTAAAAATCTAATAAAAAATGTAGGAGTTAAATGGACAAGCCTTTGTGATGGAAATTTTGCTATTTCCAAGTGCTGTAACCACGACGCAAAATTTGTCACATTAAAAACTCTTGACCAAAGGAACATCTACACTTGATACTGAAACTTCAGATCAAGTTTCATAATGAAAGTGTCAATGACACTGTAGCTCAACTTTACAAACTTGAATTTGGTAAGTTATAAATGAAATGGCAAAATTGGTACCAATGTTATTTGATGAAATGTCAATATAACAGCATTGTGTGTGCACAATGTCAGAGTAATCCAGGCATTTTTAAATGTAAACTGTAAGACTGGCTAAAGGAAGAATGTTGATACACAAATGCAGTATGTTCAGAGGTTATTGTAAATGGCCACTTTTTTCACAGAAATGAATGCTAATCAACAGCTCTTATCTAGAGTTCTTGACTAATGAGCACACCAGGTTCAAAAACAATCCTATGATAAATGTGGCCTGTAGGCCATGTCAAAGAATGTTGATGCACAAATTCAATAAATACAAAGCTTGTTGCGAACAGCAACAGTTTTTGATGGAAATGAAAAGAAAATAAATAGCTCCTATCAATGTCACCCTGCGTAAGCATACAAAGTTTCAAAACAACCTGATAATGAATGTACCCTCTGAGGCATGCCAAACGAAGATGTTAATGCACAAATGCATTAAGTAGAAGGTCACTGCTTTGTGGCAATGTTTTTTTTTTGGGGGGGGGGGGGGGATTTTATGGAAATTCATAAATATACCCTACAGAGAGTGCAAAAGGGATAAGTTGATGCACAAATGCAGTAAGTTCAAAGGCTGGTGATAACGACAATAACTTTTTATGGAAATTAAAAAATAGCTCACATCTAGAGGTCACCCGAAACACACATACCAAGTTTCTAAGTGATCCGATCATAAATGTACCCTGAAGCGTGTGTTAAAGGGAAATATTGAGGCCTGACTAAACTAAGTTCAAAGGTCAGCGGCAACATTTTTTGACAGAAATGGAAGAAAATCGACAGCTCCCATATAGAAGTCACCCCCACACAAGCACACCAAGTTTGCAAGCGATCCAATCTTAAATGTGCCCTGTAGTGTGTATCAAATGGAAATATTGATGCTTAACTGCACTAAGTTTTTACTAAGTTCATCAAAGGTCATTGCCAGTGGCAACATTTTTTGACGGAAATCGAAGAAAATCAATAGCTCCCATCTAGAGGTAACCCCAAACAAGCATACAAAGTTTCAAACCGATCTGATCATAAATGTGCCCTGTAGGGCATGCCAAAGGAATATATTGATGCCTGACTAAACTTAGTTCAAAGATCGTTGCCAGTGGCAACATTTTTTGACAGACAGAATTGGAAGAAAATTGATAGCTCCAATCTAGAGGTCACACCAAACAAGCATGCCAGGTTTCAAAGCAATCCGAACATAAATGTGCCCTGTAGGATGTGCCAAAGGGAAATATTGAGGTCTGACTAAACTACGTTCCAAGAATGTTGGCCGCGGTAACATTTTTTGACGGAAATGGAAAAAAATCGATAGCTCCCATCTAGAGGTCACCCCAAACAAGCATACCAGGTATCAAAGCAATCCAATCATAAATGTGCCCTGTAAGGTGTGCCAAAGGGAAATATTGTGGTCGGACTAAACTAAGTGCTAAGAACGTTGGCAGTGGCAACAATTTTTGAAGGAAATCGATAGCTCCCATCTAGAGGTCTCACCACACAAGCATACCAGGTTTCAAAGCAATCCGATAATAATGTGCCCTGTAGGGTGTGCCAAAAGGAAATATTGAGGTCTGACTAAACTAAGTTCAAAGAATGTTGGCTGCGGCAACATTTTTTTGACGAAAATGGAAAAAAAAAACGATAGCTCCCATCTAGATGTCACCCCAAATAAGCATACCAGGTATCAAAGCAATCGAATCATAAATGTGCCCTGTAAGGTGTGCCAAAGGGAAATATTGTGGTCGGACTAAACTAAGTTCTAAGAACGTTGGCCGCAGCAACATTTTTTGATGGAAATTGAAGAAAATCGATAGCTCCCATCTAGAGGTCACCCTAAACATGCATGCCAGGTTTTAAAGCAATCCAATCATAAATGTGCCCTGTAGGGTGTGCCAAAAGGAAATACTGAGGTCTGACTAAACTAAGTTCTAAGAACATTGGCCGCGGCAACATTTTTGACGGAAATTGAATAAAATCGATAGCTCCCATCTAGAGGTCATCCCAAACAAGCATACCAAGTTTCAAAGCGATCTGATCATAAATGCGACCTGTGAGGTGTGCCAAAGAAAATTGTAGACGTATGTACTAATGTACATACGTACGTACGTACGTACGTCGTACGTACGTAAGTACGTACGTACGTACGCCGATGGACGAGAAGTGATGGCAATAGCTCAGCTTGACTTTGTCAAGTTGAGCTAAAAATCCACTGAAAACTGTAGGAGGAGTTAAGCGGACAAAGGTTGTGATGGACGGACGGACAAACACCATTTCAATATCCCCCTCCTGACTTCGTCGGCGGGGGATAATTATTCCCAAGAATTTTTGCCCAAATTCAATGTATGATAAAAAGGGGTATATTGCACATCCAATACATAATACAACATGCATATTGTTAAGCTTAACTTTACTATGAGTGTCCTGTTAACCCTTTACCTAATATAAAAAAGCACACGACACTTGCAAAAAAAATTCTTGAATAACTAATTTTTTTCATTTTTTGTCTTAAAAACATAGGTTATGACCCCTCATTGGAACGAGCTCGATCATAAGGGGTCATAACCTATGTTTTTGAGACAAAAAATGGAAAAAATAATGAAAATGAATTGGCGATTTTTGTGAATAGTGCTGGCTGGTTTTGGCCATTATGTTGGGTAAAGGATTAATGGAACACAGTAGTTATATAAACCATGTAAACCATTGGCTCGATCATAAGGGGTCATAACCTATGTTTTTGAGACAAAAAATGGAAAAAATAATGAAAATTAATTGGCGATTTTTGTGAATAGTGCTGGCTGGTTTTGGCCATTATGTTGGGTAAAGGATTAATGGAACACAGTAGTTATATAAACCATGTAAACCACTGTGTGTGATAAAACGCTAAAAATCCTGTATTATATCATGTATTAAGTTCAGTAATGTGTAAAATCGTTCATCAATACATAAGTGACAACTACTTATTAAGTTTAATAATGTGTAACATCCCGCATCGATACACAACTACTGGAGAGTGCGGTGGCTCAGTGGTAGACTGTTGGACTTCCATGGTTGAGGTCCTGAGTTCGATCCCCATCCAGGACAACCCACATTGTGTCCTTGGGCAAGGCACTTTATCCCAGTTGCCTACATGGGGGGCACGATGATGCTGTGTTCTAAGGCGTACTGAACGTCGATGATGCACGTCTTCAACTGCTGTAACCCTGCTTGAGCCAAGCTTGAACAGTTAGAATGTTGAGGAGCTGACACAGGGTTCATACAAAAATTGGCTCACAAAGTTCAAGAGTTTTTCAAGGGTTTTTCAAGGGCTTCTTCTTTTTTTTCAAGGGCTACATATACTATCCAGCTTGTTGTTTGAGCTCTAAAAATCTAAGATTTTGGTGACACGGATCTGACTTTGAAAGTCAGGAAGTACTGGAACACAAAGTGTGATCTGTGTTACAGTAATCTTGGTAAAACGTTCCATACCTTTTCATATTTTTTTTTAACTGAGCGACACGAGCGGAACAAACAAGTAAAAGGTGAGTACACATATATTTACAATGCCCAGGAAATAGCTTGGTATTCAAGGGTTTTTCAAGAGATTTCTGAAAGTTCAAGGGTTTCTCAAGGGCTAATTTCAAATTCCAGGGTTTTTCAAGAAAAAACTCATTTTCAAGGGTTTTTCAAGAGCTGTATGAACCCTAGGACAGTTGCTCGGTGGTTCTCTCCGGCCTCCTCCACCCGTAAAACTGTCATGGTCACGATTAGCCACTGTGCATAAGTATGTGACCTTAAACACCAAAAAATAAATAAATAACACAACTACTGGAGCACAACTCTGATTTCATAGACTAAAATCAACAAAAGTTGTTTTCCTTTGACGTCATATGATGTGCATAACACTCAGAAGGTTCTTTGATGTCATTTCTTTCTGGTGTCCGGGAAAACTAACCCCAATACACGACTTAGCCCTTTTTACCCTATAGCTTTTTGGTGATAATATTATGAATGGGGTTGTGAACCAGCAGTGCCCAAGTATTTTTTCAAGAGTTATTGTCCTTGGTGGACATAGGTGAAGGGGGGACTGTCCATTCCATGGCATTTCAGTTGGTGCATATGTGTCACAGAGTAAATTCCTGTTAACAGAATAAATAAAAACTTGATCTATTGAAAAATTTCTCTGACAGCCTTATAGTGTGGTCATTGGGGCAACAAACAGGTCAGGACCAGGAATAAATTGGTAACTGTTAGAAACTGGTATCATTTGACGCAGGGAATTTTAACTAACAGAATGAAAAAAGTCAGCAAAATCTGCTTTGAGGAATTTTTTTTAGAAGCGATTGAAACCAGGTCATCGTTTAGCGATTTACGAATTCAGACTTGCGTATTCACCTTCGTTCACGGACACATATTGAGGGAATATGTATGTCATTGGTAACATCACATTGTCGATTGATTGGCGAGAATAGACTACTACATCAAATATCCCTGGTTGCATTCGTCGGCTGATAAAGAGCATTTATAGATTATGTAATTCAGTGTCGGTGTTGTATTTTACCAACACTGAAATATTTTAGAAGTTTTAAAATGGATTTTATCTCATGGCAATTAATGAAAAACTCAAATTTTACCATTTATCCTGATTCATGGGGCATAACTCCTAACCTGCAACCAGGACAAGCATGAAAACTGAACTTGACATGTATTTCATGAAGGGTAAGATGTTTCCAAAGTTTGAAGACAAAAAATTGTTTTGAACACATTTAATCACAATCATTGACATCTTAGCAACAATGTATGTATGAAACTAAAGCTTTGTATACAAAAGGAAACTAGAATTAATGCACTCAAATCAAAATTCTATTCATTGTAAGTCACCTTGACCTTTTACCTATTGGCATCAAACACCATCCCAATCATCATCATCTTGTGGACAATCTGTTTTTATTGGAGTTTTGTACACAAAAGGAAACTATAGTTGTTGCATGGAAACAAAAATTCTAATTTGCAGTAAGTTATTTATTTATTGGGTTTTTTTAAAACACTTATCCAAAAGCTAAAGATGGGCAGTATATCGTAAATACCGTTCGGTATTGGTATCGAGCCAACACCGATTTACCATGCCGTGGGAATCTCAAAAGTCCGGTATTGAAAAATATTCCTGACACTGGTTAAAAAATAAAAGGGCATACAACAGAACACTGCACAAAATTCACAACAAGAATATCCCATTGACTGTAGGTCTAAAAACACGCGTGTCACCAACGGCCATTTGATGTAACAAAACAACTGAGAGAAAATGCCCAAGGGGTATTTTCTCTCAGCAGTTGTTGCATCAATTTACCAATGGTGAGCATACGTGTTACTCCCAACATTTTGACAATTCTGCGGCTTTGTCTGCTGTACACAGTGATCTATAAAGGGCAGTATGTCCAAAATACCATTTGATATTGGTGTGAGTACATGTAAGTTGTAGACACCGAATACCATACCGATACCGAGGTGAATCATTCTAAAATACCAATGCCGAAACTGAACTTGAAATTTCAATACTGCCCAGCTCTATTTATTTATTTATTGATGTTTAAGGTCACATATTTTTGCAAAATGGCTAATAATGACCACAACATGAGTATCAACTCAAGACCAGGGGTGAGAGTTAATAAGCCATGTTTCCCATTTTAGAGAGGGTTTGCACCTCCCAAGCATTGGTGACTGGGTCCTATTTTACCAGTAAAACAGAGCCTGTTTACCGCAGTGAACAGGCACTGCTTCACTTCCCAGGCTTCCATGGGGAGCCCAGCTCTATCAAAAGCCAACATCACCTCAGACAGTTTTACAGGTGGAGGGAGCTGGAGTACCCTGAGAGGACCATGGTGCAGGGGTAAGCAACTGTCCATCTTCACAACATACTAACTCTTCACAAGTAGGGCTGGCATTGGTTGCAGGCAAGTTCACTATTCAGGCTTATATTTTGGCTAGAATCTAAGAATCCATTCATGCAAAGATTCAATGAAGCCATAGAAAATGGATTCTCGTTGCACCTCTGCTAGGATTCACGTGAGAAGACTTGAGTCAATTTAACCCTTTACCTAACATAGCAACAAATTAACCAATACAAGGCTATCATGACCTGAAATATCATGACACTAGTCTTTGTCAATAAAACTGTACAAATATGGCGGTCACTGGAACTGGCTAAATAAGCCAGTTCCAATGGTATCCATATTTGTAAGGTTTTATTGATAAATATTGTTCATTTTTTTTAAAATTATCAAATTCAGTTTATATGTTAAAAATTAACAAGATGTGACTTGTCCAACTCGGGACCAAGAATACCCCCCCGCGACCCACCCTCTGATGGTGGGAAACAATAATACCAAGTATCATTAATATCCTTCAAGGGCATCAAAAGTTCTGAGCCAGACACGACTTGTTATAGTTGGATTTGTATGGAAACTTGAACTCAGTCTGTGACCTTGTAGACAGGCATTCCAACCAACCTTACTCGCGACACACCCTCTAGTGGTGGGCAACATTAATACGAAGTATAATTAATATCCTTCAAGGCCATCAAAAGTTCTGAGCTGGACATGACTTGCACAGACAACCAGACAAAGTGATTCCCTATATACACCTCTGAACTTCATTTGCAGGGGTATAAAAAGCTGTGTTGGGTAAAGTGCTAACATGTGTTATCAGTATACAACAGGGGTTCAATCATGGTGGCCTAATGGGATCCTCTGGGACACTCATAGCAGGTATGGATTCTAGCAGCCATTTTCACGAGAATCCAAATGATTCTCCCAAATTTAGATGAAACTAGAAACTGTTTTAGCACACTAAAACTTATGTCTCCCCTTCCTTTCTATTTAATGCACTGCAAATTATATAT
This sequence comes from Pictodentalium vernedei, assembly GCA_031216915.1. NCBI lineage: Eukaryota > Metazoa > Mollusca > Scaphopoda > Dentaliida > Dentaliidae > Pictodentalium > Pictodentalium vernedei. The sequence continues at coordinate 328,448,526 of CM062289.1, read as the reverse complement.
ACATGAATAATATTGACAATCATGCCAAATATCTAAGGTCTAGCTCAAAAGACAAAAAAGTTATGCCCTGGATGTTTCCCTTAAAAAAGCACATAAATCTTCTGACCATCAGATCAAAGGTCAAGATCACATGAAGGTCACTATGGTTTGCGACACACCGGCTCATGGTGATACATACATGCCAAATATCTAAGGTCTAGGTCAAAAGACAAAAAAGTTATGTCCCGGACAAAGTTTCCCTTAAAAAGGACATGAATCTGACCTTCAGGTCAAAGTCTGGTCTGGACAATTACTCCCTATTTAAAGTACATAAATTTGACCTTGAGGTCAAGGTCACATGAAGGTCATGATGACATGTGGTCTCATTGTGATACATCCACATGTCAATCATCTAAGTCCTCGGTCAAAAAACAAAAAAGTTCTGATCTGGACAATTATTCCCTATTTGAAGTACATAAATTTGACCTTGAGGTCAGAGGTCAAGGTCACATGCAGTTCATCAAAGTAGCGGACATGCAGTTTCATGGTGACACATCCACATGTCCAAAAAAAAAATCTGGTCTGGACAATTACTCCCTATTTAAAGTACATAAATTTGACCTTGAGGTCAAGGTCACATAAAGGTCATGATTACATGTGACATGCGGTCTAATTGCGATACATCCACATGTCAAATATCTAAGTTCAAGGTCAAAAAACAAAAAAGTTCTGGTCTGGATAATTATTCCCTATTTGAAGTACATAAATTTGACCTTAAGGTCAGAGGTCAAGGTCACATAAAGGTCATCCAGGTAGACGACATGCGGTCTCATGGTGACACATCCACATGTCAAATAACCAAGTCCTAAGTCAAAAAACAAAAAAATTCTGGTCTGGACAATTACTCCCTATTTGAAGTACATAAATTTGACATTGAGGTCAAGGTCACATGAAGGTCACAATGGTATGCGACACACCGGCTCATTGTGATACATCCATGTGCCAAATATCTAAGACCTGGCTCAAAAGACAAACAAGTTTTGGTCCAGACAAAGTTTCCTTGAAAAAAAGACAAATCTGACCTTCAGATCAAAGGTCAAGGTCACATGAAGGTCACAATGGTACGCTACACACCAGCTCATGGTGATACATCCACATGCCAAATATCTAAAGCCTGACTCGAAATACAAAAAAAGTTCTGGTCCAGACAGTTTCCCTTAAAAAAGTGCATAAATCTGACCTCCAGGTCAAAGGTCAAGGTCACATGAAGGTCACTATGGTACACTGCACACCAGTTCATGGTGATACATCCACATGCCAAGTATCTAAGGTGTAGGTCAAAAGACAAAAAAGTTATGGCCCGGACAAAGTTTGTGTGATGTTTCCCTTAAAAAAACACATAAATTTGACCTTCATGTCAAAGGTCAAGGTCACATGAAGGTCACTATGGTACACTGCACACCGGCTCATGATGATACATCCACATGCCAAGTATCTAAGGTGTAGGTCAAAAGACAAAAAAGTTATGGCCCGGACAAAGTTTGTATGAGAAGAAGGAGAAGAAGAAGAAGAAGAAGAAGAAGAAGAAGAAAAGAAGAAGAAGAAGAAGAAGAAGAAGAAGAAGAAGAATATGCACTAAAACAATATGTCTCCCTTCTGGGAAGGGAAGACATAATATAAGCCCTGCCATTGATGTGCAGTACACCATAGTACACAAACCCACCCAACATGGGCAATCAGGATTAAGTGCTTTGCCCAAGGACATAATGCAGTTACTGCTGGCCAGGATCAAACTGTGGACCTTTTGATTTGAAGTTCAATGCTCTGACCACGAACCACCACACTCCCAATAGTAAGTTACAATGACCTTTCACCAACCCCAAATACAATCAAAATCTTGTAGACAATCAAGAATATGATGTCAGAGTTTTTGAATGCCGAAGGAAATAAAAGTTATTGCACAGAAACCTAAATTCTATTTTCAGTCACAGTGACCTTGATCTTTGATCTATTGCTGCCAAACACAATCCTAATCATCAAATCTTATAGAGAGATATGTGTATGAATATAGTTTTGTATGTGGAAGAAACTAAAGCAAAATTCTATTCACAGTAACAGTGACCTTGAGCTTTGATCTTTCAACCCCAAACTGAAGACCAATCACCGATACCTTGGTGACAATCTGTGTATTATGTCCGAGTGTTTGTATGCAAAAGGAAACTTAAAGTTTAAGCATCCAAACAAAAAATCTATTCCCAGTAAGTGGCTGTAACATGTGTGTTCAACATGTGTCAGGTAAGAATTTAAATATGAGAGCAAAAGGTACTGACAAAAAATAAAAACTAATTGGTTGAATGAAGATAATTTAATACCAGTTTCAGAATTCACTGCTTCCTCATAATATGAGACACACAAAATTCAACCTTAATCTGTCCATTATTTTTGTCCACTTCACAACGTCCTGTATCCTGGTGGCTGACTTTTAAGATCCTCTTGAGATTTTTTACGGTACTCCTTTGCACAGTACATGTTGGTGGCCACATACTATCACTCACACCACACATATCTGACATCTGTCCAACCCTTTACCTTACGTAACAGCAAAAACTGGCCAGCGCTATTCACAAATATCACATCAGCATTCAAATTTCATTATGTTTCATTGTTCTCAAAAACATAGCTTATAGCCTTTATTGGAATAAGCTCATTGAGCTTGTTCCAATGAAGGCTAAACCTATGTTTTAGAGGCAAAAAATTAGAATTTTTTGTTACTCAAAAAATATTTTGCAAGTGCCGTCTGATATTCATGCAGGGCAGAGGGTTGAAGCCAGCAGTTGACTAACTCACTCATACTCAATGCTAGATTCAAAGCTCATTGTGTAGATATAGTGAGCTTCACCCAACAAACCAGTTTTTGAGCTTCACGGTTCTTCCTTAATGGCACTGAGCCAAAGGCCATTGCTGCTCAAGCCCTTTTATACTCTCCCATGGTCCCACATTTGATTGTCACCAAGGTCATAACATAATCAGGGGAGGGGACAAAATGTCTAATGTGAGGGGCTCAGGTGATCTATGCCTGACTGTCATTTTTACCATTTGATCCCACCATTCAGGGTTAATATAAGTATGCATTATTTATTTATTTATTTATTGGTGTTAAAGGTCACATACTTCTGAACAATGTCTAATCGTGACCACAACATGGAGATAAAGTCAAGTTTAGTCAATTGCCTATACCCATGATACCCATTTTAGAGAACTTCCACCCCAAGCATTGTTGACTGGGTCCTATTTTACAAGTAAAACAGAGCTTGTTTACCACAGCAAACAAGCACTGTTTCACTTCCTGGTGTTCCCACAGGGGATAAGTATGCATACTATGACCAAATCAGCCAGGTGTCTTGGTGATTAAGGTAGTTAATCCTTTTTTGATTAAGATCATGTTTGTGTGATTTGTGCCTCCATGGTACAAATTTTATGTTTGTAGGCTACACTTGTCCAATATTTGCTTGCTTGGGTCTTTGCATTGGGTGTGGAGGTTGTTATGTATATTTGTCATAGGGCAGTTTGTTCCATCTGCTTGTGTGTTGTGATCAATCATGGTGTTGAATTCTTTTCACGTTCGATCACATATGTGCCTGACAGTCTACCATTTTCATTTTCTATCATAACTGTTCCAGACAGTCTACTTATTTTAAACCTCAAGGGCCTGGATGGACAAGTGTCTTGAAATTCCACCATACCACGGCCTCTATACATTCAGTGGCTTAGCAGTGATTTCTAGTAAAGTCTTGGCTGCCTGTTAAGGCAGCCAAGACTTGACTGGACACCACTGCTTTGCTAATATGTCTATTGTCAGCAGGACCTCTTCATGATAGCATGACCTCTTCGACTTCATGGGTACCTGTTCTGAGGTCGTAAAAGATGGAAATAGACCTCCAAGGGTTAAAACTCCTTTTCACTAGAAAGGACAGCAATTCAATCCCCATGAAAAGTCACCACACAACACCAGAAGCTCTCCAGGATGAGAACATATCATGGAATTATCGATTCATTGACACTTAATATTTCCTGGATCAGGATTTGACATCATTGTCTGGAGATTTCTGGATTTCTTGAAACAAATCATATAACTGCATGGTTTGATCATCACTGAAATTATCGAGAAGTACTGGTGACATATTCTGTCCAATTGTTTGCCATTTTCTTTTACTGGAAAGCTGTTTTGCCAGAAGAACATAATACTGCTGAAATTGAGAAAAATGAAATAAAATTACCTATAATATTTCACTGAAGAAATGATTTCTATTTGGATCCCATTCCCCAACTATTTCGTTTCACTGATTTATGGGCATTGAAAGCAATTTGAGATTGGTCATGCAGTGTCAGACAGAATGAATCTGAATGCCTCAATATGTTGGTACTTAACTGCGATCACAAAAGTGGAGAGAAAATTCTATCGGATTGCGAATGGTCAGGATATTGGCAAAATTATCTTCGTGCTTTCATCCCCAAACCTCACACATCAGGGGAAGAAATGCGAAATTATATCTGAAATGCTACTTTCCTTTGTTTTTTCAGGACACGGTCTTCATTTCATATTCTTTACTAAAGTGATTTGCATTAATTCTAAGCACTCCAAGCACTGTATCTATCTATTTATTTATTGGTGTTTAAGGTCGTATATTTCTGCACAATGGCTTAGGTCAAACAAAATCAATGATTTGGTTCCGGTTACATAGCAGAAAAAAACAGGATCGGTAGATCGGGATATTTTTTTTCTTCTTTTTTTTTCCCTTGAATTTGTGCTCGAGTTAATTTTTAGGACCAAATTCTTCCAACAGTTGTGACTGCAATATACTGCTTTGATATTCTGTTGAGTCTGAATTACAGAATTACACACAAAATGGCAGTTTATCAGCAGATGCTTTATTCGCGATTGCAGCAGACATTTCGGGTGTAATTCTGCAACTTCAAAATGAAACGGACTCAGAGGTATCTTGATAACATTATCATCAGCTGCTCTCAGATTCAGAAGTGAAGTGTGCGTTCGCACGTCTCACTTTATCACAGGAAGTGTTAAAATTAGCGCACCTCAGCACATGAAATAATTTGACGTTTTAAGAATTTTGAAAACAATGTACCTTTGTGTCAGTCTTGTATCAAACACTTGCGGGCACACTACTTTGAAGGCAAGAAGCTATCATTGCGTCACCATGTGCAAACAGCCAATCACTTTGAAGTACAAGTGTAAACCTACAGGGAATCCCTTGGAGTTTCAAATAGGAACATGATTGGTCAAATGTTCAATGTGAGTGACTACTCAACCTTTGTGTAATGCAATACACGTGGTTGTAGCTTTTCACCTCCACTTGTTTTTGACAAATTGGAGGTAAACAATCTTCTATTGTTTTCGTAATAATGGTGATTGCCAAAACAAACCACTTGAATAGTTTGGAATGAAAAGTAACAAGAGGCCCCAGGGGGTCTGAGGGGCGCTCACCTGACATGGTAGTCCCACCCGCCCCCCAAGTTTTCAGTGTAAAAAAAAAAAAATTTTTGTCTTAAAATTGACTGAAACACATAAAAATGAAACATCTAGGTAATGACCTGATAACAAAGGTACATATAAAGTATTGTAATGGTCTAAATACTGACCGTTGCCTGTAACAAATGTATAGGTAAAGTATTGTAAAGGTGGGTGACAGTCAGATGCTAAACTAGAAAAAAATCTTTGAGTCCCAGAGTGGGTCTGACTGAACCCCAAAATATTTGTTCTCATTGCACAGTGATAACAAAGGCACCCCAAAACACACTCGTTCCTGTCCCAAGGTGAAGACAAAAGTGCCCAAGAAGTTTTGTGAAGATCAGTTCATAAATACGAGCTGTATAGAACTTGTGACAAAAAACTGATTGGACCTAATTTCGGTACAAAATGGCCACTGGCAGCCATCTTGAATTTTGGACAGACGGACAGACAGAAGGACGGACGGACGGACGGACAGATGGACGGACAGACAGACAGACGGACGCCGGACGATGGGCCATGACAATAGCTCAAATTTGACTTCGTCAAAGTTGAGCTAAAAACAAAAAAAAGTTTCCGATTTGGTGCAAAATTTCTAAGTCCAGAACGGGACCCCAAATTTTCAGCTTAAATATGAACCCAGGGACTTGGCTTGAACAAACTTGAATCTCACCCCCCTAAGGATGCTGCATACCAAATATCGAAAGATTCTTATTGGTAGATCTGAAGAAGAGAGCCCAAACATGGACCCAGGGAAATGATTTCAATAAACATGTGAAACAATCTTCCAAATATGTCATATGTGAAATTTGAAAGCTTTTGGAGCAGTGGTTTGGGAGAAAGGTAGCCTTACATGTTTTTCCCATTACCCACAGTGTTAAAAAATGCTGACTCAGCACTTTTTCAAAGTCCAAAAAAATTACCCCATGATAAAACCGATAGCAATTTTTTTTTACCATTCCATTCTGTCGGTCCTAAGGAAGCTTCACACCAAATAAGAATTCTCAGTGCTGTGCAGTTTTGGAGATATGGGCGTTTCAATTTTTTTCTATTTTTAGCTCCTGCGGCTCCCATGGGGCGACGGGCAAACAAAATTGGGCATAAATTAAGTACTTATGATCCAATAAGCCCTCATATCAAATTTGGTTCAAATCTGCCTCTCGGTTTGGAAAATAGAAATTTTGGGAGTGGCAAAAATTCTTGCCCCTCCCATAACAATGGGAAATATAGCCCCACAAACTTTTCTTGAACAAATCTGAGTCTACACCTCAAAAGGAAGCTGCACACCTAATATCAAGTCTCTGCTACTGCTGGTTCATGAGAAATCAAATTACAATGTCATAACAAACTATTATCTCAAATATTAATTAAATTGGTTCAGCGGTTTGGGAGGAGAAGACCACATTCACGGACGACAGATGGTGAGTGATCACTATAGCTCTCCTGATTGAAAGTCAGGTGAGCTAATAAAGAAAGGTCCCATAGTCTGCGAGGTTAGACCAGGTGGTAAAAAGGGAAAGACCCAAATTTAAACCAACAGTAATCTGCATCAGTGAAGTAAATTCATTTATTGTGAACCGTGATAAACAAGTTGAAATTTGCATGTTGGAGTTAAAATAACTTCGGTGTACAAATACCAATTATGATTTAATTTGTCGATGACAGTTTAGAACATAGTACTGATTATATATATGAATCGGTATACCAAAAAAACTGCCCAACACTATTTGTGTCATTGTAAAAGTTGGCATTTGTGTGTTTTTTCTGTTTCTTTTTCAATTTCAATAAAAAAATTGTTAGGGTCGGGGCGCAAAATTAGGGTCGGTCAGTCGGGTAACTGGAACCAAACCATTATTTTTTTTTTGCCTTTTCGTGAATGCAACATGGATAAAAAGTCAAGTCCCGCCAATCGCTGACCTGGAAATACTGGGCTTATATTGTAATCGGAAATAGCATGCTCATAACCCATTGAAAAAGAGTGTAGTGGTGCTTCTCTGCTTTCTCTGGTTTTACTATGCCAGTCATGCTTTTCTTAATGGGATTCCTGTACCGGTATGTATAAATATCAACAACTAACGTGTGATCTCGCAAAAGCAAAATTTATGTTGTATTACTTTGTCATAAACTGTCGCAACCTGCTGTAACCTGTAGTTCGTTCGCGTATTTTACAATCGACAAAACCCACACATAACCTAAGCAGTCATTCACGTGTTATTTCCAATCATTTATACCCATGCTGCCCATTTTAGAGGACTTGCACCCCAGTTATTGGTTACCGGATTCTATTTTACCTGTAAAACAGAACTTGTTTACCACAGTAAACAAGCACTGCTTCACTTCCCAGGGTTCCAACATGAAGTCGAAACCATTATTAATTTTTGAGAAAATTCCCAGCAATCACTATTTATTTATTTATTTATTTATTTATTTATTGGTGTTTAAGGTCACAAATTTCTGCACAATGGCTAATCATGACCTCGACAGTTTTATGGGTGGAGGAAGCCGGAGAACCTGGAGAGAACCACCAAGCAACGGCGAGCAACTGTCAGCTCCCCAACATACGAACTCCACACAAGCAGGGTTAGCACTGGTTGAAGACAGGTGCACCATCGACGTGCAGTACGCCTTGGTACACAACGTCACCATGCCCCCAAGTAGGCAATGGGGGGTGAAGTGTCTTGCCCAAGGACACAACGCGGTTGCCGCAGGTGGGATTCGAACTGAGGACCTCTTGGCTAGCAGCCTGCACCTCTACCTACTGAGCCACCGCGCCCCTGCAATCACTATTATTTGGCAGTTAGGAATAGAGGGAAAGTTAAAAAATTAGAGTAATTTATATATTTTTTATACTTACCAATGACCCAGACTTAGCTGGTGCTAACTCTAAAATATCTAGGGCCAAACGCAAATTTTACCCCCCAATCCCCAAAATTTGCATCAAAAACCGAAAATTACATGTCCTATATGGTCCTCCATACTTTTACTCCACTGCGTATGCGCAGTGTCAAGGAGGTCTCGAAATTGGCGCAATTATCATTCTTACAACCAGTGCCTGGTAAGCGTTATGTACTCAGTGGGGAGGTATGAGTTCCCAACTCATGGGAGGGCCATCCCCGTCTGGGCCATTGGTAAGTATAAAAAATATATAAATTACTATAAATTTTTTAACATTTTTATACTGTACCAATGACCCACACTTAGCTGAATAGTAAAAAGGTTGGAGGGCCTAGGACATAAAGGAAAATCCAATAGACTCAATTACATATAACAGAACTATCCCCTGAAGGAGAAAATGAGAGATAGGCTTTACATGTATCTTTCTTATTTGTATCAAAAAGAAAGACACAACACCATTCTGTAATTGAGCGCAATAACATCAATGATCTCTATTAACATTCAGTATAACCCTTTATACTAATATTTTTTAAAGGAAAGCCAATAAATAAGGAAGTCCCGCAAAATGAGACTCTATATACTCATATAAAAGTGTCCAAGGATTGTATATTAACGCCTGATTAATACGTGATATATACAAACGTCTCACACCGAGCAACACTTAAAAAATATTACATAGATGAGTAAACATTAGCTTTACTTTAAAACCATCCCGGTACCGACTCGGAATTACTGACTCCAAGGGAGGTATTCCCTAGCTTTACACTATAAAGCAGGTGACCTAAGGGAACACCCCCCCCCCCCCCCACCTTCCCATTGCCCTGGATCAAATACTCCAGAGCGAAGAGGGCAGCAGGACAGAGTCACTGCCGGAACCGAAAGCCTACATATATATATAGTTGCCACTGTTTAGTGGACGACATTCTGAGTGAAAAATAACGGACCTAAACAATGCAGATCTGCAGAAAAGGACTCAATATTTCTCAGATACAAATTCGAGAAAGTGGAGGGCTAAGAACAATATGCAGCCCTCATTAGATCTGTAATAGCAACATTATTAGCGTAAGCCCATGATGTAGAAAGAACTCTTACTTCATGAGCTTAAAACTAAAGCACAGACTGTTGATTGAAGATATTATCATAAGCAGTACTGATAGTAAATTGAATCAATCTGACCACAGAATGGACCGAAATGTGGAGGAAGCTTCCACGGCATGTCCCACAACAGACGCCTGAGTAGATTAATCCACGGTCTTTGTGGAGCTAGAAATGCTACCAACAGAATTTTGCACTGAGATATATAACTTGAGCAATATCTGCTGAATCAACGGCGCTGGAAGATACGCATATCCTATTATTCCGTCTCACGAGATCGATAGAGCGTCTACTGCAAATGCTCGAAGATCCAAACATTGTGACACATACTTCTGCAACTGATTGTTGAGATGCGTCACGAAAAAGTCGATCATATGCCGCTCTCCTTGGTAGCAAATCTGATTGAATATTCGTTAGCTGAAAGTCCATTCTGGCGTCAACAAGCGGCCCCTCCGCGAAGGGAGTCCGCTAATACGTTCAGACGACCCGAAATATGACGGACCGATAGGAGAACTTGATGTTCTAGTACAAACAGAAAGATTCCTTCCGTTAACATGAATAACAGAATGGAATGATTGTCTCCCTAGTTCCGAAAATACGCTAATACCGTCGAATTGTCGGATAGAATTAACACATGAGCATTCTGAATAACGTTCATCCAATAACGTAGCGCAAGCCAAAATGACATCATTCTTGATGTTAATGTGCTTAATTAGGAACTACGGCATCCATCAAAACTGAAAAACTCGGATCCGGCAATTGCAATGGAACTCCCTGAGTTAACCACGGAAAACCTGCCCAAGTCTGAATCTCTTATTCACTTGATTGACAAGAAGATGTCCGTATCGAGCGAAAAAATCTTCACCCTCCAATTCTGGATCAGACGAAATAAAATCGCGGCAGCTCCACACAAACGTATCAGTCTCATGAGATCTCTCGCTGAGACCTTGTCTGGGCGAAGACAATATTGAGCATAACAACTGATTAATTTCGCTCTGGGTAACGGCAGACGAACGAGAATGTTGTGCGTTTCGAAGCTCATCCCCTGGTGGGTGAATGACTTGGATGATACCAGATCCGACTTCTCCACGTTTACTTATAAAACCGAGACATCGGAGCAATGGAAGCAGAATCTGCACATCGTTCTGAAGCGTTAACTCATTGCCGTACCTCTAAAGAATGTCGTCCAGGTAGGCCGACGTTATGAGTCATTACCAAGTTCGTTATTCGAGTGAAAGCCCAGGGTGCTAGATTCAGACTGAAGCACATTGCTCGGAACTGATACATGACTCCTATGATGAAGCGAAGATACTTTCTGAATGCCTGATGTACCATGACGTGAAAGTACGCATCTTGAGATCTATGCATGTAGCATAGTCGTACACCCGAATACTCGCTCTGACCGATCGGATGGACTCCATATATAAACTTGGAGCCACGATCAGCTTGTTTATCCAATTCAGAATTATGAGTGGACGGAACGAGCCATCTGGTTTTGGAACCAGAAAAGGATGGTTGTAGAAACCTGGAAATTCCTGGATTTCTACGATCTCTATCGCGATCATTCCAGAAGAGACTGGACTTCTGATGGAAGCGAGCCTCTTTCCTGCGGACTTGACGGAAGCTGAGTCCATCTTGGACTTCGAGTTAACGGAGGTTTTCATTTGAAGGACAATTTAGTCCTTCCAAAATCACCCCTCGAATCCAAGGGACATCCGTAATCTATTCCCAATTAATTGAGAAACTCGACAGTCTTCTGCTCACTAGTACACGATAGAGGTTAATACCATTACCTCCTGGTCCTGCAAGGGTTGCGGAAGGAGAAGCCATGTCCTCCACGGCCCTCACCTCGCTCCATCGACCTAGGGGCGTCTGACCGGATGTCTCGGCCAGAATTACGGCCCCTACCTGAGTTGCTACCCTGACGGTCTCTAGAGTAAGACCTAGATGACGCATAGGAACCTCTTTTGGAACTTGCCTTGGACGTATTTGTCCCAGAAGTGCCTGTCCTACTTTTCTCTGCTGAATCCGACTATACGGAAGCGGATTTGAATAGCAGAAAGTCTGAAGCTTTCTCAGTAATCTGATCATAGACTGTGGAAAGCTTGCCGTCGAAGAAAACTCTCCGGAGACCAGAGCGACTCTGAGAGAGTTTTTCACCTTACTATCCACACGCGTGGATGTAGCCAGGGCCGCGTCACGTCTAACCAACTCCATATTGCCACTAAAAGGGTGGAGTTTTATGTGAGCCCCTTGAAAGAACTCTTAAGGAGGTTGTACATCCTAGAACTCTTTTTCCTTTGAGACGTAATGATAACGCTCTGGTAAGGTGATCTGCGTACGAAGATGCATCTAAGCTGACCCTGCTAGACGATATTGTCGTTTCCAACATCGTGGTTGGAATTGACATTGACGACGGTATAAACAATACTAGGTCCTGACCTAGTCGTCTAGACGCAGAGAAATCTCAGAATGCTCTGTCCTGCCGTTTCAAAATATTCCTTAAATTGATGAAAGGCAGATGTAGAGCATTTGCCGATAAGAAACCTGACCTGCCCATTTAGGTAACAAGTTATATAAATATAGCGTCATTCAACAGATCAAATGTCCGTGAGACATATCTGGACTATGTTGGAAACTGAGGGATGATGTCCCAAAACGGATAAGAATTCTGAGTCCAGTGGCGCTATCAGTCTCTTATCTGGCAACGCAGCAATTTTTGGTCCGGAGGAACGTCAGAAGATAATGCCGGATGCACTCTACGGCAATTATGTTGTTCCAAAAGGGAAAATACAACTCATCCGTATCCCTTTCGCCATCCTGTCGGACCACTTGTAATTCTTGGTCGTCCATGCCTGAAGCTGCATCTGAACGTACCAACCCAGCTTCCTCGGATAATTCTTAATCCGACAGAGCTACTGTCGGGTGCTGGGATGCTGCGATAAGTTGTGCTATCTGCGATAGCACGTCTGTAACGAAGGCCTATGGAGCTGCGGTCTTACAGAATTTAGCCACTAGAAGCTCCTTGGACGTTGATTCCTGCATATTTCTTATATGTGAACGTCCAGAGTATGAAGGCCTCGTATCCTTGGCTACCGGATGGCATGACCTGGTTGCCGTAGAATCCCTGGTCGGCGATGTTGGTTGAATATGACTGGTCACATAGCCAAGGTGTGGTCGCGTGTGCTGCCATGAGGATGAGGAAGCCGAAAGAGCAGTCTCTCTGGACTGTCTATATAACGGAGCGTCCCAAGCGGTGGACGTATGCCCCGACTGAAGAACGTTTTGTACCACAACATCTGTGCCCAAATGTTTTAGTACGAGAGAGGGACCTCTCTCGCTCGCAGCCCAGATGGACCTGGACGAGCTAGGAACCGGACTAATAGGCTTCCTCCGTACCATCCTCGTATCCGTCATCACTGGGTGTGCACATTGTATTTTATAGTGCTCGCATCACCCAAATTTCCTTCCTGGACCGCAACGGACGAACCCAAGTGCTGAGCCATTCGGTGAATGGTCGCGACACCGGGCAAGCTAGCGGGTGTCAAAGCCATCGATCCTACTAGGGAACTCCAGGCAATCGACACATCTACATGAGCACTTTTGCCGCTAACTCTTCATTTAACTGTGACGACTGAAGCACACTTTACGAAGACATCACGGTAACAACACCTTGTTCATGTTACTCAATGAGACCTGTGGAGTCGCGGTCCTATGTGAATTATCCACTGGAAGCTCCCGGGATGTTCATTCCTGCATTTATATAATATGCGAACGTCCCAACTGGAAAGGTCTCGTATCCCTGGCTAGCAGATGGAGTGACTTGGTCGACGTGTATTCCTTGGTCGGCGAATCAGGAGCACCAGGGACGTTCAATCCTGCATTTATATAATATGCGAACGTCCCCTGGAAATCTGTGGTCACATAGCCAAGGTGCGGTCGTGTGTGTTGACGAGGATGAGGAAGCCAATATAACAGCCACATCGGACTGTATGCAACGGAGCGTCCCGAGCAGGAGGAGTGGACATAAGCTCCGACTAAGCAAACAAACATACAACAACATCGCAGCGCAGATGTTGATGCAAGAGAGAGGGGTCTCTCTCGCTCGCGGTCCGGGTGGACTTGGACGAGCTAGCCACCGGACTGACAGGCATCCTCTGTACTATCCTCGGATCCGTTGTTGCTGGGTGTGCACATCTGATGGGTGATGCGAGCACTATAAAACATCAGATGTGCACAGTCTGAGTCTGTTCATGAATGAATAATATTACTTGATTACATCATGGAATGTACACTTTAATAACTGATAATTAACAAACAAAACAGCCCTTATTCGAGCACGAAGAACAGATGACTCTAATTAGAAAAGTTCTTGAGAGACAAATTTGTCTTCCATTCCTTGCGTCAGAAGCACAGTTCACAACCCCCACCGATACGCGCTCGTTGACTTGTTAATGAATAATATTACTTTATTACATCATGGAACAGGATGGAATGTACAATTTAATAACTGATAATTAACAAACATAACAGCCTTTATTCGAGCACGAAGAACAAACGACCCTAATAAGAAAAGTTCTTGAGAGACAAATTTATCTTCCGTCCCTTGCGTCAGAAGCACAGCTCACAACCCCCACCGGCACGCGCTCGTTCCACTGAGGGGGCATAAGCCTTATTTCCGACGCAAAAGTAAGGAAATCATGAACTGCAAATAGAGGGTTGATAAAAAATAAACGAGGTGGAGGTACTTTAATTTGTTACCCTAAACAGCGAGTCAGTCACACATCCACACACTCGATCAGTCAAGCACCCACACATCCATCCATCCATCCGTCCCGCCATCCAGAATGAATGAATGAATGAATGAATGAATGAATGAATGAATGGATGACACTAATAGCCCTTATTCGTGCACGAAGAACAGACGACTCTAATAAGAAAAGTTCTTGAGAGACAAATTTGTCTTCCATCCCCTGCGTCAGAAGCACAGCTCACAACCCCCACCGGCACGCGCTCGTTCCACTGAGGGGGCATAAGCCACATTTCCGACGCAAAAGTAAGGAAATCATGAACTGCAATCTGCGGGTTGATAAAAAAAAAACGAGGTGGAGGTACTTTAATTTGTTACCCTAAACAGCAAGTCAGTCACATATCCACACACTCGATCAGTCAAGCAACCACACATCCATTCATCCATCCGTCCCTCCACTCAGAATGAATGAATGAATGAATGAATGAATGAATGTCACTAGTAAAACTAAGAATGAACGAGTGAGTGAATGAATGAATGAATAACCCTTCATCCGGCATGGATGTTATATGACACTATTTAATAGTAATCAAGTTCTATGCTATTTGTTCCATCCGTTATGTCGAGATACACCACCCATGTCCCCCACAGGAACAGGCTCACTTTGATGAGGGGTCATAAGCCTCATTTTTGAGAAAAAAAGAAACAAAATACCTGCTCGTTCCAATAAGGGGTCATAAGCCACATAACCACACCTGCTCATTCCAATAAGAGGTCATAAGCCACATAACCACACCTGCTCGTTCCAATAAGGGGTCATAAGCCACATGGCCACATCTCCAAGGCAGCAACAAGAGAGAAATCACGAAGATTCGGTGGTTATCTGTGAAAAGTGTTGGTCTTTTTTGGACGCTATGCAGAGCAAAGGGTGAATAGCCGAGCGAAAACTATTGTTGGCTAAAGTTATCTTGCTCGAACTAGCTTGACGAACTAGGGCGGAAAGCACTACATGTGATAATGATGATGAGTGAATGACGGTTGGTGAATACCCAAGTAAAAATTATTGTGGGCTTAAGTTGTCTTGCTCGAACTAACTTAATGAACTAACGGAATTCGGAATTCGTCAATGTAGTACCAGCGAAAAAACTGTCTCAGTTATTTCACTGGTACTACATTGACGAACTAGCGTTGGCTTTATTTCAAGATATATTTTCACTGATTAAAAGTTGATTTCCGACGCGAAAGTAAGGAAATCATGAACTGCAAATAGCGGGTTGATAAAAAATAAATGAGGTGGTGGTACTTTAATTTCTTACCCTAAACAGCAAATCAGTCACACATCCACACACTCAACCAATCAAACACCCACACATCCATCCATCCATCTGTCCATCCACCCAGAATGAATGAATGAATGAACGAACGAACGAACGAACGAACGAACGAACGAACGAACGAATGAATGATAAGCAAGTTATAGGATAACTATTTTCTTCGTCCCTTATGTCGAGAAATACCACCCATGACCCCACTAGAACAGGCCCAATTTGGTGGGTCATAAGCCATCTTTTCTCGAGACCGAAATGAATGAATTGATGAAAAAAGCATCCTGATAATTGGTTGATGGTTAATGTCGCTGGTAGTTTTGATGTAATATTGGGTAGGTTGTCAATGACTAACCAGGTGAAAATTTGTGGAGGGGGGGGGGGGGGAGGGGGATAGATATGTTACATAAATATGTCATGAAGTGTTCCCTTTGATAACTGGAAGTTATTACAGCCCTTGTAGCTACACGAACGACAGACGACACTTGTGAACAAAATTTGAGAAACTAATTTGTTTTACATCCCTCGTGTCGGAAACATAGCACAAAATCCCAACCGGGACGAGATTGAAGAGCACATTTAAGTAAGTAAGTAACCGTTGTCAACAAAAACAAAAAGTATAAACAAACTGGAAACATGACTCCAGGCACTGATAAACATGGCCCGAAATCAGTTACCAATTTAAACACTATCTGATGCAAAACAGAGACTTCAAGAGAAGAAACTGCAGAACATCAGATGGTAGATGCAGACCAAAACGCCTAACCACCCAAGGGTGAGGTCGAAAACATGGGGAAAACAATAAGCCAAAAGCATGGGAGAATAGCTAGGGGGGAATAAAGGAAAGGGAGAGAGGAAACACTGATTAAACAATGGAACATTCATAGCAAGAATGACCACAACAAGGTCATGCCTCGAAAATAGGTAACATGAATAACTTCGTAAAATAATTATAAGTTACAGCCATGAACATTTGTTTCCACTGTTTTTTCCTCTCCTCCTTCTATTTCCTCCTTATATCCACCATTTCTCTCATAATTATGTGTCTGGCATCCTTAAAACTGAGATTTACAAGCACAAATAACAGTGAAGTGTAACTGTATTGAGGGCCAAACAAAGAATGATAACTGCGCCAATTTTGAGACCGACTTGACACTGCGTATGCGCAGTGGAGTAAAAGTATGGAGGACCATATAGGACATGTAATTTTCAGTTTTAGATGCAAATTTGGGGGATTGGGGGGGAAAATTTGCGTTTGGCCCTAGATATTTCAGAGTTAGCACCAGCTAAGTCTGGGTCATTGGTACAGTGTAAAAATATTATAAATTTAAAGTAATTTGTATATTTTTTATACTTACCAATGGCCCAGACTGGTGCAAACTCAAAGTTATCAAGGGCCAAACACAAATTTTGAACCCCCAATCCCCCAAATTTGCTTGAAAAACCAAAAATTAAAAGTCCTATCTGGTCCTCCATACTTTTACCCTTCGTTCATGCGCAGTCGTCAGGAAGTTACCAAAATTAGCGCCAATATCATTCTTTGTAGAAAAGAGTACTACATAATAACTCAGCAGGGAGGTATGAGTGCCCACTCATGGGAGGGCCATACCTGTCTGGGCCATTGGTAAGTATTAAACAAGAAGAATATTACTAAGGTAACACATGCCCCCCCCCCCCCCACCCCCCACTTGTTACCTTCACCTTGCGGATGTGGCAGAAACTATTATACATGACACACCTTCTGAGAAGAGCCAGGACAAGGTTGTCAATTAAAAAAAAGCTCAGTGGACCATGAGTGCTGCAGTCCCAAGGCAAATCATTAGAAACTGAAAATGTATGATATTAAATTCAGTCTCCAAAAACATACTGTGCACTCTTTCCAAATGTTTCCCATGAGCTGAAAGGTTCAGTATGGGTGAGAGAGGGACTTGGTTCAAGCAGTGAACAATATTTCACAACTGTCATTGTAGTTTTGAGCTGTAACATAGCAATCATGACAGCACTAGGACTAGACTACTATATTGGTAGCTATGCTCAAATGCCAGTCATTCACATTTGCTACGTTATTCTGTTATTTTTTTCAATGTAGCCCACCACCCCGCATTTCTGTTCCAAAATACTCTTTCAATGAAGGGATTGTTTTCTAACATCTTTAAGAGCATAATTTAGGGGCAAACTTCTAAATACCAGTGAATAGAAGCACAGTATAGGTTTTCAGGTTGTGTGATTGGATGGTGGTTTGGGAGGAGTTGGAAGATTGGAATCCCGTCATGTCCCCAGTACTATGAGCTGCCCTGCTAATTCGCATCGGCATTCGGCAATGCCGACATGATTGCCGACGATAATTACTGTAACGTCAGAAAAAAAAATGCTGATGCACTTTTTGAAAGCGTGTAATGATAATACTACACGATATATTTTGGAAAGACGTTTTATTCAACAAGAAGTTGCAAGAAACTCATAATTTTGAACATAGGTATGGAAAGGGTAGAATAATTTTACAGAGAACATTCTCGTTCAACATCAGGTTGATTTGTATCTTCGACCCTTGCAAGTAAGAACGAGTTTTGATTTGACTTGGTGCTTGCAAACTGCATCGCAAACTGCGTCGCATTCTATGAAAACCTAATGTATGGCAGTAACGTCAAGTCCTGTTGACACTGCTACATTTTTGCAGAATGAGTAGAAAATTGGTCCTTTTAACTTACACATGGTATACATGTGACGTCAAGCCACCATCTCTATTTTTCCCGCAATAAGTAAACAATTTGAATTTTAACTTACATGCTCAGTTGGTGTTATTACTAATACTAGTTACTTACTCTGGGTGCTACCCGTATGGTGAAATGAAAAACAGTCGATGGGTGGGGAATTTCATGTATAAAGTACACTCTAGAAGAAGATGGTGAAACAGTAAAGACTAAAGGAAATATATTGTTCAACATGCCAGGAGTTTTATTTGTTCCCAGCTGAATATTCTGTTTAAAAATTACGATATTTTTTCCTGATGACAAGGTGATATTTTGGGGGACAGTAAGTTACTGCAAAACATCCTTACAGAATAATTAAAATTAGGCTGAGTAAGGGTGAAACAGACCCCCCCCCCCCTCCCCCCAACCTCCACCCACCTGCCTCACTGCAAAGTCATAGTGATCACGAAAGTCTCGGTGACAGTTTTATTACTCTGTCAGTTTTAGACCAATGGTATGCACGATTTCTACAAATTCGGACCTTTCTCCTTACTCAGCCAATCAGAGCATCCGTCACAGGAGATTTTTATGTTTCCCTCGTGGTCTTCTATGTTGTTTTCGTTTTCTTTAACTGGAATTTCCCAATGACAGATGGATCGGAATGACTTCAAAGATTGTCAGTTATGATGTCAGCTACTGCCACTGAAGATCTGATCACAGGTGTTCGTTAATAGGTTCAAATTGGAGAATTTATTAATTTACAGGTAGGTCGGATTTACAAACTTCACGTCAGGATATCCCGACGAGTTACGTACATGTTTTTGTGGATAAATAAATGGGTTGGGTTTCACGCCGGCAATTAGATATCGTTCTTGTATTATTAATCCCTGCACTGCCGTGTTAGTGAAAATTTAACAGCTGGTGTGTTTTACTGAATAATGCTAGTACTCAGGGTATAAAGAACAAATATAACTGTTTGCACTATTATTTAATATTACGTTGTATGTATCGCTAAGAAATGCTGACGTAAACACGTTTTTGCTGAGGTAAAACTGCCGAGCATTGGCAATATTTTTGCTGACATTATTTCGGCGAATTAGCAGGGTTGTATGAGGAGGAACCATGGTTTAAATAAATATATTAATAGGGTAAAATAGGTTGTCAGTTGGCAGTTGCCAGAGGTTATAGTGTGCTCCTGGAGACTACACTTGCTCAAGATGTGAATCTGCTTGTATTAACAGCCTTATTTTGGTAATGTATAGCCTTTTATTGCTAACAGTGTCAAAAATATAACCTTTCAAAACAATTAAACAGTGTTGTAAGGTGTGTGGTCCCTCAATGAACATTTAAATGTGAAATAAGCTCAAAAAATAATAATTAAATCAGGTCTGGAAGCCCAAATTTGTAAAAAACATACTTCCTATAGGTATCACAGCACTAAATATTTTATCATCAAATCACCCTCTTTATTTATCAAGAATATTCAACAATAATGCAAGATGACATTAGAATGTTTCAAATGTTTATTGAAACAATATATTTTCCCAAGACTGCTTATTTTTAGAGATTGCACAACTTCCGAGTGCAACATTTCAAGACGGATAACTCGAATTCAAATATTTACTTCAGCGATACCTATAATAGGAAATGCTAATCCAAATTTATCCAAGTTAGAAAACAGCTATTCAATTTTTAAAAATTCAATCGACTTCTGGCCATAACTCTACTCAGCATGGCCAAACCATACCAGTTTTCTAATTCGTTCAAGACATTGTTAAGAAAGTCTCACATACCTAATATTGACCAAATCCATTTACATTTGTTCAAGTTATCGTGTCAACGAGTTAAAAACAGTTAAACATTAACTAATTAAGGGCCATAACTTCACTCAGTATGGCTGAACTGCACTGGTTTTGGATTCAAGCAAGACATCATTAAGGAAGTCTCATATACCAAATGTTGACCAAATCCATTAATATTTGTTCAAGTTATCGCGCTAACAAGCTAAAAACAGGCAAAAATTAACAAATTAAGGGTCATAACTCTGCTCCATATGGCTGAACCGTACCAGTTTTCAAAAGCATTCAAAACATTGTTAAGAAAGCCTTGCATATATTGACCAAATCCATTTACATTTGTTCGAGTTATTGCACTAACAAGCTGAAAACAGGCAAAAATTAACACATTAAATGCCATAACTCCACTTTGTATGACCAAATCACACCAGTTTTCAAACTCATTCAAGGCATTAAGAAAGTCTCGCATACTAAATATTGTCCAAATCCATAGATATTTGTACAAATTATAGTGCTAATGAGCTGAAATCTGGCAAAAATTAATGAAGGGCCATAACTCCATAGGCTGAGTTTTGAAGAAAAAAAACCTGACCCAAGATGATGACCGTGTGAACAACTTGGCCTGCTGTGCTATCAAACATTAACATTTCCTGCTAGATAATAATTTTTTTAAAATTTCAATATTGGGTGGAGGACACCTCCTCCCTAACCTATAACCTTTCAGGCATTGCCATGCTCTACACATTAATTCATTGTTTTTCAGTGAGTGTGTCCCACAACTTCTCTACTGAGGACAACATCACAAGGGTTTAATCCAAGGCCTCTTGGGTCAAATTTCTGCTCTATTCCCATTAAAACTAGAGGATGGCCACCAAAGGGTGGCTGATTCCCCCGAAAAAAGCCTTGATAGCCATTCCAACCTTATTCGCGACACACCCTCTGGTTGTGGGCAATAATAATACCAAGTATCATTAATATCCTTGAAGGCTGTAAGAAGTTATGGAGCGGACACGAATTCCGTCTACGCCCGGATGGACAGACGGACAGACAGACAGACAGACGGACGACGTCACGGCTAGATTCCCCTGAATTTTTTTCGGGGGAATAAAAATAGGCAGTAAAATTCCTAAATGAATGCTCTACACTGACCAATAATCCAAACCAGTCAGTATTAACTCCTTTCAGGCCTGCCCGCGCCAGGAATTCTCTTGCCACTAAATTAAGTTAAATTTGACATTTAACAAAAGTTTCTCCTACAAATTGTATAGACCATTTACCAGTCAAATTTTCACGAATTTTTCATCAAATCTAGCCATGACTGCTGTGAAGCAGCAGCCATGACTAGATTTAATGAAAAAAATTGTGAAAAATACTGAGTGGGTCGAGTTAAAGTCCAAGTCCAGGACATAATACACGCAAACAAGTAGGTACTCAGCTACAACAAAATATGTTTTCAAAGGGTTTAATCTATGGTATGTCAGCAGGGCTACTTTAATTACTACAGTTTTAGGGACAACATCAGATCATTGGTGCTTGATAAACTGTCAGCCACCCCTGATCTTTTGGGGGTGCCTGTAATAATGATGTAGTTTGCTCAAACATGACAGTTTTGGGTTTTCTCATAAAACCTCTATAACCCCCCCCCCCCCCCCCCCCAGCAAATCTCCTTCCCAAGTCCAGGACATAATACACGCAAACAAGTAGGTACTCAGCTACAACAAAATATATTTTCAAAGGGTTTAATCTATGGTATGTCAGCAGGGCTACTTTAATTACTACAGTTTTAAGGACAACATCAGATCATTGGTGCTTGATAAACTGTCAGCCACCCCTGATCTTTTGGGGGTGCCTGGAATAATGATGATGTAGTTTGCTCAAACATGACAGTTTTTGGTTTTCTCATAAAACCTCTATAACCCCCCCCCCCCCCCCCCTCCAGCAAAGCCCCTTCCCAATTTCCACTGATTAACCTTGATCACAGTATTGACCATTCTGGTGCAGTAATGTGATGACATATCACAAGTGCCTGGAAAAAGTTGAGAAGGCAAAAAATTATAATTGATAACATTTTTGGATTAATACTTTAAAAAAAATTTTTGGAAAAATTATTTGTCATATCACACAGAGTAAAATTTGGCCCCCCCATGGGGAGATATAAAACTAATTGAGGGACTGCTTTGAAGAGACTTGAATCTGACCCCAGTAAGGATGCTGTACACCCAACATCAATAGATTCTGAGTGTTGGATCTGAAAAAGAAGATATTTAAAGATTACTCTTCATATTGCATTCAGTTAAAATTCAGGCACCCATAGAGCTCAATTATCAACTGATGGACTTGATTTGAACAAACTTGACACTGAACTCTGCAAGGAATCGGTATACCATATATCAAAGTATTCTGTGTAGTGTTTCTGGGGAAGAAGAGTTTTAAAGATTATTCCTCATACTGGACTAAATTAAAATTTCAGCTCCAATAGGAGCACAAATATTAAAGAGGGGAGGTAGTTTGAACAAAATTAGATCTGACCTCCCAAGGGTTGCTGTATACCAAATATCAAACGATTCTGACTGAGGGATCTGAAGAAGATTTTTAAAGACTATTTCCGATACCGCACCGAGTTATTTATTTATTGGTGTTTAAGGTCACATATTTTTGCACAATGGCTAATCATGACCACAACATGAGTATCAACTCAAGACCAGGGGTGAGTGTTAATAAGCAATGTTGCCCATTTTAGAGAGGGTTTGCACCTCCCAAGCATTGGTGACTGGGTCCTATTTTACCAGTAAAACAGAGCCTGTTTACCACAGTGAACAGGCACTGCTTCACTTCCTGGGAGGGGTTCCTGCGGGGATGGCGCCAAGTTAAAATTTGGACTCCCTAACAGAGCCCAATTATTTACCCATGGACTTAAGTTGAACAAAACTGAATCCATCCACTGTTAGTAGTGATGAACCAATTACCAAAACTTTCTATGAACCGATTACTGATTATATCTCTGCCGATTATGCCGATTTTGATGCCGATTCCGATGCTTGAAATAGGACCCAAAAGAAAATCTGTTAGTGCCTGTTATACTGCAGGATTTTGTTGATAAATCACCAATTACAAAAGCTTAATACCACATAAGTTTTCTGAGTATGCATGTTTAATGCTGGGCAATATTAGGCAAAACAATATTTGCATTTTTGGGAGTTGGGGTGGGGGAAGATTGTTATGAACGATACAATCACACGATATTGTTCTCTTGTGATGATTGTGTGTTATTCTGGTAAATAGTGTTAATACTGTTTGGTGTAATAATACAATACACTTGGCTGTATTAACCAGGAAGATACTGAACACACATTCTTTGTGTCTTAAATGAATAATAACATTGATGTTAATGTGTGTTGTGAAGTTATATGGCACATTGTTTGCAGACATCCACGCGACGTCAGAATATATTATTTAATGTTCAGTTGGACAGAAACATTAAGGGAGGTAACTGACTTAAATGAAAGTGTCAATGACACTGTAGCTCAACTTGTTAAGACATGTACATGTATAGTATGTGACACAGCAATGACAAACATCTAGGTAATGACCTGATAACAAAGGTACATATAAAATATTGCAACGGTCTGTACATAAATACTGACCGTAGCCTGTAACAAATGTATAGGTAAGGTACTGTTAAGGTGGGTGACAGTCAGATGCTAAACTAGAAAAGAAATCTTTGAGTCCCAGAGTGGGTCTGACTGAATCCCAAAATATTTGTTCTCGTAGCACAGTAATAACAAAGGCACCCCAAAACACACTCGTTCATGTCCCAGGGTGAAAACAAAGGTACCCAAGAAGTTTGTGAAGATCAGTTCATAAATACGAGCTGTATAGAAGTTGTGACAAAAAACTGATTGGACCTAATTTCGGTACAAAATGACCACTGGCAGCCATCTTGAATTTTGGACCGCACCCAGAAACACTCGTTCTCGTCCCAAGGTGATAACAAAGGTACCCAAGAAGTTTCATGAAGATCGGTGGATAAATACAGCCTCTAGCCCGAGCCGTATTGACATGTGCACTTACAGTGTATAAGTAGCACTGAATAAATCGAAGTTCATCTAATTTGCATAATTTCTGCACGAGAAATAAACCTGTACTATATGTGATGTACTCCATGTTACTAAACATTCATATAAAAATTTATTCAAATCAGAACTTTCATACAGAAGTTCTGTACAAAAGACTGATTGCACTAATTTTGGTACAAAATGGCTGCTGGTGGCCATCTTGAATTTCAGACCACACCCCAAAACACTCGTTCTCATCCCACGTTGATAACAAAGGTACCCAAGAAGTTTTGTAAAGATCGGTTCATAAATACGGCCTCTAGCCTGAGCTGTATAGAAGTTGTGAACAAAAAACTGATTAGACCTAATTTCGGTACAAAATGGCCACTGGCAGCCATCTTGAATTTTGGACCGCACCCAGAACCACTCGTTCTCGTCCCAAGGTGATAACAAAGGTACCCAAGACATTTCATGAAGATCGGTTCATAAATACAGCCTCTAGCCCGAGCCGTATTGACATGTGCACTTACAGTGTATAAGTAGCACTGAATAAATCATAGTTCATCTAATTTGCCTAATTTCTGCACGAGAAAAAAACCTGTATTATATGTGATGTATCCCATGGTACTAAACATTCACACAAAAAATTATTCAAATCAGCGCTTTCATATGGAAGTTCTCTGCAAAAATCTGACTGCACCTAATTTTGTACAAAATGGCTGCCATCAGCCATCTTGTTCTTGTCCCACGGTGATACCAAAGGTACCCAAGAAGTTTCGTAAAGATCGGTTCAAAAATACGGCCTCTAGCCCGAGCCGTATTGAATTGTTGACGGACAGACAGACGACTGGCCATGGCATAAGCTCAAATTTGGCTTCACCAAAGCTGAGCTAAAAATGAGCTTGACAAACTGAAAATGTGTTTGTGACAGTCATGCGACTTATATGTTGCGTAACAATAATCTACCATCGAAAAAAGAGTGTTTTTAGTTTTTCCCCAATTTTAATTTCTTATTGTATTGTGATGTTTGCATCATGAAGTACTACAGACTAGCAGCTGAGTACATTTTATTTATACAAAAATCCAATGCAACATTGTACAGCACCATGATTGAAGACCAGTGACTTCATTCAGTTGGGATAAGAGGGATCTTGTACCGATTGCAGATAGTAAATTCCATAACATCTCGGCTCTGCAAATCCCTAAATATTCTGATATACACTACACATGTTTTTAATAAGGAAACTTTATTGAAATGGCCATATATCAAAGAGATTTTAATAGTCAGTGTTGAATCTAGAATAACCAGAAACTACCGGTTTTTAACTGCCGTTTGTCATAATTAGCCGATGCCCCAAAACCGGTCGGTTCCGATTGCCGATTCCGATTATTGGTTCATCACTAACTGTTAGTATTCTGTATGCCTTATATCAAAAGATTCTGACTGGTATTTCTGGAACAAAAGAGTTTTAAACATTATTCCTCATCCTGGACTAAGTTAAAATTTGGCTCCAATAGGGAGCCCAAATATTAATCCAGGGACTTGGTTTGACAAAAATAAGATCCAACCTCCCTACGGATGCTGTATACCAAATATCAAAAGATTCTGTCTGGTGGATGTGAAGAAGATTTTTAACGAACATTCCCCATATTGTACTAAGTTAAAATTTGGGTCCACAAAGGAAGCCCAAAAATGAACTGAGGGACTTGATTTAAAGAAATTTGAATCTGACCCCCGTAGCAATAATGTATATCAAATATTAAAAGATTGTGACTGGTGGTTCTGAAGAAGATTTTTAAAGATTATTTCTCATATTGTCTTAAGTAAAAATTCAGGCTCCTGTTTTGAACCCAAATATGAACCAAGGGGCTTAATTTGAACAAAATGCTATCTGACCCCATGGATACTGTATACCAAATATTAACAGATTATGAACAGCAGGCGTGGGGAATGAAACTTTAAAAACATTTTGCAAATATGCTGACTCAGCAATTTTTCACCCCCCCCCCCCCCCCCCTTGCACCACATAACACCCTGACACAACCAATGATGGAAGAAAAAAAATTTACCATTCCATTCTACTAGTCCTAAGGATACTTCATACCAAATAACAGTTCTGTGCAGAAAATATGGGTGCTTAAAAATATTTCTATTTTTAGCTCCTGGGGTTACCACAGAACACAGGAATTTTTTTTTTGCATGAATAAGTTCTTATGACTCAATAATACCACATATCAAATTTGTTTCAAACTGACTCATTGGTTCAGAAAATAGAAATTTGGGGCAGGGCCAAAAAACTTGCCCCCATCTCATTACCAAGGCAAATATTGCTCCATGAACTTTGTTTAAACAAATTTGATTCTACACCTCAAAAGGAAACTCTATACCAAATATTAAGTCAATGTACCCACTGGTTCAAGAGAAGAAGAGTTTTTTTTTTTTATTTTGGAGCATTTTTCCCAACCTTCTCCCTATGGGGCTGAGAAAGTTGATTTGAAAAAAAAAAACCCGAAATGCGATGTCAGAACAAGCGATCACTTCAAATTTAACAGAAATCGGTTCAGTGGGTTTTTTTGAGAAGGTGTGAACACCATGTCCACAGAAGATGGATGGTGAGTGATCACACTAGCTCATCCTGACTTTCAGTCAGACGAGCAAACCATTCTGCAGGTATTTTGCAAGTGAAATTTTTTTTTTTGAAGCCAATGACACTTGAGCTAAAAATAATAACACTTTGGCCGACAGCTGATTTATCATGGTTCTCAGGTAAGAAGGTTTTGATTAACCCTATGATCCAAATGTTTTTCCCTGTCCCCATACCCGTTCTCTCCTCCCAACACCCAGAAACGAATCTGTTTTTCAGACCCTCCTGCATGGCCATTTTGGCTGCCACATGCTCTATTTTTATACAACAAATTCAAACTTAAAAAATAAAAAATAAATGGTTCTTGTCTGATATTTTACCCAAGTTAATAAAATTGATAAATTTGTCCCCTGGGTGCAAAAAAAGCTTTGCAATGCTTTAGCATTGCAAAGCCTTCTTGCACTCCAGGGATGAAATGCACCACTACCCACGCCATTCTATAGATTATGAGGCCTAAAACATAAAACAAACCAAGAATATGAACTTTTGATGGCAAAGAAATAATTCCAAAAATGAACAAAATAAAATAAAAAAAAACACCCGCCCACAAGCTTTACAAAAAATAGTCTGAGAAATGGAAGATCAACTTTGTGGGGCCAAAAGTGTTTCAGGGTTTCCACTTTCCACTACTCCTAAATTGCACATTTGGCATTCCTTTCTGGTTGACAAAAGGATCATTTACATTTTAATTCATCTGCATTATTTTGTTCCTCATGTGCATTGCAGTTGGCACCCTTATGTTTCCAAGGGTTGATTTGTCAACATAAACTATAGATGCTCAAATGGTTGATTTTGAGAAATATTTTAAGTAGTAAGGGTTTTCCACCTGAGTTATGTAATGCCTTTGTGTGTGCATT
Source organism: Pictodentalium vernedei (assembly GCA_031216915.1). Taxonomy (NCBI): domain Eukaryota; kingdom Metazoa; phylum Mollusca; class Scaphopoda; order Dentaliida; family Dentaliidae; genus Pictodentalium; species Pictodentalium vernedei. The sequence goes on along the minus strand of CM062289.1, from coordinate 328,420,912 downwards.
ACCTCCATACAGGAGACGTCTTATAAAAGCTTTACGTTTGCGGTCAAATCCTGTCATTTACTGTGTTTATCTACACTGTTTCATGATGTACACTATTATTTGAAAGATTATCATGCTGTGTAATATTTATTATCCTTGTGTCCTGGGATGTCCGAGAATGGGGGGGTGTCTCCCCCCACCACCCAATCCTGGCCAAAATTTCCTACATTTGGAAATTAGGAGAGCAAGTCATGAGTAGTTTGAACTTCTATCTATCTGGATTTTAGAGCTTGTTTGGTAATGCGAATGTCTCCTTTACTTCCCAAAATCCAACTCTGTTTCAAATCAGCAAAAATTCCAAGTGTTACTATTTACAACTACAGTGCACATAATATTGAGCTTCATAAGTATGCATGATGTCAATCGGTACGAGATTTCTATAGTACATTTAATTATTGTAATAAAAAAATCCTTGAAATGCACTTCAAGAAAATCGCATCATGTAAAATTGTTATCCCGAGTTAATTCCATCATTCACAGTTACAAAATGATGAAACATCGAAAATTGATCATTCCTGCATAAGATCTGATTTAATGTTAGGACAGTGTGAATTGCTCAAAGTTTTCAGCTTGAGCATTTGTTTAGCACATATTCAATTCACAGAATAATACCAAATAATAATAATAAACAACCTGATAATTCTATCATAAATGTGTTGGCATTTCAGTTACTAGAATCAATTTTATGCCCCCTTTCATGGCTTTATTTTCAAAATGTTTCTCGGTAGTGAATTTCCAACTATGGGGAGGGACTGGGAAAGGGATTCCCCCCTCCCAGTCCCTTCCCCTAGTTGGAAATTCACTACCCTACACCCCTCCAATCAGAGACCTCTAGCCACGTCCCTGCTTGTGTCTTCTGGAGTTATGGGAATTTACACCAGTCTGGAGACTCTGACATACACAGGACTTTTTTTTCAGCCTGTTTACCAGTTATTGCATATTCCTGTTTTTAAACTGTAGTTAACCATGGTGTAAAAATTAAAAGATAGTGTGGACTAAAAGTAACCGAGTATTTCTCAGTCAATTAAAAAACAGTATTTCATTCCGTTTGGAAATAAGAATTAATATTTTATTTTTCCAAATAAAAATATTGTTTAGAGCAATGGTTTAAATACTTATTTGGGAGAAAAATTCAAGTATTTTCAAGGGCATTTTCTTCAATTTTCACTGTGTTTACCTTGACATTATGAAAAATTCATGAAAAGAAAAACCCATGAACTGTGTATTTCTAAAGGCAGTCACCACTAGTCATCTAATGTAACAGAAACAGTGAGAGCATTTTTATTACATCAAATTTCTAAAGGCAGTCACCACTGGTCATCTAATGTAACAAAAATGGTGAGAGCATATTTATTACATCAAATGACCGATGACGAGTACCTGTGCTACTACCATGATTTTTCAATTTGGCAGCTCTGTTTGCTGTACAACAGGGATCTGCAGCTGAGCAATATATCCAAAAACAATTTGATATTGGTATTGGTGTGAGTACATGTATGTTGTTGATACCGAATACTGTAGTACCGATACCAAGGTAAATCATTCTATAAATACCAATCTTGAAAACAAACTTGAAATTTCAATACTTCTCAGCTGTACCTTCAACAAAAAAACATTGTCAAGGATTTTTCAAGTCATTAAAATTCAGGACCTCAATAAATTCCTAAACCTCCAAACCTGCATTATATTTGAGAGATTGAAATAATTTAAAATTTATAAACTTTGGTCTGTCAATACAATCATAAATTCTTGATGAAAAACGTTTTGCATTGTTGTTATTTTTGAACCCTTTACCTAACACGAAAAGCAGACAACACTTGCAAATAAAATTCTTGAATAACTAATTTTTTTCAGTTTTTGCACCAAAAACATAGCTTATGGCCCCTCATTGGAATGAGAGGTCATAAGCTATGTTTTTGAGACAAAAAATTAAAAAATAATGAAAACTGAATGGTAATTTTTGTGAATAGCACTGTCTGGTTTCAGCCATTATGTTGGGTAAAGGGTTAAGCAAAGCTACATACTGTCCATTCTTGAAGGAATGTTTTTACTTCAAATGATCCTACAAGCAGATCTTTATGATTTCGAAATTCTGTTTTTACATAGCTGTCCCCAAGAGCTCTGGCTTCTGAAGGCAAGCCCCTATGTAATTTCAGTATTCCTTTATAGAGAGCCCTCACTCTTGACACATGGGAAAGTTCAGCTGCCATTATCCATACAATAACACACCATCTGAAAATAAGCCAAAAAACAAGTCAATTCAACATTAGCTTTTGGTTGTTGTGATCAGCCCCCTTAAAACTGTCTGCCAGATAATTTTTTGTCCGTCGCAAAAATTGTTGGTCACTTGAATGCAAACATTTTCTTTTAAAGCCAGTAATTTGAAAAAAAAGTTAACCATTTGGCAAAACCACAATTTTCATTATACAGAAATACCCCTATGCTTCATAAATCCTTTGTATGCAAGCATTTGTTATAAGTACATGACAATGGGGTACATGTAGTCAACTACATGACAATATTTTCTGTGTTATTATTATTTTTTATAATTACTTTTGTCATTATCCTTCACTCCATCCTTGGAGGGGGTCACCACCTCCAGGGAGGTGAGTGTTGGTCCTGTGCCCCCCTCCCCCCCTAATATGGCCTTTTTTGTTAACGTTCCCAGAAGGCACTTTTCTCCCTGCTAAATAGGTTAACTAGCAGACCCAGACCTTTAGATCAGTCTAATTTGGGCACAACGGCAAATACGGATGCGGCCTGCATGGTTGGCGAAAAGCACCGGTATTTCCTTCTTCTTGGCATCTGTTTTAGGTCCCCATCTTAAAATGATAGTTTACAACCCCTTGTTATAGGTCTTCACCATTAAATCACAGGTTTCCACCACCCTTTGACGAAAGTTTACTTGACTAACTCGAAAAGGCCTCTTAGTTTCAAAGTGTCGGGCCAAAGGCCTATTTGAATGTAAGCTAAATTATGCATAGCTGTTACTGAGAATTGCCACAAACATGAATACAATTGATCTCAAGCTTTCAGTTCATGATCATATATAATTCGCCACAGAAAGGCAATCGCAATCGACAGTGTCGTATATGACACTATCAATGGCGATTGCTTTTCTGTGGCGAACTCTGTGTTTTTTTTTAAAGTTATTTGTGTGTTGCATTGTTTGATTCGAAGGTAAGCTCTAAGCTATATTACAAGCATCAGGAAAATTCAAACTCCTCATAATTTGGGCGTAATTATGTTATTTGGGGACAGCGTTTACAGTCGTTAGTTGGGAAGAATTTAAAGGCCTGAGCAGGCCTGCCCAGAAAGGGGCTGTTTTCTGTACAATTGTCTACAGAATCCGAATTCATTCCTCCTAAACAACAAGAGAAGCCCGAGGCATACTATGCTTGCCAAGGCCGGCCTTGACTATTTACCATCAAACACAAGTGGCAGATTATATGTCCCTCAAGAGAACACCAAAACCCTGTCCCCTCCCACTTTCCTCCTCTGCTGCGACCGGACATGATGCCGATGTGCAAAAAAATTTCTGAAACTGAAAACATTGAAGCAGAGTCAAAGGGGCTCACCTCACACCACCACTATGTGCCTTTGTGCGCAAAACCATTAATCCGTCGAGCAATTCTGTAAAATAATAACAAACTAACAAACTGCTCTGTTTATTCTTTTTCAACTGATTGAGTGCTGGAAGTCACTATCAGGGCTTTCAAAAAACTGAGGGTACGAGGGTACCAGAGCAAAAGCCCAAATTTTCCTTGCTCATGTTTCCTTTCCTATTCATTAAAATGCAAATATTTGTTTATACACAATTTTTCTATTATAAATTACTGGAGTGCCTGTAGGCACTCTCCAATAATTTGTAATAAAATTTTGAAAAACAAATTTAAACCACCAAAAATAATCAAGCCCTCAACCAGTTAAATGGTCAAGTTCTAAATTATTTTTCAAAGGTGATTTGTATTTTTTTCAAATCTAGTATGCTTCCAGGCAGCAAGGGAATAGGGCCCTGTGAATATTTGGTATTCGAAAAAATATTCGATTCAATTCCTGTATTCGATTTCAGTTTGACCCGAAATGTTTTCGGCCATGTTTCATCGTGTCTCTGCATCAAATAAATACCAGAAACTAACGCCAGTCATTGTTGTTGACATCAATCACAATGGAATTTAACACCCCTGCAGCCTGTTGGATCAAATTTCTCTTTCTCCTTTTCGATATTTCCATTTATTACATAGCCAAAGAAAATGTTTCCTGAAATTCAGAATGTCTTGCATTGAAGCAAAGATGGATCAAGTCGAATTTAAGATAACCCTATAAAGATTATGCCCCCAAAACTGTGCATAACCCTTTTGAGCCAAGATAACCCCATTCCCATTGCACTCTCTTTTGTCAATGTTTTTCTTAACTGAGTGCTGACTTATTTTTGGTCGTCAAAATTTGCTCACTCGTCTCTGACTTGTTGCAATTTACGGGAGACAAGGTAAATCCACAAACTTAATAATTTCACTTTCAAAGATAGTATGAAGCCACAGAATATGAAGACTGAGTTGCAGCATCTGCACTGAAGACCAGATGTGGGCTTCCAGCACTCTACTATTTAACCCTTTACCCAACGTAATGGCCAAAACCCGCCAGCGCTATTCACAAAAGTCGCCAATTAATTTTCATTATATTTTCATTTTTTGTCTCAAAAGCATAGGTTATGACCCCTCTTTGGAACAAGCTTGTTCCAATGAGGGGTCATAACCTATGTTTTTAAGACAAAAAATGAAAAAAATAAGTTATTCAAGAATTTTGTTTGCAAGTGTCATCTGCTTTTCAGGTTAGATAAAGGGTTAAGGAATACAAAAATAAATATCTATCTTCAGCACAATTCAGTTAGGCCTAAAAAAATAAAAAATCTGTTTCTCAGGCCCTCCCGCATGGTCCTTTTGGCTGCTGTATGCTCTCTTTTTATAACCAATTTAAACTTTAAAAAAAATTAAAATTAAATGGTTTATGTCGGATATTTTACCGAAGTTAAAAAAATTGCTGAATTTGTCCCTTGAGTGCAAGAAGACTTTGCAATGCTTTAGCATTGCAAAGCCTTCTTGCACTCAAGGGATGAAATACACCACCACCCATGCTATTCTGTAGATTATGAGGCCTAAAACTTGAAGTAAGAACATAAACTTTTGATGGCAAAGAAGTAATTACCAAAATAAAAAATAAAATAAAAAAACGCTCGCCCGCATGCAATTTTACAAATAATGGCCTGAGAAACAGAAGATCTACTTTGTGTGGCCTCAAATCTATATCTTCCTTGAGAACATTGAGATGTCTCCACCACCTACCCTTCAGTAATATTACTGCAAAAAATGCTGTCTCATCATTTTTTCATTGCCTCCTACTGCACACCCTCACATAACCAAGGACAATGTTTTTTAACCTTTCCATTCTACTGGTCCTAAGGATGCTTCATACCAAATAACAGTTCTCTGTTCAGTGTGGTTTGGGAAATATGGGCTTTTGAAGTTTTTTTGTTTTTAGCCCCTGTGGTTGCCACAGGGCTGTGAAATTTTTTTTTCGGGCATCAATCAATTACTTAGGACCCACTTATACTACATGCCAAATTTGGTTGAAATTGGCCCACTGATTATTGAAATAGAAATTTGGGGCAGATTTTTGACCTACCAACTTCCCTTGAACAAACTTTAATCTTCAACACCAAAGGATGTTCCATACCAAATATCAAAGCATTCCCTCTGGTGGTTTGTGAGAAGATTTTTTAAAGATTTTTAAGCTTTTGGGGCATAAACCAGAGCTCGAATATGGCAGCTGCAACTGCTTCATTTGAACAAAATAGAAAGGGAATATGCTCCATAGATGATCTGCACAATATAAGTTTGAATTTGGCCTAGTGGTTGTGAAGAAGTTAAGTTTGCAAAAGTTAAAGGACGACGGATGACAGTTGCCAAGTGACGGCAATAGCTCCCACTGACTTGTAGTCAGGTGAGCTAATAAATAGACCGAGTCGTCGCCAAAAACTGCCCCTCGATTTTTTGTATGTAGCTTGGTAATTAATTGGATATCTCAGTGTGTGGTTGAAGCGCGTAAGTGCTAATTGGGAATTACAACACAGATCACTGGAATATTTCATAAAAATATAACTCCCATCTGACAGCCTTTATCCAGGCTTTGGGCTGGCAGAAATTTTCTGTTCTGACAGCTGTAAAGTTGGGTTTTTTTAAGTTTTTTAAATTTTTTTGTTTATAGTTTTGCCATTATTGGCTTTAGGCCGTTATTAGGCTTTTGTGGCGTATTGTGATATGTATCTCACGACTGTGTCCGATACACCCAAAGCTACAGCTTGTATTTATTTAGTATATGTATATATACAGTATATTTTTAGCTATTTTGGCTCAGTGTGAATGGCTATAATTTAGTCTTGTTTTTTTGTTGACACTTTTTGTTTTCGAGGTTTTCACCTTCTTTACCAGACCAGGGTTCTTTTGCAATTGCTGTCGTTTTATGTATAGTCAAACGTCTGTCAGTCAAAGTTTGATTTTTAGAATTGTCAGAAACGTCAGTCAGAAACCATTTGATTTGTCAGTCCTGTAATGGCATTGGTCAGCAGTTGGTGACCATGTCTCTTGTCATACTGCAAGGGTTTTTTTTGCATCGTTGGCGAGAGAAAAATCACCACTTCCAAAAATACTATTCCTGATGTCACGATATTGGTCCATAACAATTCTACTGTCATAACAAAGAAGACAATTGCCGACTGCCATAAAGAGAACTAATTAACAAGTCCCAATGTGATTAACAATTCACATTGTCACTTACTGATGTGCAGCTGCTGTAAATACTAATTACCAAGCTACCTACTTAAAACTGAGGGGAAGATTCTTCAGTGAATGCTATTACTTTAGCTCCCATAGTTCTCAAATTTGGAATTAAAACCATGTACATTCTGCTTAAATCTATTTATATACTCATAACTTGCCACCAGATACCCTTTTCACCCCATTCCTACTCATATTTTCCTTCACCTCGGTATCATTCAGCGTTTAGTACCGTCTACTACTAGTACAGTAGGTTGCAATACACTAAATGGAGGCAAAAGCACCCCCCAACGGATTTTACCTCAACCTTTAATAATAGAGCATAAAATGAAGGAGATCAGCTGATTGGGGCAATATTCATGGTTATGAACTACTAAATAAGTGAAAAGTTGTGAGTAGGATTAAATAGGGCTGATCAGCCGATTGGTTAAATATATTTTAACTTTGAAACCATTAATTAAAATTTTGATTCATCCACTTTAGAAAGGATTAACTTTTGTTTGTAATTTAGTGCCGGAATGTGTGAGACTCTCCAAAAAAAATGAGGCATGGAAAAAAAAAGTGTCATGGTCATTCAGTGCAAGACCATACGGCAGGGTAGCATCACTAAATTCACCCTCTGGGGACCACGTTTTGCAAATGACAGTATGCTCATTTTCTGGCTTGTTTGTAATTGGTTTCTCAATCATTATTATTTTTAATTTAAACAATATTTATTACTGAAAGTGACAATTGTATACATCACGCAAACAGATAAAAAGGAACAACTCATGAAATTAATGGTATACAATGTAACAGGACAACAGAATTCAAGAATAAATGTAAGGGATTCAACAATAAGCTATAAGCTTTTCGAAGTTGTCTCCCTTGTTGGATAGAGTATTTGATTAGAAAATAACATGAGGCATTTGCTGGAATAATATTGTTTAAACCAGTAGAAAGATAACAGGGAGAAGAAAGTAGAGATAGAACAACAGAAGAAACGAAAAGAAGACAATGATGAGGATGAAGCCAAATTGAATTTAAAAAAAAAATCTCCTTGGTGATCTGAGTTAAGCAGACATGTATCAGGTTGGTAGATGAGTAATGTACTTATTTAGTGACGCGAAAGAAATTATTAGCTGTTGGAGACTGGTTCAAGCATTATACCTAGTCAGATGCACATGTACCCATGCAGGTCACGTAATCGCTGCAGCTAACTGAGACATTTGCTAAGTACAATGAAATCCTGGACAACTTCAAATAACTAGAGTGATGTCACGCATGCAGCCCGACTGTCCCAGGAATGGCAATGCTTAGACGCAAAATAGTCGGAGCCATTTTTTGTTAACAGTTTACCTAACGAATCTGCCATATCTGCACTCGTGATATACAAAATTTGCTATTCAAATTTTATTTTTTCATTTCTCTACTTCAAAACATACCTCATGACCTATTAATGGAACAAACTTGATGAGCTTGTTCCAATAAGGAGTAATAAGCCATGGTTAGAAGTAAAGGAAAAATGAAAAAATCTGATGTTTCAGAAAAATAATTTGTACTGTTGGCTTCAACTTGTGTTAGGTAAAGGATTAAAGATGCAGTACATAAAGCAATGTTGGGCTTTATGAGTCAATTTTCTTTTTTGCATGTAATAACTCCCAATCCTTCAAAATGCATTTTGGGAATAATTGCCTAAGTGACACGTTTGTTTGGTTTGTGTGTGTGTGTGTGTGTGTGTGTGTGTGTGTGTGTGTGTGTGTGTGTGAGTGTGGAGAGGGGGGGGGGGAGGAGGGAGGGAGTTCTGGAACCTATATTCAAACCTGGCCTGTATTACTAGCTGGAACATACACATATCAACTTTGGATGAAATCAAATAATCCAAACTGGAGTTATCAGTCGGAAACCAATTGTTTACAGACAGATGGATGGACCGACAGATGGACAGACGAAAGTCATGACTATAGCCCTGACTATAAACAGTCAGGCTAAAAACGCATTTTGTACCAAAGAAAAAATATTGCATCAATGGCCCTGGGTGAGGAGAAGGTGGGGTGGGGGTGAGGGGTGGGGGAGAGTGGGGGTGTGTCAGGGGAGTCCATTTTTCCCACGTGGCCAGTCTAAATGCTTCAGAATGCATTTTGAGCAGCGAAAAAAAAAAAACTAACTGGCACCATGGGGGGGGGGGGGGGGGGGGGGGGTTGTCTGGGTTTTTAACCACAAACTTTAAAAAAGCATTTTTGAAGAAGGAAAAACAGTGCCTAATTGCCCCCCCCCCCCCCCCCCCTGGGGGCAGTGGGGGGGGGGGGGGGGGGGGGTTACGTGAGTTTAAAAACGGTTCCGCGTGTAGTGACTGTAAATAGTTCAAAATGCATATTCGAGGAAAGAAAAAAAATATGCCTAATTGGGGGGTGGGGTGGGGGGGGGGGGGGATAATTTTAACCACAAACTTTAACCAAAACTGTAAAAAAAGCATTTTTGACAAAAGGAAAAAAAAGGTAGTGACTGTAAATAGTTCAAAATGCATATTGGATGAAATAAAAAAAAAAATGCCTAATTTGGGGGAGGGTGGGGTGGCGGTGGTGTTTGTCTGGGTTTTTAACCAAAACTGTAAACCAGCATTTTTGACGAAAGAAAAAAAAAGTGCCTAATTGGCCCCTGGGGGGGTGGGGGTGGAGGGATGGGGGGGGGGGGGTTGGGGTACGTAAGTTTTAAAAAAGGTTCCACATGTAGTGACTGTAAATAGTTCAAAATACATATTGGAGAAAAAAAGCCTAATTGGGGGTGGGGTAGGGGTGGGGGGGAGGGGGTGGGGGAGGGGGAGGGGGTAGGGGTGGTGGTGTTTGTTTAGGTTTTTAACCACAAACTTGGAGTCATCCTACCAAGCTACAATGAAATCCCTTTATAATTTTGGCCTGTGGAAGATTCTAAAGGTTTTCGGGCTTCGGGCCTCTGTTGCCATCACAATTGCCCAAAAGGGGACGTTCTCATCTAGACATTTTCTGAAGTCAACCTATCAAGTTACAATGAAATCCCTCCATAAATATGACCTGTAGACTGTGCTAAAGGTTTTCGCGCTTTGGCCCCCTGTTGCCGTCACAGTTGCCCAAAAGGGGATGTTCTCATCTAGACATTATAAAGTCAACCTATCAAGTTACAATGAAATCACTTCATAAAACTGTGCTAAAGGTTTTCAGGCTTCGGGCTCGGGCAGCCATCATGGATGAATGATCGCAACCAATAGGGGACATTCTCATCTGGGCATCATGTGGATTGATCCTACAAAGTTACAAGGAAATCCCTTCATAAATATGACCTATAGACTGTGCTGAAGGTTTTCGGGCTTCAGGCACCTGTAGCCATCACAGTTGCCCAATCAAGTCCGAAAGGGGACTTTCGCATGTAGACATCATATGAAGTCAACCTATCATGTTACAATGAAATCCCTCCATAAATATGACCTGTAGACTGTGCTAAAGGTTTTCGGGTTTTGGGCTCGGGCAGTCGTGACGGTTGTTAGATCACGCCCAAATGAAGAAATTCTCATGTAGACATCGTACGGAGTCATCGTATCAAATTACAATGAAATCCATCCATATTAAACATGACCTGCAGACTGCCCTAAAAGTTTTTGGGTTTCGGGCTTGGGCAGCCATCACGGTTGACAGATCATGCCCAAACGGGGACGTTCTCATCTTGGCATTATAGGCATGATACAGAGGCATTCTATGAAGTTGCAATGAAATCCCTTCATAAATACGACCTGCAGACTGTGCTAATGGTTTTCGGGTTTTGGGCTCGGGCTGCCATACCGGTTAACCGATCATGACCAAAAGGCGACGTTTTCAAGTAGACATGACCTAAAACCTGCATATGAAATTTTGTGACGAACAGACAAGAACTACCAGGTATAGCCTGCACTTGAAGGTTGAATAAAAAAACTTTAACCACAAACTTTAACCAAAACTCAAAATGTCAACTAAACAGGGGAAAAAAAAAAACAAAAAAAAAAAAAAAAACACTTGAAACTTCAGTAAAAAACTTTACCCACAAACTTTAACCAAAACTCTAAAAGTTAACAGATGGACAGATGGACAGACAGATGGGCGGATGGACAAAAGTCATTACTATAGCCCTCACTGTAAACAGTCAGGCTAAAAAGTAGTTTTCTGCATTATCAAGAAATTCTGAACCCAATAGAAGAGTAGTAGGATCAAGAGAAGATGGGAGAAATGCAATTGTTGTACTGCGCCCATGTTCATGTATTGGATAATATAACAGAAAATGCTCGACTGCCTCGCATACACCACAAACACAGAGGGGGAAGGTGATAAGTGATTATTGTATAAATGTGCGTTAAGGTTGCTGTAGCGCAAACGTAAACTACAGTGGTAAATCTGACCAATCCGCAATTTAGCTCCGCCATAAAATGTCGGTGGTCGTAGATTGCCATCATTTAGGAAGGTCATAAAATTACTCAGGGATGAGTTTTCTCTGACAGATAATGGTAAGTTATTCCACTGATCAGTCGTATTTAGGATAAACGAAGATTGGTATAGTTGCGAGTTACAAAAGGGAACTCAATGATTCTGGTGGGAGCGTAATTTAAGACGTTGACTGGTTATCGAAACTGTCAGTGGAACTTTGTTAGCAATATATTGACGCGTCAGATGATGGTACATTTTGAAGAATTGTTTCAATCTGTGTTTTCGACATCTTTCTTCAAGAGAGCCCCAGTGGGTTTCGGTATACAAATTATTATTATTTTTGCCAAGTAGTCCCATTTTTTTCCATTCCTTATTTTGAATTCAGATCCTGGCATCCATGAGTATAATACAAGAAGTCATGTGGTTGACTTCCCTCAAAATTCCTTCCGTGTCAACAAAATATTTCATTTGGGCAGGGTACATGTGCAGGCCTGGCATTCTTTAGAAGTGCAGGAGTGCTGCATGCCTACTGCATGCCTAGAAAAAATTGAGGAGGGCAATTTTTTGCACCCCTTGATTTTCTGGAATGCCAGACCTGTTTGGGATAGCCTTTAAAATCTATTATCATTTTGTCCCCTGGGTTTCAATGTGTTCTATGTGCCCATGGTAGTTGTCAAAATTTGAATTTAAACTGAAATTAGATGTGGCAACATATATTTTTTTTCAGTTTAATTTTTTCAAGAGATTATGTACTTTGTGGATGTATAGGTATTTTTTTTCAAAACAACTTGGTGTGTTGTACAGAGAGTGAAAGGTTAGCACTGTGGTCAATGGGATTTATTTAGGCATTCATAACCTTATTGGTTTTGAAACCCTCAATAAAAATATCACACTGTCTATTTAGAAAAGACTGAAAATATTTACACAGTCTGTCCTTTCAAAATTGGGAGAGTTGAAAAATCACTTGTAAGGGGGATAAGTAAAATATGCCTTTTTAACTGAGTGTGAAACTGGGCGGTAGTTGGGGAATCGTAAAATTTGAAGACAGAAAACACACGGTGACAGTAGTTGGACAACTCGTACCCTGGACAATTCATACCTTGTCCAATTTGTTCCTTTTGCTGGACAATTCGTACCCCGATGTCTGGACAATTTGTACCTTTTTGCCTGGACAATCCGTACCTTCTGTCTGGACAGTACCGGACAGTTGTACCCCCTCTGGACAATCTGAACCCTCTTCTGCAAATTCATACCCTGCATAATTAACATCCTGTTAAAAAACACATACATGGAGATGGGGGTTGGGAGGGGTATATAAATTTGAAGAAAGAATAAAAAAGATGATGACATTTCTAGAATTTTTTAAAGACGCAAAATATAAGATTTCATGACTAAAAGTAAAAAGCAAGTACAGACACATAAAAAAGATTCAACTTTAGCACGGCAAAATGAAAATGCTCTATTGAGGAAGACTTAAATTAAAATTATTAAGGCAACAGGCTCTATTACTTATTATTTGGGGCATCATAAAATTATTTGACAATAAAGCTACATCCATTAGTGATTACTATCTACTAATTTTCCTTTACTATGTTCCAACTTTAAATCGATAATACTATAGGTTGCATTTTCACTTATGCCATTAAGAGATGATTCGTCCATTGAAATTTGATTTTGATGCATAAATCATTTTTGACTGGTTGTTTCCTGAATATTTTTATGTTTGTATTACTATCACTCAGTCGACCTCAGGCCCGTAACTATCGAAAAATATTAGGGGTGTAGCATCATTCTTCTCTACTGTCAGCACATATTGGTCTGCATATATATCACCTTTTCAAGTGCTTTCAACAGAACATATCATATGATGTCAGGTGCCATGTAGGGCAGGGCACTCAACACAGGAAGATAAATGAATACATTCTAAATAGAATTATTGAATTTACAAGGGCACCCTGGCCTCCTTTTGCATGGACAGCAGGGAATATGACCTGAGATGGAAGTTGTACAAGAGCATGATATATCAGGAGGTGCCCAATGTGCCCTAGCTGTTCAGCTCTATTCTGTTAGGCAAGGCAATATTCTGGCAAACAACTTCCTGGCAGGGCAGTAGTTGCGTAGGCCTCGGACCATGGTAACCTGCCTACTCGCTGCCTGCAAACAGAAGATCTGAATATTTGGGGGTGGGGGTGGGGGTGTAACCCCCCCCCCCCCACACACACACTGGACTTTTGAAAAATCTCGAGGAGCTACTATGTCTCCCCTAAACCAGTGCCAGGAGAGGTATTCTATACTTAAGTCCATTATTAATAAGGGAATTGAAGGTTTAAGGAGAGCTATTACAGCTCTTAAGGAGAGCAGTTATGGCCCTCATTAAATTGATTTTGCAGGAGCCATGGAGGGCGGGAGCTATAGCTCTCCTCAAAAGACCAGGCCTGAGGATTTATGCCCCTGGTCAGGGCAGAATTTCGACACGAACGTGAATCGACTCGCGCAAAGATTCACGTGACATAGCATTTACGAGAATCAACGTTGATTCACGCACAATTATTTTAAAGAAATTAAAAAATTTGCTTTGTTTTTAATTGAACAAAAAATCTGACACTATGAAATAAGTAGTACAGTTAGTGAATGTTAGGGATCATTTTAAATTATCCTGAACATGCAAGTAACTATACTATTTCTTGCCGAAAAGTTGTTAGGCAGTGTCAGTGTATGGAATACAAAAGCAAACACACGTTTTATCTTGCGTACGCAATGTGCGCCTCTACAGCACATGCAAATTAATAAAACTTGAGTTAGTTTAAACAATATTTATTTCAGAAAAGCATGTTGAAGAACAGATTACATATTAACACAAAAGTACATAAACTGAAGTGGATTCAGCAGTAAGCTTATTTAGCCTATACAAGGCTGTCTCCGAAAAACTTGAGTTGTGATGTCGCACTAAATAACTTGATGTGTGTCGCTTGTCTTTTAATTGGAACGTGTCCATGTGAATTCGTTGTTGGTTCTCCATTCTCGTGTATTAGGCCTCGGCCTATACATTCCAGTATAGCTCACTTTGAATTTCTTCTGCAATCGTAGTATTGACTTTGTGTACCATATTTGGTATAATATGGAAGGTGCAGGGTCATTTCAGCTTCGGGACGTTTCAGCCTTGGGTTTTTTTGGGGAAGTTTCATCCTCGAACAGGGCCGAAATGTCCCATCTGTCGAGGCCGAAACGTCCCAATTTTTTTTTTTTTTTTTTTTTGGGGGGGGGGGGGGGGTGGGGGGGGGGGGGGAGGGGGGGTATTTTTTTTATTATTATTTTTGGGGGGTGGGGGGGGGGGAGGCATTTTTTATTGGTAAAAAAAAAAATTTCACGTGTTAAAAAAATTGAGTGCCGAATAACTTCAAAGAAGGCGACTTTCCTTAGTCTGACAGTAATTAAATTAAATCCATCCAAGAAATTAGTAGAATGAGAACAAAAACACTCAAACCTGCCTTCACAATCTCCCCCAAATCGGCCTTTTGCCAAAGGGTATCCAGCATTTTTGCCGCCGAGTGATTTCGCCCCTCTGCGATTGCGCCACCTCACCGGGTCATTTTGCCCCAAAGAGTCGGCCATTTCGCCCCACAGAGTCGGCTATTTCTCCCCAAAGAATTCTTGCCCAATAAGTTCTTTATATTAAAAATATTTTGATGTTTTATTTACGTTCTTTATATTACACTATTCATTTTTTTTTTTTTTAATACTTTATCTTTATCTATACATACCTCCCATCAGAAATTTCGTCATCTCAGTGAGTCATTACGTCCCTGAGCCATTTCGCACCTGAATTAATAATATGTTTGCTATCTTTACTTAATAATAATGCTTGGCCAGCCACTGAATTGCCGAGGACCTTTGGTGACTGATCAATGAGGAGGCCTACATTTGGCACACTCTTTCGTTGCCTTCTTTATTTTCCCCATCAGCTCCAGTGCCTTTGATCTCTCTTTAAACAACAATGATCCCCGGTATTAACCCCACGTTCAACCCTGATTCACACCAGACACTAGTATAGATGTGTGTGTGTGTGTGTGTGTGTGTGTGTGGGGGGGGGGGTGGGGGGGGTGGGGGGGGGGTCAAACTGCTTTCTATGCATCTACCACCAAAAGTCTTCTTTCAAAACATTTCATATTTTTTATTTTTGAAATCAAAAGTGATGGGTTGTCAAAAAATTACCCAAAGGCATAATGGGGGTGGGGGGTGGGGGGCTAGGTGATTAAGTTTATTGCATGGTGTAGTTCCTATGATATCCCCCCGCCTCTATCACATTTATTTATTAGGGTTATAACGCAACATTAACAGTAAGAGTCAAATCACGTCGGTGACAGTTTTACGGGTGGAGGAAGCCGGATATCGAGTTCCTGGAGAGAACCACAGAGCAACGCCAAGCAGCTGTCAGCTTTCCAACATCGTAACTCAACTCTGCATCGCAGCACAGGCAGGGTTAGATTGGTTGAACACATGCGCACCACTGACGTGCTGTACGCTTTAGTACACAGAGTCAACGTGCCCACGCGTGGGCAATTGGAGTTAAGTGCCTTACGGTTACCACCCTTATCACATTTAAGTCCATCCAATAAAGAATGTACAGGAACTCCCAATCAGTGTTTCCAACAAAACTGCAGATTAAATCAGTAATCACTAACTGATTGATGATCCATTCTGCCCCAAAAGTCCAAAGTGTTATCGGTAGTTCTTTTGATGATGCTGCTGGTAGTGGTAGAAATGGGGGAATGTAAATAAATGTATCTAAAAAGTGCAGAGATGTTTCAATACTTTTTTTCAATTTCGTAACAAAAATGCCATGTTTGGTAATTGAGTTGTTTTTTATCAATACACCTATCCATACCGCCCGGTGGGTGGCGAAATCGCCTAGGGGCGATATGACTCGGTGGCAAAATCAATCGCCGAAGGGTGAAATCGCTGAATGGCGAAAAGGCTTTGGTGGAGAAATCGCTGAGGGGGCAAAAACGCCGACATTCTTAGAAAAGCACCGCCGAATGATATATTTTCGCAACCAATTTTCACCTTTCAGAACTTTTTACTCATATCATTTTTTTTTTTAATATTATAAAGCGTACCTTGACCTCCAAACATTAGAGAATAAAACATACAAGATTCCTTGAAGTATCCAATAGGCCTACAGAAAATTCTAAAATACTTTGACTTTCTCAAATTATGGAGGCCAAAACATCCCCTTTCAAGGGTCGTTTCGGCCTCAGGACGTTTCTGCCCTTGTTGTTTTCCTCGAGAATGTTTCATCTTTGGTTTAAAAAAATATCGAAGCTGAAACGTCCCAGGGGTAGAACTGGTAAAGGACTAAACACCCCCATCCCATATCAGCATATGGCATGTGGTGGTTCTTCGGAATCCTCAAAAACGAGAGCAATCAGCAAAACCTTACTTGCACATGGAAGGACGATTTGAAAAAACTGTTTTGATCTCAAGTTTGATGCCACTGGCGACAGTGCGATCAAAGCTCACTGTCATGTATGCAGGACACATTGTGATAAAGTTGGGTCTCTATACAAAGGGATTTACATGGAATGAAACTGACTAAATGTGTCGTATATTTTAATGTTCCACCTGGAACTTACAAAATTTAACATACATTATACAAAAACATGATTTACAATGTACTGACTCGAGAGTGATGCACTTGCCAGCCAGTTATGACCAGGCAAGTAAATCATTTAGTTGAAAACAGTACTTGTATATGTTAAACTTTATCAACAGAAAATAATGAAAATTAAAATTTTTTAGTAAATTTTGTTTCTTAACATACCTACCACAATTGTTTACAATTGGCTGTAACATAAGTGCAAGCCCTACTTCGGAACTAACTCAAGCTTTTAGAATCTTTTCCAAACGAGTTGGAAAAGTACTAGAGTGCAAAAGCACGAAAAAGATCGAAAAAAGGGTCGAGCGAGACCAGCGCTCGAAATTACAGGTACTCTCTCTGCACACCTCTTGCGTTTACCGAGCGCATGCGCAACAACCGTGACGTCAATTCCGTATTTCCGCCAACGAGAAGTTTGTGATTTAGCGGGGAGGCATCGATATCAAAGATATCCCCAAGGAGGGTGGGCCTCCGGTAAACAATTGTGGTAGGTATGTTAAGAAACAAAATTTACTAAAAAATTTTAATTTCTTTTCAACCTACTCACAATTGTTTACAATTGGCTGAATAAACAATAGGAGGAGGTGAATCACATAACCAATACCAACAAGAGCAGCAGAACGAAAGCAAGGATGGCAGAGAACAAAAACGAAAACCTGTAATGAAGATAGAGAGAAGGCACCTGAAAAGAACAAGGCTGAGTGAAGCGCAACCTCGACAAAAACAATTTTAACGAGGGTGCACAACAGCCGGAGCAGCAACGAGAGGGCCTAAAGAATAAAGGTCCTCAGACTGCTGCTGAAGGTGGCGGAGATAAAAGGAGGAGAAGGTAGAAGCATTCCTCCAGTAAGCCGCATTCATAACATCACGGAGCGAAACAGAATTGGAGAACGCCCAGGATGTAGAAATGGCACGAACCTTGTGAGCATTAAGCCGGTTCGAAACAAGATCCGATGCAGACAAGCGAGAATAAGCCAGCTTGATTGCAAGACAGATCCACCTGGAAATAGAATGGGAAGAGATAGACTGCCTCTTAGGAATGAGAGACAGAAAGAATCTCTTCCGACCCCTCCTAATGAACTGAGTGCGAGTAATGTAAGTCTTGACCGCACGAACAGGACAAAGAAGAGGCCTCCGTCCATCTACAGCAGGGAGAGCCCGAATGCAGATGGGAGGAGGTACCGAATCGGGGAGTTGATTCTTAGCCAGAAAAGAGCAATCAGTAGTGAATGTGACATTGTTAGCCTCATTTCGGAAGAAGGAAGAATCAACAGATAGCGCATGAAGCTCACTGACTCGACGAGCAGAAGCAAACGCTAGAAGAAAAGCCGTCTTATAGGTGAGAAAACGCATGTCGGTCTCAGATAAAGGCTCGAATGGTGCCCCCTCCAAACAGTGCAACACCCATGCCAAGTTCCACTTGGGTGTAAGACGCAAAACTCGAGGCCTCTTCAAAGAAAAGTGCCGAATAAGTTTGGAGAGGAAAAGATTACGACCGATACACCGCATTCCCACATAAGAGAAAGTATCAGACAGCATAGACCGATAGCCCTTAATCGTAATAGGCTGGAGGCCCTTGGAGTCAAAAAGAAAAACCAGAAAATCCGCAATTTGAGCGATTGACGGATCACGGTAATTCACATTGTGATCTGAACACCAGCGGCAGAAAACCTTCCACTTGGCGGCATAAGTCATTTCAGTGGAAGGTCGCCGCGATGCAGAAATGCACTCCACTGATCGTCTCGAAAAACCTCTATGTCGGAGACTGGACCTGATAAAAGACAGGCGCGAAGGGACAGACTCGCCAGGTTGTTGTGATACTTCCTGGGACGACCCTGTGAAAGAAGATCGCGAAGGTAGAGGTAGACGAATCGGTCGATCGGCCAATAGAGGCCGCAGCAGATTGATCCACACCCTCTGTGGAGACAGGGGTGTGATCAGAATGATCCTGCAACTGCAAGCACGAATCTTCGCTAAAACTTGAGGAAGAATCGGTGCAGGAGGAAAGGCATAGCCGACCCAACCTGTCCAGTCCAGAGACAGAGCGTCTACTGCAAATGCCAGAGGATCTGGACAAGGGGAGACAAAAGTCTCTACCTGATGATTCCAGCGAGTAGCGAAAAGGTCGACCTGAGGACGACCCCACTGCTCACAAATCGCCTGAAACACCGACCGATGTAGCATCCATTCGGTTGGAAGGACACTGTCGCGTCGGGACAGGGAGTCTGCTAGGACGTTGAGACGCCCGGGAATGTGTCGAATGGACACCCGAGCGTTCACATCCCGCGCCAACAGAAGAAGATCCCGAGACAGCCGATACATGGGAATCGAATGTGTGCCTCCCTGATTCCGTATGTAGGCCACTACTGTCGAATTGTCCGAAAGAAGTAGGACAACATGGTCCGACAGATGAGGGATCCAAAGCCGAAAACTCAACAGAAGAGCAAGGAGCTCCTTCTGGTTGATATGAAGGCCCACCTGCTCGCTGTCCCACTCTCCGTGAGTAGACAGACCGAGAGGATCCAACGTCGCACCCCAGCCCCGATCGATGGCATCCGCAGTAAGGATGCGATCGGCCAAAGGAAGATCCAACGGAACACCCTGTGTCAGCCAGGGAATATCTGCCCAAGTGCGGAGGTGACAAAGCAGAGACCGAGGAATAGTGAGTTCCAGGTCCAGCGGATCTACATTCGGACGCCAATGATCCAACAGGAAGTGTTGGAGAGGTCGGACAAACAAGCGACCGAGCGGAATGAGATCTGTCACCGAACCGCAAAGGCCCAGCATCCGAAGGAAAGTCCTGGCCGAGACCGAGGAAGATTGAAACAGGTCCCGAGTCAAGGCGGAAAGAATCGTCGCCCGAGCCTGGGGGACCGACACTACATTGTGAAGAGTGTCGAAATCCATCCCCAAATGACGGAATCGCTGAGAAGGAAGAAGATCCGACTTCTCGCGATTGACTCTGAAACCCAGCGACGCTAGCAGGCAAAGAAACTGCCGGACATCGAACTCCAGAACAGCAGCATCGTGGTGCCGTTGGAGGATGTCGTCTAGGTAGGCTGACGAAGTCACTGTCGACTGAGTGCGATGGAAAGCAAGCACATGTGACATCAGTCGGGTGAAGGCCCAAGGAGCCAGGTTCAAACCGAACGGGAGAGCTCTGAATTGAAAAACTCGATCCCGAAACGAGAACCGAAGGTATTTCCGTGACGCCAGATGAATGGGTACATGGAAGTAGGCATCCTTCAGGTCGATACTGGCCGCAAAAGCGCCCTGATGAACTGAACGTCGAACCGACCGGAAAGTCTCCATACTGAAACGAGGAGCAATTATGTACTCGTTCAGGGTACTCAGATCGATGACAGGACGATATTGGCCGTTTTTCTTCGGCACCAAGAAAAGTCTCGAGTAAAACCCCGGTGAAAGGGTGTTCCTGACCACCTCGATCGTCCCTTTGGAGAGGAGATTGTCGATCTCCTGCACCAGAAGGTCCCGACGCAGAGAATCTGAAGGGACCTGAGTCGGAAGGGGCACCCGAGATAAACTGGGGTGCCGATGGAAGGACAGTCGCAGACCGGATTGAATGACGTCGAGGACCCAAGAGTCCGACGTTATCTCTGTCCAACGGTCGTAAAACAGCGACAGCCTTCCCCCGACTGGAGGCGAATCGAGGTGAGAACCTTCACTTGCGGCCTCGACGAGGCCCCCGAGAGGAGAAACCACCTCGGGAAGTGACAGAGTCCTGAGACTTTCCAGCCTGAGGCTGCCAGCGGGCCTGGCCACGTCGGCGCTTCTTATGAGCAGAAGGAGCAGACGGAGCCGAAGGCGTAGCCGACGTCGTCAACGAGGCAGACGCAGCAGCACGCTTGGCGGGCCTGGAACGACCCCCACCCGCAGCAGCAGGTGGGTCAAGCTGTCTCAGCAAAAGCTGGTCCTTCGAATGACGAAGAACTTCGCCACGAACAGCTTCCACAGAACCATGGAACAACTGAGGTCCCACCAAAGAGGCAGACCTCAGAACAGCACGTTGCTCAGAAGGAAGGGATGGTAAAGAATCCAAAACCGCATCCCGGCGTGCCAGCTCCAAATTGGCCGTGTTACAGGCGTGAGCGTGAGTCAAGTTCATAAGAGCCTGTGACAAAACGCGAAAAGGCGCCCGAGCGTCATCAAACTCCCCTGGTGGAAAATATTCAGCCAGAGCAGCGACGACATGGTCCGCGATAGATAACATACCCAGCATCTCTCGGGACAGGCCCACCATAGACTCAACTACCGACATCGGGAGAACTGCCGACTTAGGCTTAGTCAACCCGAGGGAAGAAGAATCCTCATCCACAGTAGTCATCCCTTGGAAGACTGGTGGAGAGACGGAATCGTACACACGAAACCGCGATGGAGGCAGAAAGGCATCAGCTCTAGAAAAGAAGAAACCCTTGAGGGCCTTAGAACGCATTTTGGCGTCTATGCCCTGGAAGGACTCAACCACCTGAGCCGATTGCAGAGGACGCAAAGCCCCGGAGCTAGAAGGCTCAACAGGGTTACGGCGCTCCACAGTGGACCGCGGCCGGACGGTCACAGAAGGCTGGTCGGAAGGTTGAACGTCCGGCAATAAGCCAAAGACGAAATCCAAAGCCTGCCCCAAGACTGACGAGGGGGGCCCATCACCTTCAAGATACTCGTCATCCTCCGTAGCAGAGGAGACGTAGCCCAACTCGGACTGACCAGCAGAAACCTCCTGTGAATACTGTGCAGTATCCAAGGGGCCAGGCGAGACATCTCGGCGACCGACCAAAGGAGGTTGTGCCTCAGGAGGCACAGGGAGGCCAACTTGAGGGTTGCCAGAAAGCAACCGGGTGAGCGCCAAAACGGCCTGGCGCAGGTCACCCTGAGAATCCGTCGCAGCAGAATCGCCCGACGGAGTGTCCTCCCAATGGACCCTTCTGGTAGAAGAACCCAAATCCTCAGAAGAGACCGACGGTGCACGTCGATCGGCAGACAGAATAGGAGCACGGTGAGAAGACACCGGAGGATAGTCCCGATTGTGACGCCCAGGGGCCATCACTGACCTCTGCAAAACAGAAGGCCCTGCCTGCAAATCCTCTAAAGAGACCGACGGCGAGCGTCGATCGGTAGCTGAACCTAGGACACGGTGAGAAGACACCGGAGGATTGTCCCAAGAATGACAGGAACCTGTCATTGGCCTCTGCGCAGCAGACGGCCCCAACTGCCTATCCTCTGAGACCGACGGCAAGCATCGATCGACACCCAGACTCGGAACACAGTGAGGAATCACCGGAGGAAGGTTCCGAGAGTGACAGCTAACAGGGGCTGTCACTGACCGCTGCCGAACAGCAGGCCCTGGATGCCAACGTCCCAACACCATCCCGCTAGTCGGCACACTAGCAGGCGAAGGTGGAACAATAAACGATTCACTCGAGGGACGAGGAATCGCTGCCGAAGCGACCGGCCGGCTCAACCGACTAGGAGCAAACCTAGCCAGATGAGACGGAGCAGGCAGCAAACCCGCACAGCCCCGCCGCGAGGCTGGGGGAGGCTGAGAACACACAGACACACCAGCAGATACAGCCTCGGTCCCCCGAGACTGTAGACCATCCCCAGAGGAGATGGAAGAGCCACCATCAGACAGAATAGGATCTGGAGTAGCAACCTCCTCAACAACGGTCGACGGTGTAGGAGGCAGATCGGAGAGGGTTACCGAGCTGACCTCGGAAAAGCTCTCAACGAAAACAGACGCCTCAATAGTGACATCAGAAGACAAAGAGACCACGGTCTCCTCGTCAGGTATCACTGAACTAACACCGCCAACAGTTGCAGAGGAACTCGCCACAGAAGTCAGATCCGAATCCTGTGTGACAGAGTCACCACGTGCACCAGCAGAAATGTCTGCTACGGCACGGCTACCCTTACCCCGAGAACGAGGGGTTCTAGCTCTGGAAAGAACCACCTTGTTCACATAAGCCCAAAATTTAGAGGACCAAACCCCACAGATACCACATGATTGGGCCTAAGTGCAATTGTTGCAAGTGACACATGTGGTATGAGAATCGTCCACATGTTTCACCTGCAAACAAGAGGTACAAGGAATAGTCTTAGGCATGATATCAATACAATAATCAAGCTTCCCGCCGACGGAAAACAGTACTAAGGTCGTGTTCACACGTGGGGGAAAGACAAGATAAAGTGTGAAGAGAACAGCAATAAAAATACAAATTAACATTAAATTATAATAATAATTTGGTAGCTTGATAAAAGGATACAATCCAGTAGCACACTAAATATGAAGAATAAGTTGTTCACGAAGAATACATAGCATAATTAGCACGAGTCACAAAAATTTCCGACCATGTACAATGGCGGAAAATAAAGGAATTGACGTCACGGTTGTTGCGCATGCGCTCGGTAAACGCAAGAGGTGTGCAGAGAGAGTACCTGTAATTTCGAGCGCTGGTCTCGCTCGACCCTTTTTTCGATCTTTTTCGTGCTTTTGCACTCTAGTACTTTTCCAACTCGTTTGGAAAAGATTCTAAAAGCTTGAGTTAGTTCCGAAGTAGGGCTTGCACTTATGTTACAGCCAATTGTAAACAATTGTGAGTAGGTTGAAAAGAAATTGAAATTGTCGACCCTAGACTGAGATCATAAATCGCAGTGGTTTGCCCATGCATTAGTACTGTATGCTCTCACACAGTGGTCCCTGTAATTAGTCTGCCCGCTGCTGGGTTGATAAATGTGTAGGCTGAGTCTGGAGGCAGCGGGCAGACTAATTACAAGGGCTGTGTAGACATGAAGTCAACATCACTGAACATGTTGCTAAAAAACCCTCATTTGCCCTCCAAAATTAAAGCGTGTTTTCATCTCAAAAGCCACCAGAAGGCTCGATTTGATAAGAGATTTTCAAAATTTCCCAGGGAGACCCCCCCCCCCCAGAACCCCTCACGTCGCTCATGCACTCAGGTATTAATTCAAGATTAATAAATGGTGCTTAACGTTACTTCAGAAGTTACGGCTACAGCGACGATCCTGGTAATTAATATTGCACACTAAATAGCATACACTGCAGACAACATACACAGATACGTCGAAAACCG
This sequence comes from Pictodentalium vernedei, assembly GCA_031216915.1. NCBI lineage: Eukaryota > Metazoa > Mollusca > Scaphopoda > Dentaliida > Dentaliidae > Pictodentalium > Pictodentalium vernedei. The sequence goes on along the minus strand of CM062289.1, from coordinate 328,396,872 downwards.
GTGATATATAAAAATATAACATACACATATCTAATCAAGCCACACTGAACAATTCCTGACAAGAAAACACGCTTCCTACGTAATCCATAGGCAGCCACTGTACAATAAATTCCAGTAACAACACGTGTAAAATCCGATATCTATGATCGTAAAAGCACGTGTAAGATGAGTACAAAACAAAATAGAAACTTGGATCTAGAGATGTACGTAGGTATGATTAACAGGCTCCTACACAGACCGCCCCCAAAATAAATTATTATTTCAAGGTCCACCAAATACAATAAAGCGTTAGCCTAATAATAATAATGCGTGAGAGCATATATATTTATATATATATATATATATACCACTTAATTAAAAGTCCTTTCTGTTCAGGCCAAATGGTTGTAGTTTTTTAAGTGTGAATATCCAATCACTCTGCATCCGCCACACTGAACCGAGATAGTATATAAGGCTGAGCCACAAGTAGTTACCTTTGCCTCTGACGAGTTCTCCAATCAGAATGAAACCAGTTAGGCATACCTATCAGACTCATTCATGGGATTTCTATGCACAGGTCCCCTTGAACTCTATTGAGTTGTTTTATTAGCATATATATTTAGCATGTAATCATCTGAATACCAATTAACTGGTTATGCTGCCTGTGAGGTACTCAAGAGTACCAATTTAATTGTGATGATTTATAAATAAACGCTTGTATATAACAAATCAACCAAAATAACAGGGCATTAATTCAGCCCATGAGGTCGCTATAGAACACGACATAAATGCAAAGTATGCATATATTAAATTAAATGAAGCTTGCGGGAAGAGAACTATGTCTTGCCCGGTAATTGCCTATAACACATAAGGAAGTGTGTGAGTGTGTGTGGTGGGTTGGGGGGGAGGGTGGAGTCATAACGAAATCTCCTCACCTGCATTATTTCATCGTACTTGTGTTGGCTAACAAAAAAATATAGGAACTGCAATGGTTCTCTCACCGGGGGTGGGGTGGGGGGAATTCAAAGTCATAACGAAATCTCCTCACCCGCATTATTTAGTCTTACTTGTGTCAGTTAACATAAAAATAGAGGAACCGCAATGGTCCCCTCGTGTTTAACCGACTCCATTATGCCACTCTGGACGGAGAAGAACGTGAAGAATAAAACTTCCCCTGAAAACAGACCCTCTCATGGAGAAAGCTTCTGGGGAGCATCACATAACAGACACTTGAGAATAGTGATCCAAGATTTCTGTGACAACAGAGGTTCTACCAGTGGGATTCACTGTTTAAACTTAAACGTAACCTATTGAATCAAATGAATAGGAGGATACGCATATCCTATTATTCCTCCCCATGAATTTGCAGAGCATCTATTGTCTGCGCTCAATAAGCTGGGCATGGCGACACAAATGACAGTAACAATTGTTCTGGTGCATCGCAGACTGAACAATCACAGGGTGATCCCACTCGTAGCAAAACTGTACAAATAAACGCATGTTGAGCGTCCATACAAATGAAACAGGCGACCTTTCCGAGGAGCGAGTCTGCTAGTACATTCAGACGACCTGGTATATGATGGATAGAGAGATGAACATGAAAATTCTTCTCCGTTAGGTATTATAACAAAACTGAATGGTTCCTGACATACGCTACCGCTATTGAGTTGTCTAACAATATCTGAACAAGCGTGAATGCATTGATGTAGCGCTAACATCATTTCTGATGATTATGTGTTTCTGCAGGAACCGAGGGTCCCAAGACATCTGCATTTAGAGTCTGTCGGATTCAGGGTCATGCCCCAAACTACTGACTCATACCCATCATAATCGGGAAAGCCGGATCTGGCAGCGGAACTTATGAGTTAACCCCTTTTGTTTATTTGATCCGTTAAAACAATACTGGTCCTGAGCGAATGCGTTATCACACTCCAGTTCTGAGTAAGAATAACTGGAGGGGACGTGTGCGTAAGCGACCCAACTAAACAAGATGCATAGCCGCTCAGCACAACCCCATCAGTCGCATAAAACTAATTCATTCTGGAAAATAGCAGACGAACCAGATTGTTATGAGACATTTCCAAGTTAATATTCGAGTGACAGCGCAGAGTGCCATCTTCAGACCGAAGCTATCCTTAGATCTATGCTTATAGCAAAGTCAATCACTCGAACACTCAATTTAACCGACTAAATGATAACCATAAATAAACTTTTAGAGCTTTGATAAACTTGTTATCGAGCTCCAGTCTATTATATGTCGGAACAAGCTCTATGGCTTTGGTACGAGTAACAGGTGACTACAGAATTCAAGATAATTTTGATTCTCGACGACCTCTACTACTTTCATTGTCAAGAGAACCTTTACCTCCGATTGGAGAGACTCTTATGAAGGATTTGACGGAAGCATTGTCCATCAGACATTAAGTTAGTTGTAGTTCTCTAGGAAGGATAGCCGTAAGCCTTCCGAAACCACACTTCTCGCCTACTGGTCTTCCATAATAGTCATCCAGATTGATGCTAAACTTTGATAACCATCTGTCAACTATTAAGCAATAGAGGTCCTAACCCACACCTATAGTACCTGCGAGGCCTACAGAAGGAGGAACTGCGTCTCATTCACGAAGTTTAGGGTTGTCAGACTGGTAGTCTCGATCAGACTTAAGCCTCGTATCCGAGTCGCTGTATGACTATCCCTAGAGTAACAAGAGGCCCCATGGGGCCTGAGGGTGCTCACCTGACATGGTAGCCTAAATATCAACCCAGAGAATTGATTTCAACAAGTTGCATCTGCTCCTCCTAAGAAAAGCTTATACCAAATATCCAAAGATTCTGACCAGTGGATCTAAAAAAAAAGAAGATTTTTAAAGAATATTCCTCATATTGAACTAAGTTATAATTCGGGCTCCCACAGGGAGCCCATATATGAACCCAGGGACTTGGCTTGAACAAACTTGAATCTCACCCCCCTAAGCATGGTGCATAACCAATATCAAAAGATTCTGCCTGCTGGATCTTGAGAAGAAGATTTTCAAAGAAATTTGCCTGAAATGCACTAAGTTTGAATTTGAGCTTCTATAGTGAGCCCAAATATGAATCTAGGGAGCCGATTTGAACAAACTTGAATCAGATCCACCCCACAATGTGGCATACCAAATATCAAAAGATTCTGCCTGTTGAATCTGGAGAAGAAGATTTTTTAAGAAATTTGCCTGAAATGCACTAAGTTCGAATTTGAGCTTCTATAGTGAGCCCAAAAATGAATCCAGGGGGCCGATTTGAACAAACTTGAATCAGATCCACCCCTCAATGTTGCATACCAAATATCAAAAGATTCTGCCTGCTGGATCTGGAGAAGAAGATTTTTGAAGAAATTTCCCCAAAATGCACTAAGTTCGAATTCGAGCTTCTATACTGAGCCCAAATATAAACCCAGGGGGCCAATTTGAACAAACTTGAATCAGATCCACCCCACAATGTTGCATACCAAATATCAAAAGATTCTGTCTGTTGGATCTGGAGAAGAAGATTTTGTAAGAAATTTGCCTGAAATGCATTAAGTTCGAATTTGGGCTTCTATAGTGAGCCCAAATATGAATCCAGGGGGCCGATTTGAACAAACTTGAATCAGATCCACCCCTCAATGTTGCATACCAAATATCAAAAGATTCTGCCTGCTGGATCTGGAGAAGAAGATTTTTTAAGAAATTTGCCTAAAATGCACTAAGTTCGAATTCGAGCTTCTATACTGAGCCCAAATATAAACCCAGGGGGGCCGATTTGAACAAACTTGAATCAGATCCACCCCTCAATGTTGCATACCAAATATCAAAAGATTCTGCCTGCTGGATCTGGAGAAGAAGTTTTTTGAAGAAATTTGCCTGAAATGCACCAAGTTCGAATTGAAGCTTCTATACTGAGCCCAAATATAAACCCAGGGTGCTGATTTGAACAAACTTGAATCAGATCCACCCCACAATGTTGCACACCAAATATCAAAAGATTTTGCCTGCTGGATCTGGAGAAGATTTTTTAAGAAATTTGCCTGAAATGCACTACGTTCGAATTCGGGCTTCTATAGTGAGCCCAAATATGAATCTAGGGAGCCGACTTGAACAAACTTGAATCAGATCCACCCCACAATGTTGCATACCAAATATCAAAAGATTCTGCCTGCTGGATCTGGAGAAGAAGATTTTTGAAGAAATTTGCCTGAAATGCACTAAGTTCGAATTCGGGCTTCTATAGTGAGCCCAAATATGAATCCAGGGGGACGATTTGAACAAACTTGAATCAGATCCATCCCTCAATGGTGCATACCACATATCAAAAGATTCTGCCTGCTGGATCTGGAGAAGAAGATTTTTTAAGAAATTTGCCTAAAATGCACTAAGTTCGAATTCGAGCGTCTATACTGAGCCCAAATATAAACTCAGGGAGCCAATTAAGGCCCAATTTGAACAAACTTGAATCAGATCCACCCCACAATGTTGCATGCCAAATATCAAAAGATTCTGCCTGCTGGATCTGGAGAAGAAGATTTTTGAAGAAATTTGCTTGAAATGCACTACGTTCGAATTCGGGCTTCTATAGTGAGCCCAAATATGAATCTAGGGAGCCGACTTGAACAAACTTGAATCAGATCCACCCCACAATGTTGCATACCAAATATCAAAAGATTCTGCCTGCTGGATCTGGAGAAGAAGATTTTTGAAGAAATTTGCCTGAAATGCACTAAGTTCGAATTCGGGCTTCTATAGTGAGCCCAAATATGAATCCAGGGGGACGATTTGAACAAACTTGAATCAGATCCATCCCTCAATGGTGCATACCACATATCAAAAGATTCTGCCTGCTGGATCTGGAGAAGAAGATTTTTTAAGAAATTTGCCTAAAATGCACTAAGTTCGAATACGAGCTTCTATACTGAGCCCAAATATAAACCCAGGGGGCCGATTTGAACAAACTTGAATCAGATCCACCCTTCAATGTTGCATACCAAATATCAAAAGATTCTGCCTGCTGGATCTGGAGAAGAAGTTTTTTGAAGAAATTTGCCTGAAATGCACAAAGTTTGAATTCAAGCTTCTATACTGAGCCCAAATATAAACCCAGGGGGGCCGATTTGAACAAACTTGAATCAGATCCACCCACAATGTTGCATACCAAATATCAAAAGATTTTGCCTGCTGGATCTGAAGAAGATTTTTTTAAAAATTTGCCTGAAATGCATTAAGTTCGAATTCGGGCTTCTACAGTGAGCCCAAATATGAATCCAGGGGGCCGATTTGAACAAACTTGAATCAGATCCACCCCACAATGTTGCATACCAAATATCAAAAGATTCTGCCTGCTGGATCTGGAGAAGAAGATTTTTGAAGAAATTTGCCTGAAATGCACTGAGTTCGAATTCGAGCGTCTATACTGAGCCCAAATATAAACCCAGGGGGCCAATTAAGGCCCAATTTGAACAAACTTGAATCAGATCCACCCCACAATGTTGCATGCCAAATATCAAAAGATTCTGCCTGCTGAATCTGGAGAAGAAGATTTTTGAAGAAATTTGCCTGAAATGCACTACGTTCGAATTCGGGCTTCTATAGTGAGCCCAAATATGAATCCACGGAGCCGACTTGAACAAACTTGAATCAGATCCACCCCACAATGTTGCCTATCAAATATCAAAAGATTCTGCCTGCTGGATCTGGAGAAGAAGATTTTTGAAGAAATTTGCCTGAAATGCACTAAGTTCGAATTCGAGCTCCTATAGTGAGCCCAAATATGAATTTTGGGAGCCGATTTGAACAAACTTGAATCAGATCCACCCCACAATGTTGCATGCCAAATATCAAAAGATTCTGCCTGCTGGATCTGGAGAAGAAGATTTTTTAAGAAATTTGCCTGAAATGCATTAAGTTCGAATTCAGGCTTCTATAGTGAGCCCAAATATGAATCTAGGGGGCCGATTTGAACAAACGTGAATCAGATCCACCCCACAATGTTGCATATCAAATATCAAAAGATTCTGCCCGCTGGATCTGGAGAAGAAGATTTTTGAAGAAATTTGCCTGAAATGCACTAAGTTCAAAATCGGGCTCCTATACAGAGCCCAAATATGAACCCAGGGGGCCGATTTGAACAAACTTGAATCAGATCCACCCTACAATGTTGCATACCAAATATCAAAAGATTCTGCCTGTTGGATCTGGAGAAGAAGATTTTTTAATGTTTTTCCCATTGCCTACTCCGCAGTTTTTCAAAGTCCTGAAAAAAGTACCTTGTGATCAAACCGATAGGGATTTTTTTTAACCATTCTATTCTACTGGATAAAAGTAAGCTTTATACAAAATAAGAATTCTCTGTGCCGTGTAGTTTTGGAGATATGGCAGTTGTAAGGTTTTTCCTATTTTTAGCTCCCGTGGTTCCCACAGGGCAATGAGAAAAATTTTGTTTGCATCAATCAACTACTTATGACCCATTATCATCCCATATCAAATTTGGTTCAAATCGACCTCACGGTTCAGAAAATAGAAATTTTAGGCAAATAATGCCCGACAAACTTCTCCTGAACAAACTTGATTCTACACCTCAAAAGGAAGCTGCAAACCAAATATCAAGTCTCTGCTACTGCTGGTTCATGAGAAGAAGATTTTCAAAGATTTTGGTGCCCCTTGGGGGCATGGTCCCACCCAGGAGGAGGGGCAACTTCATTTGAACAAATCTGAATTGACATTAGGTAATAAACATTTACCCAACATTTGAAAAATATTGGGCCAGTGGTTTCTTCTGAGAAGTTGGTTTTGTAAAGTTTACGCCGAAGGACGACAGACGGACGACGGACGCAAAGCGATTAGTAAAGCTCACCTTCTGCTATTGCGAGTCAATTAGACGTCGACATACGGAGCAGGGTATTGATGCTTTCTTGCAGCTTGGTCATAAACCAATGAAAGCTCATCATCAAAAATTTAGTGTCCGGAAACCGGAGCGACTCGAAGAGAGTTTTTCACCTTGTCATCTTAAGGATGCCGACGCAAGGGCTCTGTCACGTCTATTTAACTCCGAATTAGCACCTGTTAAGACAGAGTTATATGTGATAAATATAATAGCTCTGGAAAGGACTCTAAATGTGGTACGAAAGTCCTCCAATTCCTTTCCGTAGAGACGTTGCATCATAGTTCTTAAAGGTGATCTGCATAATACAGTGAGTCTAAATTCTCTCTGAATGAAGAAATGCGGTCTCAATTGTGACCAAGCGAATAATGAATGACGATGGTAAGGCCATAGCTAGGTCCTTAGCCTACTCATTCAAACACAAAGGAACTCTCAATACATCTTCCCTGTTTCCCTTTCTATTCTCCTTCACCACAACGGAAACACCAGGCATCACGGTACCCTCAGGCGGTATACCGCTTCACCGGTCGAGCTAGCTGGTGACAAGGATTTGAAACCACACTGTGGTTTATTGCCCTGTCTAATATTCATGAGCACTTTTGCTGCTAGCTCTGATTGACTATTTAAATGCGATGACGGAAACACACTCTCTGACAGCATCACGTAAACGACATGCGACACAAGTTGAGCAAGAATTATTGGAAGTACATCGACAACAAGCAAGGCAACCTACATGAAGATAAGAGGAAAGACTTCCTCGCCTTGCTTAATGAGCAATATGTTTACATACTGAAGCAGACTAAGTCGATCGTACTCCCACCAATTCCACATTAAATAAAAATAAAAAGATACATAACAAAAACATTCAAAATATAAATCAGAAAATAGTTTACACAAAAAAATTTTTCGAAAAATTTTGACAAGAGCCCAAGTTCCCAAAGGGAACGAAGTGCCTAAATGTATCCCAAAAGAGCCCAAAGTGTGGACAAAATTAATTTTTTCCTCCAAACAATTACTGCCACACCACAGGACTGTATAATGTATCTTACAACAGACCTAGCATATAATAAATAGGAACCTACATATAAAAAACGAACGTTGCTAAATAAGTGCTAATGCAAACAACGTCAGACTGAAAACCGGAAATGAGACCCAGACAACACGGCCCTAAGTCAGTAACAGATTTTTTAACTATCCAATGTAAGGCAAGATCTTCACCAGAAGAGAAAACGATACATTGGATGTATGATGCATGACTAAAAATGCCTAAACACCCAAAGGGTGAGGACGTAACCCTGGGGATATACAGAAAAAACTTTCTGTGAAATATGTTGAACTCCCAAGAAATTTTATAAAAAAATTTAAAAAAAACAAGCCAAAAAGATTGGGAGTTTAACTGGGGGGATCAAGGGAGGTTAGGGAAGGAATACTTAACCAACAGTGGAAAAATCATTATCAACAATGATGACGTCAGGCCCATGTCCCAAAATTAGCGAACATGCACTAATTTTTATAAATATTATAAAATTACAGCCCTGAACGTTTCAAACCACCGTTTCTCCCTTCCTTCATCCAGCTGTCTCCTTGGATCCACCAATTTAACCATTGATTTGTGTCTGGCATCATTATTAATTGAGATTTAAAAAGCACAAAAGTCAGTTTGTTGTTATCTGACAAGGTTATGAACGCCTAAATAAATCCCATTGACCACATCGTTAACCTTTCACTCTCTGTACAACACACCAAGTTGTTTTGAAAAAAAATACCTATACATCTACAAAGTACATCATCCCTTGAAAAAATTAAACTGGAAAAAAATATATGTTGCCACATGAAATTTCAGTTTAAATTTTGAATTTTCACAACTACCGTATGGTCTTGCACTGAATGACCTTCACACTTTTTTTCCCCATGCCTCATGTTTAAAATTGAGAGATTCTCACACATTCCGGCACCAAATTACAAACAAACTTATTAATCCTTTCTAAAGCGGACGAATCAAAATTTTAATTAATGGTTTCAAAGTCAAAATATATTTAACCAATCAGCTGATCAGCCCATAATCCTACTCACAACATTGGGTGTCAAATGCTCCAAGTCACGTGTTCACTTATTTAGTTGTTCATAACCTAAAGAGATACCAAAGTTGATTACAATATCTGTAATTTTTTATTTAAATTCAAAATAAAATACTACCAAATTGATTCCAAACATTTTTTTTAAATTCACAGTTTTTTTCTTTGACCTCACAGCATTTCATTTAACCCATCCTGTTTTTTGAGTAACAAAAAATCCTGACACATTTTCACCATTTCACTCATTATAATTAAACATAGTAAAAAAATCATTGAAAAAATATTCTTCAAACTGACATAATTTTGTATCAATACATTAATAGATCAGTCTCATGTGTACCTCAAAGCCCAATTATTCCCAGAATACAGAGTGCAAGAATATTTTAACCCCTTCATTCTTCTCAAAATAAAGTTGAAAAAATGTACTTTTCCTTCCTCAAATGTTTGAGCAGAATAATAAAATCTTACAGATAACTCCAGATATGTTTTAGAGGTCACACAAATACATACAGTGGCATAGCACTTTTCCCCCCGCTGGAAATGAGAACTATTGACCCAGTCTAGTTACTGTTAACCCTTTCCCCACCCCAGCCTATCTCCACTTGTTTCACATTTTCAAAAAAAAAATAGTTGTTGGACCCTCTTAGAATCAACAAAGGTGCCAATTCCAAAAAGATTCAACAACGTATTGTTACTGGAATATACCTGAAAGGCTGAAACATTAATCTAAGGAGTGGTTAGGTATCTCTATTTACCCTATTTATGATATAATATGTCATATTGACTGCTACAGCATAACATTAACAGAAAGCAAATCTTAGTGAGACAACTTGGCAAAAAAAATAAAGGTTGAGAAACCAATCACAAAGACAAGAAGCAAAATTCAATTTTCAAGCATATGTTTTTAAATTTTGGGGAATTCGCGGAACACCGTACTTATGGTAGACCCAGGGAGGATTGACTAAAACATTGCTACTGAATCTTGGGATGAAAAGAGGAAAGAATTTTATACAATGTGAATGCTGCCATTGCAAAAACGGAAAAAACCTTGAGTAACCTATGGAGTGATGGTTTTCAAATCAAGAAAGCCCTTCTAGAATAGCAATTGGAATCTGATATTCAAAACACTTCAAGGCGGAGGGTGTTTGCTCAGAAATAACTGGAATAAGCTTCCAATAGATCTTATCAGCTATCCTCCATGCGCAATGCATTTCGGGACGCCACCCAAATATAAACGTAAACATAAACACAAAAGCACTTGGACAGCAAACTGCACGCAGCCATATTAAAATTCAGAATGAATACGTTTCTGCACGATTTGGACTTGTGAAAGTATTTTAGGTTTGTAAACCGAGTAGCAACATTCAAAATCAATTATATGTATATTTACAAGCATTCTGTTGTGGTATAAATAGATCTTATCAGCTATCCTCCATGCACAATGCATTTCGGGACGCCACCCAAATATAAACATAAACATAAACACAAACGCACATGGACAGCAATCTGCACACAGCCATATTAAAATTCAGAATGAATACGTTTCTGCACGACTTGGACTTGTGAAAGTATTTTAGGTTCGTAAACCGAGTAGCAACATTCAAAAACAATTATATGTATATTTACAAGCATTCTGTTGTGGTATAAATTGGGGTTTGGGCACATATTGCACATGGCAGACGCCACTAACTTGTAAGAGTCGCTGTCAAATTACCAAAACAAACCATTTTGACACTTCGTATTACTCCAGTTTCCACACAGTGGTATTACGGTACACCATTCGAATATGCCTTCCAGGTAACTGCGGCATTTCAAGATTACTGATACTGGTGGCTGAACGCCGTAATATAATTAATGCTTTTGGCAAGACAAATTAAGTCAATTCTATGAGTCGCCCTCCAGATAGTGGAAACTTCACAACATTCAAGTTCAACAAACCAGATATATAATTATAATGACAAAAGTAAGACCACTTGGCAGGGCCACCAGATTGGGGGGGGGGGGGGGGGGGGGGGAAATCCTGCCCCACTGAATTGCCCTAATCTTATGGGTGCCCCAGGCCCGGCCCTTTTGATCTTCCAATGGCCCTGCTTGAGGGCATTTTACAAATGATTTTTAAGTAGGAGAATAGTAAATTATTGGCTAAACTTGACTTTACACCTATGTTGCAGTCACAATTAGCCATATCTGAAGAAGAGTGATATTTAACAACAATAAATAAATAACAAATTCTCGAACCCCCCCCCCCCCCCCACCCCCCTCCCCCCAACCCCTACACACACATACCTAAAATGTAACATCTATTGGGTTGAAATTAAAAGGTTCTGGGTTTGTGATATTCTTGTTATTTCTGGCAATCTGTGCACATCACAGCAATGATGATTTCTTTCTATTGTTTGTCTTCAGATAATGGGGCATCGCTACTGTTGTATGAAAGGATGTGGTGCAGATGGGAGGAAAAAAGGGAACTGTTCAAAGTTTTTCTGTATTCCTAATCCAAAAAAACCAAGATACACCATAAGTGGGTTGAACTTCTATCTCAAAATGGGTTAGTAAATCATGCTAAATGTATTACCCAGAAGTACAAGAACAGTATGCAGATTTGATCCATGTATCCTTTTTATGGATCAGAATCCAGGCCTCATGGGGTGTGTCTGCTAATCTTTGAGATGGTCGCATTTTGCCTTTAAGAAAGATGAAGTCTGAGTTTGCAGGACAAGTGAATAAAGTTTGCACCCATCCATCCTTCATGTACTGGGTGGCTTTGAGTGCTTTCTTAGATTTTAAACATTCATTGTTAAAATCACCAGGTGTATTGATCAAATAGGAATAAATTTCTGAATAGTCAATATCGGGCATTTTGTGCAAATCATCTGACCAATTGATAATAAGGTTTGGGTCTGGGAGTTTGACCCCACTTTCCAATGTCAGCTTTTCAATGTATCTTAACATTTAACTCTGCTTCCGCCTTTTGTTGCCCAGGAGTTGGATATGTCTGTAGGTTGAGTTTGTCAACCCAATAACAGCGTTTTAGTAGTTCTCTTTGAGTACCGGTCTTTGGTACACTTCTTGATTTTAAAAATTCTTTCATTTGAGAAACAGTGAAAGAAGTAAATTTACTGTTTTCTTCCATCTTGATATTCGATTAATTATGCAAAATGCTACCTTATTTTACACAAATTGAAATTAAGATATTTAAAATGGTTCTATTTTTGTTAATTTGGTACTTTACATTTTTCTCTGTAATGAGAAAATAAAATTCAATTAGCATAAATAATGGTGTTATTTTAAGTAATCATTGACTGAACCAACCCAGACAAAATATTGAATGATTTTTTTTCCCCAAGGGGGGGAGGGGGGGGGGGGGCAATAAATTTTTCCCACTAGGTACAAAAAAGTTTTTTCAAACTTTTAGGAACCCACTCACTCCTTTAGGGAAGCAAAAAAAAAAAAAAAATTCTGATTTTCAGATAGGGACCCACCCCCTTACACCATAAGCAATGTCTATTTTATCCATTTTGTCATGCCAACCTTCCATCAAATGTTTATTGCTGCATTCGAAAAAGTTCAAAGTTTAATTTAATGCAATGTGAGGACATTTTTTTGAAAATCTTTTTAAGTTCCACCAGACAGCACCATTCAGAATTCTTAGCTTACCGGTACTTGACAGAAAGTCAGGATGTTTTGTGATCACACCCCATCCGTCGTCTGTCTGCCATCATCCGACATCCTGCGTGAACTTGTGAAGGTGCTTTTTGTGCCTTAATTAAAAAAAACCATTGAACTGATTTAAAAAATAGTTTAGGGAATGATTGGTTGGGGAGTTGCCTATTGGTTTTGTACAAATCCAATTGCTGCCCCATAGGGAGTGGTGGGAAAAAAGCACTAACATTTTTTAAAAATCTTTTCACAAACAGACACAAACAGTGTCTTGTTATATGGAATTCAGCATTCTTTTGGGGTGTACATGCATTTACGTTTGTTGAAACAAAAATTGTGGAGCATTATTTTTCATTGTGTTATAAATGAGAGGAGGAAGGCAAGATTTTTCCAAGTTGGGCCCCATCAGGTCTCATTCCTAAAGGATTGTCAACTCAATCCTCCACCCGCCGCCTCAAATTCACTCCGAGGAGATAAATACATGAAGCATAGAAGCATGCCTGAACAATTTGGCTCCATCATTTTCAAGAAAAATAAAACAGGAAAAAATTTGCAGGGCCATACAGGGCCAGGATAAAATGTGTTTTCTGGGCTGGTGACCCACCCACCCCGGCCTCGTGTTAGAAAGAAATGTTCAGACCCCCCCCCCTTACTTTCCACCATTTTTCCAGCCACATAGTATATGTGAGACTTAGATATGATTGGGCCCACCTGACTCTCACATCTTGGGGGATTGGGAATATCTAATACGATGTGTGTGTGTGTGCGTGTGTGGTGAGGGGGAGGGGGGGTGGGGGGGGGGGGGGAGGGTGTTATAAAAAGACTTTCCTAGACCTCCGGGCTTCTAAATGTGGAGGAAGGACTGGTCCCACCTGAGAATTACCCCCACCTGCATGCCTAGTCCAACCTTGGAGCCATAGTCTACAATATATTTTGTTTGTTTTGGTACGTGCACAGGACGAACCAAAACTAGACTATAAAATTAACATTAACATTAATTATGTATCATCTGGGCGCCGAAGGTCCCACGGCGAACACAGAGATTTCCGCCGATAAATGTTGAAATAAATCATGTTGTTGGTTACTCATTTCGCTCAACAACTAAAATTCGGCATAATTATGATTCGATTTATCATTACTTGTGATTATTAAATGTGAAGTTGACAATATTCACGAGAACATACATTGAAACTTGAACTTTCGAAGCGAGTCGGTTCTGTTTGCACACGTGCGTTCGTGTTTATGTTTACGTTTTCATTTGGGTGGCGTCCCGAAATGCATTGCCCGTGGAGGATAGCTGATAAGATCTATTGTCCATCAATCAAAGGGAAGTAATCCACTTTCAGTTCCTATCAAATAGAAAGGAAATTCAGCTGTCACATCATGAAAAATTCAAGTAACTCCATACATAAACTGCTCACATGGAGTGAAAACCTTCTGTACACCCCATTAACACAACATTTAATTCATTTCATAGGATGAAACAGGCCATTTCACATTTGATTCACTAACTGAGGACCCCAAAACAAAAATAGTCTTCATTCTGTGCCGTTTCTGAGGCCTTGGCATGTTAAAATCACATATTTAGCACATTTATATGGTTTGAGGGGGGGTTAAAATGTCAGAATGAAAGAAAAGAGACTTGCAGTAATTAGATGTGGGATGGGGGCTTAGGTGGCATGTGGAAAAACCTGACAAATTTTATTAATTGTGTTTCAAGGTAGCAATACAATGTATTTAAACTCCAACCGGTATAGGGTTAAACGGATTCATTCTGCAGAAATGGTTGTGTTTGTCACCATTATTTTTCAGCTGTTCTACCTTGCAGTTGCCCAGAACAACTGGAAATTCAACAACTAACCAGCCAAACAATCTTTCCTCCTATCTCAGATCACCTGTTTGTTCAGCCAGCATTTTATGCATGCCAGGAAAGCAAAACAGGCACTGTGTCGTGAAAAATGGGCATCCCACACCTCCAAAATAGCATTTTCCCAAAACTTTCAACCATATTACAAACCCAAAGTGCTTGAATTGAAAAATTAACAAGACCGGGATATCCGAAAACAAAGAAATATCTTGAAACAGGGATCAAAATAACTGGATTAGCATAGCATTTCGCCATCCAATTTCTGAATTTTGCTATTCAATAATTATCGGTCTGCAGTGCTTTTGAATCAACTGCTAATCAATATTCCAAGGTGAATAGTAAATTGCTATTCAAAATTTTCAGACTAATTTGAGCCTGGTATCAGGTGAGTTCGGCCCAGATGAAACTGTCAATAAGGCATTACTAATTTGGGATTGTCTATTGAAGTGAATTCGGCCCTTCCTTTAATAAATTATAAATTGAGTTGCTTTTTTTAATTCAACTGATTCGCGATGAGTGTTGTCAATAAGGCATTACTAATTTCGGATTTTCTATTGAAGTGAATTCGGCCCTTCCTTTAATCAATTACAAATTGAGGTTTTTTTTTAATTCGATTGATTCACGATCACTGTTGATGATCTTCAAAGAACAAAGTCTCACAAAAACAACACACTCTATGATGATTATTGTTTGTGAATGGTAGTACTTGATTGATGTTGCGCGTCCTCGAGTACATATCACGAGTGAGTATGATTTATCAAAGTTACACTAAAACAACACAAGGCATAGAAATATATAAAACCCATGCTATTTGAGGTTTCCCCTCTGACACCTCTGCCTCCGGTTCAAGATCTGGTCCAATCTGTTAGACGTTGAAAAAGCATTTGACTCCGTTTGGCACAATGGAATGCAACAGCTCGGTATTTAGTAAGTTGCCCGGGCTTGGGACAGACTTAACAGAATCAGAATCATCTCCTGCTATGCGGTGCATATTTTTTGCTTCCACTCTTATGTAACAAAATTTAGGCAAATATGAATTCATTTTCCACTGGTCACTTTCAGGTATTGGCCAATGAACTACAGAATCAACCAAGTTCAGCACTTCCAAACCTGAAAACATGTTCAAAACTGTACAACCCTTGTTAATGTTATAATTATATTGTTTTTATATTTTATCTACTGTATCAAACAGGTTAGTGGGAATGAAAATAATTCGTGGTACTAGTGTCAAAACCGGACAGAAAATCCAAACTTTTCGGAAGCCTGTCTCTACAAAGATCATTCCAGTTTTGACATTAGTACCATGCCTTGTGGGATTCCTGCTTGCCACAGGTGGTCCGAACTCACTTATGGTTGGTCCGAACTCACTTATGGGTGGTCCGAACTCACTTATGGGTGGTCCGAACTCACTTTTTTGGGCCGAACTCACCAATTTTGGGCCGAACTCACTTGTGCCGAACTTGCAATGGGCCGAACTCACTTGCATTCTTTGAGCCCTGCCCAACAACTATTACAAGGAAATACTCCTTTAGGTTATGAATGCCTAAATAAATCCCATTGACCAGAAGTGTTAACCTTTCACTCTCTGTACAACACACCAAGTTGTTTTGAAAAAAAATACCTATACGTCTACAAAGTACATCATCTCTTAAAAAATTAAACTGGAAAAAAATATATGTTGCCACATGAAATTTCAGTTTAAATTTTGAATTTTCACAACTACCATATGGTCTTGCACTGAATGACCTTCACACTTTTTTCCCCACGCCTCATGTTTTTGAGAGATTCTCACACATTCCGGCACCAAATTACAAACTTATTAATCCTTTCTAAAGCGGACGAATCAAAATTTAAATTTATGGTTTCAAAGTCAAAATATATTTAACCAATCAGCTGATCAACCCTATTTAATCCTACTCACAACATTGGGTGTCAAATGCTCCAAGTCACATGTTCACTTATTTAGTTGTTCATAACCACAAGGGCCAAACAAAGAATGGTGTTGGCACCAATTCCGGTCACTTCTTGACGTCTGCGCATGCGCAGAGGGTAAATGTATGGAGGACCAGTTAGGACTTCTAATTTGCGGTTTTGCGTGCAAATTTGGGGGATTGGGTGGGGGGGGGGGGGGGCAAAATTTGTGTTTGGCCCTAGATATTTTAGAGTTAGCACCAGCTATGTCTGGGCCATTGGTATACTGTATAATGAAAGTGTCAATGACACTGTAGCTCAACTTGTCAAGACAAAGACATGTACATGTATAGTATGTGACACAGCAATGACAAACATCTAGGTAATGACCTGATAACAAAGGTACATATAAAGTATTGTAACGGTCTGTACATAAATACTGAGCGTTGTCTGTAACAAATGTATAGGTAAAGTATTGTAAAGGTGGGTGACAGTCAGATGCTAAACTAGAAAAAATCTTTGAGTCCCACAGTCGGTCTGACTGAACCCCAAAATATTTGTTCTCATAGCACAGTGATAACAAAGGCACCCCAAAACACACTCATTCCTGTCCCAAGGTGAAAACAAAGGTACCCAAGAAGTTTCGTGAAGATCAGTTCACAAATATGAGCTGCGTAGAAGTTGTGACAAAAAACTGATTGGACTTAATTTCGGTACAAAATGGCCACTGGCAGCCATCTTGAATTTTGGACTGCGCCCAGAAACACTCGTTCTCGTCCCAAGGTGATAACAAAGGTACCCAAGAAGTTTTGTGAAGATCGGTTCATAAATACAGCCTCTAGCCCGAGCCGTATTGACATGTGCACTTACAGAGTATAAGTAGCACTGAATAAATCAAAGTTCATCTAATTTGCATAATTTCTGCATGAGAAAAAAACCCGTACTATATGTGATGTATTCCATGTTACTAAACATTCATACAAAAATTTATTCAAATCAGAACTTTCGTACAGAAGTTCTGTACAAAAGACTGATTGCACTAATTTTGGTACAAAATGGCTGCTGGTGGCCATCTTGAAATTCGGGCCACAACCAAAAACACTCGTTCTCATCCCACGGTAATAACAAAGGTACCCAAGAAGTTTCGTAAAGATCGGTTCATAAATACGGCATCTAACCTGAGTCATATAGAAGTTGTGTACAAAAAACTGATTAGACCTAATTTCGATACAAAATGGCCACTGGCAGCCATCTTGAATTTTGGACCGCACCCAGAAACACTCGTTCTCGTCCCAAGGTGATAACAAAGGTACCCAAGATGTTTCGTGAAGATCAGTTCATAAATACAGACTCTAGCCCGAGCCGTATTGACATGTGTACTTACTGTGTGTAAGCAGCACTGAAAAAATCAAAGTTCATCTAATTTGCATAATTTCTGCACGAGAAAAAAACCCGTATTATATGTGATGTATCCCATGGTACTAAACATTCACACAAAAAATTATTCAAATCAGCACTTTCATATGGAAGTTCTGTGCAAAAATCTGATTGCACCAAATTTCGTACAAAATGGCTGCCATCGGCCATCTTGAATTTCGGACCAAACCCCAAAACACTTGTTCTCGTCCCACGGTGATAACAAAGGTATCCAAGAAGTTTCGTAAAGATCGGTTCATAAATACAGCCTCTAGCCCGAGCCGTATAGGGATTTGCGCTTAAAGTGCTGAAAGTAACACCAAAAAACATCAAAGTTAGTCTAATTTGCATAATATAAGCACGAGAAAAAAACCCATATGATATGTAATGTATCTCATGGTACTAAACATTCATACGAAAAATTATTCAAATCAGAGCTTTCATATGGAAGTTCTGTACAAAAAACAGATTTCTGCATCGTCGGTACAAAATGGCTGCTGGCAGCCATCTTGAATTTCGGACTGCACCCAAAAACACTCGTTCTCATCCCACGGTCATACTAGTAACAAAGGTACCCAAGAAGTTTCGTAAAGATTGGTTCATAAATACGGCCTCTAGCCCGAGCCTTAGCAGCTTGGCACTTACAGCTCTGAAAGTAACACTAAATAAATCAAAGTCAGTCTAATTTGCATAATTTACGCACGAGAAAAAAACCTGTATTATATGTGATGTATCCCATGGTACTAAACATTTATACAAATCTTTATTCAAATCAGAACTTTCATGCAGAAGTCCTGTACAAAAAACTGATTTTTGCATCATCGGTACAAAATGGCCACTGGCAGCCATCTTGAATTTTGGACCACACCTAAAAACACTTGTTCCCGTCCCAGGGTCATAACAAAGATACACAAGAAGTTTCGTAAAGATCGGTTCATAAATACGACCTCTAGCCCGAGCCATAGCCAATTGTTGACGTACGGACAGACGGACGGACGGACAGACGGACGGACGACGGGCCATGACAATAGCTCAAATTTGACTTCGTCAAAGTTGAGCTAAAAATATACTGATCAATTAACACCTCTTAATATCCTCTATTATCTATCCTGGCGGATGAGATAATCCCCTTCACTACCGACTGTTAATATAGGAGGCCAAAACGTCCAGGGCCGAAACGTCTCGAGGCCGAAAAGTACCAATATCTTCCACCCACATTTGGATTGTTTATTTCTACTTAGTCAGATAGTGTTATATGTTTTTTGTGTTTTTTTGTGGATTTGGGAAATGTAATACATGTTATGGGTTAGACAACTAAGTTACAGAATATTTGCATTTGAAGAGAGTGTTGTGCATGTCATTTTTGGAAATGCCTGGAAATTGTGGAGCGGAACCCAAGTAATGATGGACGAAAATAGGTGACTAATATAAAGATCTATGATCTGTATGACCAAATACCTGAACACTTCACATAATAACCAATAGCGAACAGAAAATAACCACCTTTCTGAAAAAGTGAAAACGATAATTTCACTTTTAGTCTATTTCGAATGGGCAGTCCAACCCAAAACGGTGTGCCGTGAACACGAGAGCTGGAACTTGGTCGCTAACTCTGGAAAACGGGCCGCTAAAGTGGAACGAATGAAGGTCAAATTACGGGTACCTTTCCGTGGGCTATTCCGAATGTATTCAGAATTCACCCGACCTGTGTGTCGTGCGCAGTTCAATTGCAGAATCTTATGCCAATTGACTTTTGATGTGGTGCGAATCGTCTCTCGAGGAGGAATAAACGTTATTGTAGACATGCGCAGTATTGCGCACTGACTAAATAGTTTTGCACATCACAAATCTTGAGGTCGAAATTTGTTTTCAACGGTGGCGAATTAGTGCCAACCCGTCTCCAGTTATTTATCTGTTACAACAGATTAATAAACTTTTATAACAGATTCATAATTTGTTTTAACAAATTAGTAATGTGTTATAACCAACTAATAATATGTTTTTAACAGTTTTTATATAGTTATAACCAACTAATATTCTGTTGTAACAGATTAAGTTGGCCTTATCTATTTTTACCAATTAATGATCTGTTACAGTTATCTTTCAAAAACAACTAATGGGGAGCACGGCGGCTCATTGACTGGCGCATCGGACTTGTGACCGGTATATCGACAGTTCGAAAGAGGTCCATACCACTTGCATTGTGACACTGAGCAAGCCACTCCAAACTGCACACACAGGGGCACAGATGCAAAGTGTTCTTAGATGTGCTGCGCGTTGATGGCAAGCGTGCATTCAACCAGTACTTATCTGGCTTGTGTCTGGTGAGTCCATTGGAGAGTCTAGCAGTTACTTGTCGCTGTGCGATGGTTTCTCTAGATACTCCGGCTTTCTCCATCTGTAAAACTGTTCGACACGATATGGCCTTGGCATTCGAAAGTGCCGTAACCCTCAATAAACAAACTAATTATCTGTTATAACAGTTTAGTAATCTGATTGATTGGGTTTTATTATAGGAAAGTGGTGGGACCGAAAGATGTATTCTTTTACGGAATTGCAATTACAGAAGTTATGTAATTGGGGATGCACGCGGGAGGGGGGGGGGGGTCGGGGGGAGAGGTATCGTGAAAATGTCACAGCAGAACCTTTCAGAATGGTGTTTTCGTGGTTAGTACTGTAAGCTAGAATACGTCCCCTCCACTCACACACGACAAATAGCATACATGTATGCCTCCAGGGGTGAGAATTAATGTGATTTTTTTTTTGTTTGGGGGGGGGGGGGGGGGCACAGCAGAAATTTTCAGAATGGTGTTTTCGTGGTCAGTACTGTAAGCCAAAGTCCCCCCTCCCCCCTACTCCACTCACACACGAAAAATAGTGTACAAGTACACCTCCAGGGGTGAGATTTAATGTGATTTTTTTGGTTTGCGGTGGGGGTGGGGGGCGTGGCTACACGCCTCCTCGTCCCTTCATGTTACACGTGTGCAATTTAAGAAAAGAATTGACAAGTTTCGTCATCTATGCAACCATATCAACCTTTCGTACGCGATTGTGCAAATAAAACCCTTATGGTTCACAGACGTGGTATTATACTCGCCCAAAAAAGAAAGTGTGCATTGCAGAAATTGATCAAACTCCAAAAAAATAATTGCGTAGGTATAAAGAGTGTTAACCTGTTCATGAAAAAGTTATATTGAACACAAAAACAGCTTTCCCCGTTAAAACTGCATTAACGTTAAATGACGTGCTGCACGTTTGTGAAAAGGCATGTTTTGCACGTGGAGAGTCTGAAAATTCATGCAGCAGTGTGAATCCTTGGGTATTTAAACACTAAAGTAAGGCCTTCCTATATATCGTTCACATTCAAACTTGCGCTGCTGTTAAAACGACTCCACATTAGCATGCCAAGATTGACAATGAATCAACGTCTCCTTGCCCTGGGTATGATTAGAGCTGGCAGAACACACAGAGAGGTTGCTCAGCATTTGAACTGCCACCGTAACACTGTAGACAGGCTAGTCCATCGACATGCACAACATGATGACGTTCGAGACCGACCCCGCTCCGGGAGACCCCGAGTTACCACCCCTGCACAAGATCGGTATACCCGTGTCGTCCATCTCCGGAACCGACAACAAACGGCAACGACGACAGCCAGGAACATCCCTAACCTGTGACGGATACATCCTCAAACAGTAATCAACCGGCTGAGAAAATACGCCTTACGTCCTCGAAGACCTGCAATTCGTCCGATTTTGACGTTACGTCATCGTCGTACTCGACTGCAGTGGTGTAGACAACATCTCAGGCATCCCTTACACTGGTGGCGACGTGTTTTATTCACAGATGAATGTTGTTTCCATCTTTCATCATCAGATGGCCGCTAGAGAGTGTACAGACGTCGAAACGAACGCTACGCAGATCCCTGTGTCGTGGAGCGAAACCGTTATGGGGGAGGGTCTCTTATGGTGTGGGGTGGTATCACTGCCCGTAACAGAACTGAGCTGGTCATTATTGATGGCAATCTCAATGCAGCCAGATATCGTGATGAAGTGCTTACACCTGTTGTTGTCTCATTTCTGCAACGTCACGGCCCCGGCGTCATTCTACAGCAGGATAACGCCCGACCCCACGCAGCTCGTGTTGTTCAACAGTATCTGCAGCAACAACAAGTGGATGTTCTTCCCTAGCCTGCAAATTCTCCCGATATCTCACCCATTGAGCACGTATGGGACGAAATGAAACGTCGGCTACGCCGGCTTCCCCATGCACCGCCAACGCTTGTGGAACTCCAAAGACAGCTTATCAGAATATGGAACAACATCCCACAACACTTCCATGCTAACTTGTTCGCTTCCATGAGGCGTAGATACACAGCAGTAGCCGATGCAGACGGAGGTCATACCAGATATTGAGTGTGTGACTTTTGTGTTTGACCCTTAGTGTATTCGTCGTAGCGTAATGAAATTTCTCGTGTTGATCACAAATTGGTTCATCTGTGATTGAATAAAATTTCCATGAATGAAAATGATATATATCTTTTTTTAGTGTTATTTTTTAGCATGCACACTTACTTTTTTGGGAGAGTATAGAATGGGATTTCAAGGCTTATGTGACTGAGTACAGACCTTGTAAAGTAGTAGAGCGGTATGTGTTGGTATGTACAGTATATGGCTAGAAGCCCACGTGTATCCCCATGCCTATGGTAAGGGTCTCTGAAGAAGGTCCATGACCACTGAAGCAGTTTTATTTACGTAAACAAATCCGTTGGATTTTCCAGGACGTGGTCTGCGGGGCCTTAACGTCGCTGGGGCTTTTGGGCCTTTCCAATACGGCCCGGCCCGATGCTTTTATCGAGGCTATTTCACAACGCCTTCTTCCCGTAGCCTGTTTACCCTATATAACACTGTACCCCATACCCCCCCCCCCCCCCCCACACACACACACACCTCCATTGTTACAATGACACGAGCATTCTAAATGCACATCCACCTTCTCGCTCTGACGTCGCTCGTGCCCATGACTCTTTTGCAATGTCACTCTAGTGGCCTC
Organism: Pictodentalium vernedei; assembly: GCA_031216915.1. Classification (NCBI taxonomy): domain Eukaryota; kingdom Metazoa; phylum Mollusca; class Scaphopoda; order Dentaliida; family Dentaliidae; genus Pictodentalium; species Pictodentalium vernedei. Next base: position 328,374,024 of record CM062289.1, on the reverse strand, counting down.
CAAGGCCACTTTGACTCAACCGCGACTACAGAATTGCGCCCCACCAAAATGGGCCTTATCATGCTTTACCCCATGTAACATTGTACTGCTTCGGCCCATTCGCTTTAACACGCGAGGACTCGGAGCAAGTCCCATGCAGCTCTACCGACTTTATACACCGAGCCCAAACATTTGACAGCCACCTGGTCTTTAGTTGACTTTTTGTGACTGGTATCCAACGCGCGCCCCTACCTCCGTTTCTTCTTGCGAGTTTTACTGCCGTATCATACGGGAAATCTTTCGGACTCGTTAATTCCCTGTTCTATAGCACACCGCAGCCACACGCATAAAATCTTCATCCAGTAGGTGATTAAATTATGCAACTTGGCATTTTGACCGGACCCTCCCCCGCCCCAAATACACACTGCGCCACTGACCTATTTAGAAAGAAGCCGTAACACATGACTCCTGTTGGCCCCATATATATTTACTGGCCAAGTTTCTGTGAAGCGACACCTTATCCTCGGACCCAAGTCTGTACTTTAGCTCTCTAATTTCATAGAAAAATAAACTGAGACTATCTCTATAATTCCGTGTCGGTGTTGAGACCAATTTGTTTCAGCCACATCTCACTCTACCATTCAAAAATAAATTCAGACTATTCTTATAATTCCAATTCGGTGTTGAGACCAAATTGTATCAGCCACGACTCACTCTACCATAAAATAAAACATTGTTGAAAGCGATTGCAAGGTTCAAAGTTTCCAAAGGTTTTGGACATTGCAGTTACATAAAGTGTCGAATCTATTTCCATTCACAGGCACTCGACTAATGATCAGATTTCAATTTTAATAAAATATATATTATATTATCAACACTGTTTTTTTTAGTATTGATAATATATTTTATTAAAAATAATCAAATCTGATAATTTGTCGAGTGCCTGTGCACAGAATAATTCTTGTTAGCTACCATTAACGTAACCAACTTTTTCTGTGTCGTCGGTAAATTCTTCGACGAGAAACGCAGTCTTGATCCATATCGATTATTCTGAAGATCATTTAACGTCAAAAGAACGTTTCCTTGAGAATAAGATTCTGTAATTGAACTGCGTATGACACACTAGTCGGGTGAATTCTGAATACATTCAGAATGACCCACGGAAACGTACCCTTGAACAAAACGACACGAATCACATTCTGCTTTATCTGCGTATGTCCAGAATAACACTAGTATCTCGAATGGCCCACGGAAACGTACCCTACAACTCTCAATTCGCGCGGTCAATTTACTACACTGTCAATTCGCGCCAGACGATTCGCACCACATCAAAAGTCAATTCGCCCCACCTCATAATGGAGTTTTCATATTATTTTCCTTAAGTGACAAGACTACGACCCGGCATCATTTCAACGAAATTATGCCAGGTTTTAATCTTTTCAATAAGAGAAAATGAGACAAAAAAATTTAAATGTCACAATGGTGTTTTCATATTATTTTCCTCAATAGACCATTTTTACATAGCGCCATCTTACATCCGTGACTCAATTTACCCCCACAAACCGGCTTTATTTATCAACATTGCACACGCGTGTTCTGAGCTGTTGATCGGCATTGAAAGCTTAATTTTTCGTCTCTGTTTTATCAATTAAAATTCGATAATTTACCACATCGGCGTTTGTTCTCACCCCCGAAGAGAGCAATGGTTGGGTGTTAGAAATTTGCGTATTTTGTGATGTTATTTCCATACTTATCATTTTCGTGTTACAACCATTCATGTACGTTCCGACGTTCATCACAACTCTCAACTACAATGTACCTTCGGCTTCTTTAAAGCTAAAATGTTTCGTTTGAAGAACGGCACCCCAATAACCGCTATGGAAACTATAACCGATATGGAAATTACAAACCCCATGGTTCCAGAATGTCCTCCACTCCATCCCTAGAAGTGGTGGACCACTCCAAGGAAGGCGAGCGTTGGTCCTGCGTCCTGCCTCTGTCCTTTTTTGTAAAGCGTCTACACTGCTCATTTTCTGTCCCACCAAATATGATTATAATGCAGGCCTGGCCCCGAACCAGGAAAGTTCGGGTCTTCTTCTAGTGGTCCCCGAAAGGGGTCGTTGTTGTTTTCTTCTAAGACGTTTTACCACACAAACAGAGACAGCGCGAGGCAGATTATACTTGCCAGTGATGGCCATCATTCGAAATCATCTCCTAAGTGGCAGACTATACTTGCCTGAAAACCTAAGGGTTCAACCTACATCAGTCAACAAAGCCATCCACCCGCCACGCCGCAACCAGAGACACCCGCCGAGTACCTGAACCTTTTCCTACTTTAACACGCCTCGACATGAGAAAACTGATCATATATATAGCCACTGAGGGGCGAAAGGGGCTTGTTCCTCAAACCGTCCCTGCGCGCCTTCGGCGCGTGAAACCATTCCGTTCATACATACCATAACCATTCATTTTTTCTCATGCATCGGTCACAGTTAGAGCAGCGCGCAGTATAATTCAGACTTTATTCAGAAAGAGTGATTTTAATCATATTTCTGAAAACTAAAAGGAGTTTAACATACAAAAACATTGTCTGCCTTATTTTCTGCTGAATTTACCAACGAAGAAGGATGTCTCAATTTATAAAAGCTTCTACCTTGAACATTCACAGTACAAAGAGGGAAGAGAAACACGAAGATAGGAAAGAAAAGAGAGAAAGAGCAGCTAGGAGAGCATCTTCAACAGGAAGCAAGGTAAGCAGTCTTAACAAAAGTTCAGGCTCCGGAAAAAAGGATTTGGACGGGTTCTCTAACGCTTCAATCCTGGAGCAGTCAGAGAAACTAACAGCAGAAATTGCTCACCTGAAAGAGACAATCAAGGCGAAAGATGCAATGATCATGATTAGAGGGTCTTTCGGTCCGTCATATCCTGTACCTCCTGTTAAGGAGATCAAGGTAGTGGCGGAGGTCCACACAGCTCCAGCTGATAAAGCTATAGTTGTGAACCCGACGAAGATCCTAGACACCTCTGAAGGCATTTCACTAACTGGGGAACAAAACGCCGAGAGTCCAGCTGAGGTCCCGGTTACCTCCATTGACAACACATCTGCCATTCAGTCAGCTGAGGCATCGGTCTCGGGTCGCAAGTCAAAAACCTATGCCGAGGCTGCTGGTAATAGTAAAACTAATGACCCAGCTGATCCTCTCAACGCTAAGAGCTTCATCCCTGATAAAACTCTTAGCCAGTTAACTGAAACTCCTCAAGAAATACCTAGCAGTGGGCTCGTCAGTAGGACTGGGGGAGTCTTCTCTGCTCAGGAAACCTGTAATACTCCAGTCACTACAACATCTAACATAAGCAAATGTAAAAGGAAGAACTCCCTAGATCTGGAGATCGACTCAGATGAGATTACGGACGATCAGGACTTTTCCCACACAATTGACAGACAAGTCAAGAAAATGAGGAACTGTCCCTCCTCGCCCGCTGCCTCATCTGAACCAATCTCAGAAAGGCAGAATTCAGCTATCGACACCCTACCACCTCAACCTAGACCAATCCCCCTCATGGAGAAAGCCTGGAACACAGTCTTTTCAAGCAATATCAATCAGCTGAAGAATATCAAAGTAGTATGTACTGTGGTTTTCAGGGGTTATTGGCGGGTATTTGAGGATACCTATGGCCTGGTATTGTATTATTTGAGGATACGGGTATTTGAGGATACCTATGGCCTGGTATTGTATTATTTGAGGATACCTATCGAGGATACCTACTGGAGAATCCCTTTTTGTCATATGTGCTTATGTGAAAAAGCACAATGTGCCCTAGCACAAAGACACATGCTTTATGTGCCGATATGTGCTTATGTGAAAAGACACAATGTGACATAGGCACATACGGGTATTTGAGGATACCTATGGCCTGGTGGTATTGTATTATTTGAGGATACCTATCGAGGATACCTTTTATATGATACTAATTTGATGATACCTATTGGGGTATCTGAGAAAACTTGTCATACAGGTTTTTACATCCTGGTACATTATGCTTCATCTGGGTACTTCTGTTGGGTAGATGATAAAAAACAGCAATATATAACATTTCATTCATTTTTATTCCGCTCACAGTATGCATTTCTTATATTTTTAACAAAATGACTCCCTACAATTGAAGGATTAAGACTGCAGTTTGATCGCCAAACTGACCAATCAGAGCAAAGTTAATCAACCAATCAAATTTCTGTATTTCCATTGTGACTCCGTCAGGTCTTATAAGTCAAAGTCTGGACAAATGTACATGGGAAAATTTTCACTCCAAGGCCACTGGTAAAGTGACCTGGAAACTTAAAGTCACATGCTTCGATCGGCAAACAAAAGTGAAGTTCGTCCCTAATGGACATACATTGCCCCCCCCCCCCACCCCCTCAAAATAAATACACTCTGCCACATATGATTTCGACCCCCTCCCCCACCTTCTATTAGGAGACTTCAAAACTGTTGATATAGCTTCGAAATTTTAGAATATTTCAGAGAGACTCAGGCCCTTACCGATTCAGATTCAGATTCAGATTCTTTCACGGTACACATACATGTAAAATGGTTACAAATAAACATATTGCACAAATGTAATGAGAAGTATACCGTGGGAAGTGGCATAGCCAGATTTGCTGTCTACCTGCCACCCCTGGAAGAAGATGGGGTAATTGCAAACAGACTGTGACTGAAAGAATGAACTGAGAGCCAATTATGTGACACATGATGGAGAATGACGATCGAATCATTACTTTTCTGGGATTAGAGTATTGGTGCTTCATTTTCGCCAGCGGAAAGACGGTGCTTCAAGGTAGGCAAGAAGCAACCTACCCATAGGGCTCCCTCCACTATATATCATAACACCCGAGGGCGGCAACAAGTCCCATCGTGGAGTTCGTATCGTTTAGACTGCGATAAAGAGGTTGGTCATGGTGTTTGGGCGTGGTGTCTACGTAAGCTGCATCATCATCGTAGGATGACGAATGTTATGGTTTATTTGTTTAGACTTTTGTTTGCAAGTTCTTAATTGTATCCATATGGTATTTACATAGCACCACTGTAAGGAGGAAGCGCGACAGGTTGCACAAGACGAGGATTCCAGATTTAGACGCGGACCACGACTTTGACAATTTCCAAATTTACGAAGTTTACGAAGTGCAATCGGGGCAGTAGGGATTGATGGAGCTGATATAACTGGAATATGAGGAAATGAATGTGGAAGTTAAGTTGTTCTTAAGCATGCTTCTGTCGCTAATATTACGAGTTGTGTCGTCCAGAGCAATCCATAGTTTCGGGAAGGAGTATAAAGGAAATTTATCCAGAGTTTGGGTCCGTGTTTTTTCTATGTATAGGAGGCCCGACTGTCTAGTTCTCCTACTAGATGGATTGTCAGTAATTTTAAATATATCATTGAAAGACACCGGTAATCTGCCTTATGCCAGTCAAACACGAACAGTAGTGCATGTAGCCTAAACAAGTCATCAACCTTGAGTATTTGGTTTTCTTTAAACAGAGGATCTGTATGAGAATTGTACTTTTTGTTATTAATTATTCGTAATGAACGTTTTTTCAGGACAGCTAGTTTTTTGATGGCTCTTGAGTTGCCCCATGCCTGGATTCCGTATACCAGATGGCTATGTGTGAGGGCGTAATACAATGTTTTCAGAGCTCCGTGGGGGAGGATGTTTTTAACTTTGTTGAGACTATAGTTTGCGCGTGCTATTTTCTAGCTTAATCGGGATATGTGAACCTTGTAGGATAAATGAAGAATTTCACAGATATTTCTGTTTCAGTGGCCCCAACCATGTTAATGGTTTGGTTATTTATTTTTATCTCTTGACAAAGATTATTGTTCTTACCTTTATTTGGATTAAGTATGATGTACGAGGTTTTCTTAGCATTCAGCATTAACTGGTTTACAGAGCACCATTCGAATAGTTTATGGAGCTCGTCATTGAAATACGGTTTATTGGGATTATTGTCGGAGCCCGGGCAGTGTGCAGTGGTGTCATCGGCAAATGATAAAATATTGAGTGATTTTGAGTTACTTATATCATTTATATATAAAAGAAAAAGAATAGGGCCTAAAATCGAGCCCTGTGGTACACCGCAACTCTGTTTGGCTAAGTCCGATTTATGTTCTCCGTTCGTAACATATTGAGACCTGTTGGACAAGTAACTTCTAAACCAATTGTAATAGTATTTCGTGATTTATGGTGTCAAAGGCCTTTGACAAATCCAGGGACAGTGCTAAGGTGCTGTTTTTTCTGGTTTATTATTTTCTATTGCGATGCTTTTGAGGAGCTGAAGAACTGGATGAATAGTACTATGTCGCTTTCGGAACCCGTACTGGTGAGGGTATAAAATATTAAACCTATTGAGGCCTCACTTCCATGAGTTTTTCCATTACTTTTGAGAATACCGGAAGTATACTGATAGGTCTGTAATTTGTAAAGCTGTGCTCGTCACCCGCTTTAAATATGGGTATCACCTTCGCGATCTTCATCCTGTCTGGAACTTTACCGTTTAGGAAAGAGTTGTTAATTACATGTGTTAGAGGATCCAATACTTCGGTTATCGTATGCTCAAGAAGACAGGTTGTAATATCATCGCAGTTTTTAGATAATTTTGGCTTCATTTTATTTACTACTCGGTTGACTTTTACTACTAGGTTAGGACTTATTATCTGATGACCTCGCCATCCTCCATTAGGCTCCAGAATCGCTCTCAAAGCGTCACAATTAAAATTAAAAAATTTACCGAGGGAGGGAGGATAACCGGCCCCCACCAATGGCCTCACCTCCTCTAAGAAGGCTTCAGAGTTGCTTACAGAGCTCCAGAAATTTATAATTCGGGGAGAGGTCCCGAATCCGGTGGCGGCGCTACAGGAGGTAATGAAAGGGCATTTACCCCCGAACACAGTGTCCCCCCCCCCCCCCGCCATCTCTCTCATTTGCCCCTCTCCAAAACTGTCACATCCAGCCACCCTCTCTTAAATCCACTGGAATTTTGCAAGTTCGGATGCAGATACTTATGAGCCATGTACGTTCATAAACCTTGTCTCTAAAATGTTGGTCATCCAAAAATGTGGCCATTTACCCTAAAAGCCACCAGAAAACTTGATTTAAATGCATAGTGGGGTTTTTTTTTGTCTGGGAGGAGACCCCCCCCCCCCCCCTCTCTCTCTCTCTCTCTCTCGGAGAGGGCATGTCGGCTTCTCCACTCAGGATACCCCTCCGTACGAAGCAATTCTTTTGTGCCAGGTCACACAAGTGGGAGAGGGTGATTCACCTGCCTACACCCTTCCCTCCCTGTCTGCGGCCTTTGAGATATACCCGTGTCATATCGCCCCCACCCTCCATTGGAATTCTCCCCCATAATTCTGGTTCCGCCGCCGAACAGGATTCCCATGCAAGGCGTGGTAAGTATATATAGCAGGTCTGTCTTTTGGAACAGTGGGGGTGGGGGTCCTGACACCTTATGTTTTTAATCCGTGCACACAAAATAATAATCCGAGCACACGAATAAATTAATAATCCGTGCGCACGAAATAATAATTGGTGCACACGAAATAATAATCCGCGTAGGCGAATTAATAATCTGTACATACAAAATAATAATCCGGGTACAAGGATTATTATTTTGTGTGCACGGATTATTAGCTCACCTGACTTTCAGTCAGGAGAGCTATAGTGATCACTCACCGTCCGTCGTCCGTCGTCCCGTGAACATGGTGTTTGCGTCTTCCTCCTCCCAAACCGCTGAACCAATTTAATTGATATTTGAGATAATAGTTTGTTATGACATCGCAATTTGATTTTGTTCAAATCAAGTTGCCTCGCCCGTGGGTAGGGCCACACCCAAAAAGTGTGCTGAAATCTTAAAAAATCTTCTTCTCATGAACCAGCAGTAGCAGAGACTTGATATTTGGTGTGCAGCTTCCTTTTGAGGTGTAGACTCAGATTTGTTCAAGAGAAGTTTGTGGGGCTATACTTGGCATCATAATGGGAGGGGAAAGAATATTTGCCCCTCCCAAAATTTCCATTTTCCAAACCGAGAGGCAAATTTTGACCAAATTTGATATGAGGGGCTTATTGGGTCATAAGTACTTAATTTTATGCAAAAAATTTTTATCCCGTCGACCCATGGGGACCGCAGGAGCTAAAAATAGAAAAAAACCCAAAACGCCCATATCTCCAAAACTACACGGCACTGAGAATTCTTATTTGTTGTGAAGCTTCCTTAGGACCAACAGAATGGATGGTAAAAAAAAAATTGCCATCGGTTTTATCATGGGGGTACTTTTTGGGGGACTTTGAAAAAGTGCTGAGTCCGCATTTTTTAACACTGTGGGTAATGGGAAAAAACATATAAGACTACTTTTCTCCCAAACCACTGCTCTAAAAGCTTTCAAATTTCACATATAACATCTTTGGAAGATTGTTTCACATGTTATTGAAATGAATTGCCTGGGTCCATATTTGGGCTCTCTATGAATCAGTGCAGTATGAGGAGTATTTTTAAAAATCTTCTTCAGATCTACCAATAAGAATCTTTTCATATTTGGTATGCAGCATCCTTAGAGGGGTGAGATTCAAGTTTGTTCAAGCCAAGTCCCTGGGTTCATATTTAGGCTGAAAATTTGGGGTCCCGTTGCGGACTTAGAAATTTTGAACCAAAATCTGGAATTTTTTTTTTGTTTTTTTTATGCGTTTCGGTCAATTTTAAGACAAACAAATTTTTTTTTTTAACACTGAAAATAAAAAAAAAATTTAGGCTGAAAATATTTTGTTTGGGGGAAAAAAATTCTGTTTTTTATGCGTTTATCTCAATTTTGTGACGTAAAAGTGCAGGAACTTAAAATAGAAGGAAAATCCTGTGTATTGTGTGGACACAATCGCTTCATCTAGTTGGTATATGCTTTTCTTAGGGGGGGGGGGGGGGGGCGTATGCAGCTTATTCAAGTCCCTGGTTTGATATTTAGACTACCATGTCAGGTGAGCGCCCACAGGCCCCCTGGGCCTCTTGTTATTTGGTGTGCGCGCAGTATCATTTCGCCGCACGTTATATTTATTTTGAGTAGTATGAAATGTGCCAAATGGGCCCCATCTGGGAGACTTCCGGGGGGGGGGGGGGTAGCATACCGCAGAAGTGACAGCATACCGCAGGGTATTGTGGGTGTCACGTGGGTTTGTCATAGAAGCGCAGGAGAGCGGACATGTTGTGACCTCATCCCGATAGTGATACGTGGTTTTAGTGAGCATGCACAGCGTGTGTAGTTAGGGTGAGACGTGTTTCCGTTATTCGTTTTCTATAGAGAGAGACTATATTGGAGACTACCATCTTGGTTTCTATGTTAGCTTGTTGTTACCATGTGACCCAATGACCTCTAAACGGGACGGAGTCTGTTCTGAGGGTGTATTCGATTCAACGGGGGTCTTGTGAATTACCAAAATAAGCTCGACACGTACCCCAAATCACCGACATCGACTTTATGTTACTGAAACAGAGTCGCTCGAAGTGTTATATGCCCCCTAAGGGGTATTTTCGATTGATGAGGGATGTACTCCATTAGAACAAAAGAGCCCCATACTTGGAGTAAGATCGGTGTTTTGTTACTATAGATAACTTTTGTGGCGTGTTCTGACTACTCTCTGACCCAAGTATTCAATTGCAGGAGTTAGTACACTTGGCATAGCAGGCGGGCATCAGGTCCTTGGGCAAGTTATGGCTACAGGAAGAATAAGCAAGTGGAAGGGAATGGGTGTGTTAGCGTGCATAGTAAGTAGACACCAGAATGGGAAGCGTGGGGGTGGGGGGTGGGGAATGGGTAGTGTTAGTATGAATGGCGTATCAAGCAGACATCAGGTAGGCCCTCGGGCATGTCAGTGCTTAGGAAGAATAGGGAAGTTGGAGGGAATGGGTAGTGCTGGTATGCAAGACGTAGCAAGCAGACACCAACAGGCCCGTTGGTATGCCAGAGCTTAGAAAGAATAGGAAAGTGGAAGGGAAATGGGTGGTATTGGTATGCTTGGAGAAGCAAGCAAACATCAGGCAGGGCCTTGGGCATGCCAAGACTTACAGATAGGAATGAAAGAAAGTAAGGGTAAGGTGAGTAAAGTGGAAGTTGGGTCCCGGTTTGGGATATTTACGGACCATGTTGCATAGAGATACTTGTGGAATCTCTTTCTATTACTTGACTGGCCTTCAGGGTGCTCTTTTCATTATGTGAAAACACGAGGGCAATGAGGCACAACTTGCCATTCCACATATCGTCATGGTCATATGGGCCAGGAGAAAATTCCTAGTGAGCCACAATTGTCATTCCTCATATCCTTATATTTCGGGATGGCGTTCCATGGAATCTTCTTTATTCTTCTCGTGTTGCACACCAACATCAAAATATCTGGCGATGTTTGTCTCCTTAGGTAATATTTTGCAACTGGCCCTTTCTTGGGGCCTAAGGAGGGTCCCTAAATGGGGTCCGATTGGGGCGGGTGAGGTGCCAATCTTTTTTATTCCTCGGGGGCCACCCATCAACACCTAAATATCCCGTGGTTTTTACCTACTTTGGTGATATTTTGTAACTGGCCCTTTTTGAGGCCTAAGGAGGGCCCTAAATGTGTCCAATTGGGACGGTTGAGGTGTCAATCTTCTTTATTCCTCGGGGGCCGCCACCCATCAACACCAAAATATCCCGTGACTTTAACCTGCTTTGGCGATATTTTGTAACTGGCCCTTTTTGGGGCCTTAGTAGGGCCCCTAAATGGGGTCGGATTGGGGTGGTTGAGGTGTCAATCTTCTTTATCCCTCAGGGGGCCACCCATCAACGCCAAAATATCCCGTGATTTTAACCTGCTTTGGTGATATTTTGTAACTGGCTTTTTGGGGGCCTAAGGAGGGCCCTAAATGGGGTCTGATTGGTGCGGTTGAGGTGTCAATCTTCTTTATTCCTCGGGGGCCACCCATCAACACCAAAATATCCCGTGGTGTTTACCTACTTTGGTGATATTTTGTAACTGGCCCTTTTTGAGGCTTAAGGAGGGCCCTAAATGGGTCCGATTGGGGCAGTTGAGGTGTCAATCTTCTTTATCCCTTGGGGGGGGGGGGGGGGCACCCATCAACGTCAAAATATCTTACGATTTTAACCTGCTTTGGTGATATTTTGTAACTGGCTTTTTGGGGGGCCTAAGGAGGGCCCTAAATGGAGTCCGATTGGGGTGGTTGAGGTGTCAATCTTCTTTATTCCTCGGGGGCCACCCATCAACACCAAAATATCCCATGACTTTCACGTGCCTTGGCGATATTTTGTAACTGACCCTTTTTGGGGCCTTAGTAGGGCCCCTACTTGGGGTCCGATTGGGGCGGTTGAGGTGTCAATCTTCTTTATTCCTCGGAGGACATCCCTCAACACCAAAATATCCCGTAATTTTAACCTGCTTTGGTGATATTTTGTAACTGTCCCTTATTGGGGCCTTAGGAGGGCCACTAAATGTGGTCCAATTGGAGCGGTTGAGGTGACAATCTTCTTTATTCCTCGGGGGCCACCCATCAACACCAAAACATCCCGTGGTTTTTTCCTACTTTTGTGATATTTTGTAACTGGCACCTGTTGTGGCCTTAGTAGGGCCCTGAATGTGGTCTGATTGGAGTGGTTGTGGTGTCAATCTTCTTTATTCCCCGGGGGCCACCCATCAACACCAACATATCCCGTGATTTTAACCTGCTTTGGTGATATTTTGTAACTGGCCCTTTTTGGGGCCTTAGTAGGGCCCCTAAATGTGGTCCGATTGGAGCGGTTGAGATGTCAATCTTCTTTATTCCTCAGGGGCCACTCATCAACACCAAAATATCCCGTGGTTTTTACTTACTTCGGTAATATTTTGTAACTGTCCCTTTTTGGAGCCTTAGTAGGGCCCCTAAATGGGGTCGGATTGGGCAGTTGAGGTGTCAGTCTTCTTTATCCCTCGGGGGACCAGCCATCAACACCTAAATATCCCATGATTTTAACCCGCTTTGGTGATATTTTGTAACTGGCCCTTTTTGGGGGTTGAGGTGTCAATCTTCTTTATTCCTCGGGGACCACCCATCAACACCATAATATACCGTAATTTTAACCTGCTTGGTGGTATTTTGTAACTGGCCCATTTTGGGGCCTTAGTAGGGCCCTACATGTGTTCCGATTGGGATGGTTGAGGTGTCAATCGTCTTTATTCCTGGGGGCCACCCATCAACACCAAAATATCCCGTCATTTTAACCTGTTTTGGTGATATTTTGTAACTGGCCCTTTCTGGGGCCTTACTAGGGCCCCTAAATGTGGTCCGATTGGAGCGGTTGGGGTGACTATCTTCTTTATTCCTCGGGGTCCACCTATCAACACCAAAATATCCTGTGATTTTATGCTGCTTTGGTGATATTTTGTAACTGGCCCTTTTGGGGCCTTAGTAGGGCCCCTAAATGTGGTCCGATTGGGGCGGTTGAGATGTCAATATTCTTTATTCCTCGAAGGCCACCCATCAACATCAAAATATCCTGTGGTTTTAACCTACTTTTGTGATATTTTATAACTGGCCTTTTTTGGGGCCTTACTAGGGCCCCTAAATGTGGTCGGATTGGAGCGGTTGGGGTGTCTATCTTATTTATTCCTCGGGGTCCACCCATCAACACCAAAATATCCCGTGATTTTAAGCTGCTTTGGTGATATTTTGTAACTGGCACTTTTTGGGGCCTTAGTAGGGCCCCTAAATGTGGTCCGATTGGGGCGGTTGAGGTGTCAATCTTCTTTATTCCTCGGGGGCCACCCATCAACACCAAAATATCCCGTGATTTTAACCTGCTTTGGTGATATTTTGTAACTAGCCCTTTTTGTGGCCTTAGTAGGGCCCCTAAATGTGGTCCGATTGGGCGGTTGAGGCGTCAATCTTCTATATTCCTCGGGGGCCACCCATCAACCCCAAAATACCCAGTGATTTTTGCCTTCTTTGGTGATAATTTGTAACTGGCCCTTTCTGGGGCCTTAGTAGGGCCCCTAAATGTGGACCAAGTGGGGTGGTTGAGGCATCAATCTTCTTTATTCCTCGGGGGGGGGGGGGCACCCATCAACACCAAAATATCCCGTGATTTTAACCTGCTTTGGTGATATTTTGTAACTGGCCCTATTTGGGGCCTTAGTATGGCCCCTAAATGTGGTCCGATTGGAGCGGTTGAGGTGTCAATCTTCTTTATTCCTCGGGGCCACCCATCAACCCCGAAATATCCCGTGATTTTAAGCTGCTTTGGTGATATTTTGTAACTGGCCCTTTTTTGGGCCTTAGTAGGGACCCTAAATGTGGTCCGATTGGGGCGGTTGAGGCGTCAATCTTCTTTATTCCTCGGGGGCCACCCATAAAAACTAAAATATTCCGTGATTTTAACCTGCTTTGGTGATATTTTGTAACTGATCCTTTTTGGGGCCTTAGTAGGGCCTAAATGTGATCCGATTGGGGCGGTTGAGGCGTCAGTCTTCTTTCTTCCTCGGGGGCCACCCATCAACACCAAAATATCCCGTAATTGTAACCTGCTTTGGTCATATTTTGTAACTGGCCCTTTTTGTGGCCATAGTAGGGCCTCTAAATGTGGCCCAATTGGGTGGTTGAGGCGTCAATCTTCTTTATTCCTCGGGGGCCACCCATCAACACCAAAATATACCGTGTTTTTTACCTTTTTTGGTGATAATTTGTAACTGGCCCTTTCTGGGGCCTTACTAGGGCCCCTAAATGTGGTCTGATTAGGGCGGTTGAGGTGTCAATCCTCTTTATTCCTTGGGGGCCACTCATCAACACCAAAATATCCCGTGATTTTAACCTGCTTTGATGATATTTTGTAACTGGACCTTTTTGGGGCCTTATTAAGGCCCCTACATGTTGTCAGATTGGGGCAGTTGAGGCGTCAATCTTCTTTATTCCTCGGGGGCCACCCATCAACACCAAAATATTTTGTAACTGGCCTTTTTGGGCCTTAGTAGGGCCCCAAATGTGGTCCGATTGGAGCGGTTGGGGTGGCAATTTTCTTCAATCCTCGGGGGCCACCCATCCACACCAACATATCCCTGTGATTTTTACCTACTTTGGTGATATTTTGTGACTGGCCCTTTTTGGGGCCTTAGTATGGCCCCTAAATGTGGTCCGATTGGAGCGGTTGAGGTGTCAATCTTCTTTATTCCTCGGGGGCCACCCATCAACCCCGAAATATCCCGTGATTTTAAGCTGCTTTGGTGATATTTTGTAACTGGCCCTTTTTGGGGCCTTAGTAGGGACCATAAATGTGGTCCGATTAGGGCGGTTGAGGCGTCAATCTTCTTTATTCCTCGGGGGCCACCCATAAAAACTAAAATATTCCGTGATTTTAACCTGCTTTGGTGATATTTTGTAACTGATTTTTTGGGGGGCCTTAGTAGGGCCTAAATGTGGTCCGATTGGGGCGGTTGAGGCGTCAGTCTTCTTTATTCCTCGGGGGCCACCCATCAACACCAAAATATCCCGTAATTGTAACCTGCTTTGGTCATATTTTGTAACTGGCCCTTTTTGTGGCCATAGTAGGGCCTCTAAATGTGGTCCAATTGGGTGGTTGAGGCGTCAATCTTCTTTATTCCTCGGGGGCCACCCATCAACACCAAAATATACCGTGATTTTTACCTTCTTTGGTGATAATTTGTAACTGGCCCTTTCTGGGGCCTTACTAGGGCCCCTAAATGTGGTCCGATTAGGGCGGTTGAGGTGTCAATCTTCATTATTCCTTGGGGGCCACTCATCAACACCAAAATATCCCGTGATTTTAACCTGCTTTGATGATATTTTGTAACTGGCCCTTTTTTGAGGCCTTAGTAGGGCCCCTAAATGTTGTCAGATTGGGGCAGTTGAGGCGTCAATCTTCTTTATTCCTCGGGGGCCACCCATCAACACCAAAATATTTTGTAACTGGCCTTTTTGGGGCCTTAGTAGGGCCCCAAATGTGGTCCGATTGGAGCGGTTGGGTGGCAATTTTCTTCAATCCTCGGGGGCCACCCATCCACACCAAAATATCCCGTGATTTTTACCTACTTTGGTGATATTTTGTAACTGACCCTTTTTGTGGCCTTAGTAGGACCCCTAATTGGGGTCCGATTGGGGCGGTTGAGGTGTCAATCTTCTTCATTCCTCGGGGGGCACTCATCAACACCAAAATATCCCTTGATTTTTTTTCGAATTTTGAATGTCGAATAAGGAAACGGGAATAAATAACTAAATTCACAGTACTAGGTATATTCCCTCTAAAATTTTAGAAAGAAAGCATCATGCCCCCACCATCATAGTAATGGTAACTAGATGGTGTCACTTGTGTGCAAAGCACACTATAGTGTATCCCCGCATTTGCATCCTTGACTTTGTATAAATGCTTGATACAAAGATGAAATGTATTATATGACACACTAAAATCATATTGAGTGGCACAGGTGACACAGCTTCGTGAGCACCTACAGACTCCACTGCAACATTTGAGCATGGTTTTAGCGTTACGAATTACATACATGTACACTGGGAGCCTTTCGCCAGAAACGGTCTAAGAAAACAAGAAAGTGGCAACGGTGGCACAGCCACGTGGCACCCCAAAAATCTGAAACCTTCGTGCACATCTACAGACCCTACTGCAACATTTGAGCATAGTTTTAGCATTTCAAATTACATTCTCTGGGAGCTTTTCGCCGGAAATGATCTAAGAAAACATGAAAGAAAAACGGTGGCACCGCCACGTGGCATCTGAAAAATCTGAAACCTTTGTACGCATCTACAGACCTTACTGCAACATTTGAGCATGCGTTTAGCATTTCCAATTACATACCCTAGGAGCCTTTCGCCGGAAACGGTCTAAGAAAACACAAAAGTGGCAACGGTGACACAGCCACGTAGCACCCAAACAACCCAAAACCTTCCTGTGCATTTACAGACTCTACTGCAACATCTCAGCATGGTTTTAGCGTTTCGAATTACATACTCTATGAGCCTTTCGCCGGAAACGGTCTAAGAAAACACGAAAGTGGCAATGGTGGCACAGCCACGTGGCACCTGAAAAATCCGAAATCTTTGTGCACATCTACAGACCCTACTGCAACATTTGAGCATGGGTTTACCATTTCGAAATACATACTGTAGGAGCCTTTCACCGGAAATGGTCTAAGAGAACATGGAAGAGGCAACGGTGGCACAGCCACGTGGCACCCCAAAAATCCCAAACCTTCGTGTGCATCTACAGACCCTACTGCAACATTTGAGCATGGTTTTAGAATTTCGAATTACATACCCTAGGAGCCTTTCGCCGGAAACGGTCTAAGAAAACGTGAAAGTGGCAACAGCACAGCCACTAGGCAGCTGAAAAATCCGAAACCTTCGTGCGCATCTACAGACCCCACTGAAACATTTGAGCATGGTTTTAGCGTTTCGAATTACATACCCTAGGAGCCTTTCACCGGAAAGGGTATCAGAAAACACGAAAGTGGCAACGGTGGCACAGCTGAAAAATCTTAAACCTTCGTGCGCATCTACAGACCCCACTGCAACATTTGAGCATGGTTTTAGCATTTCGAATTACATACACCAGGAGCCTTTCGCTGGAAACGGTCTAAGAAAACACGAAAGTGGCAACAGTGGTACAGCCACATGGCACCCAAAAAATCCGAACCTTCCTGCAATCCACATACCCTACTGCAACATCTGAGCATGCTTTTAGCATTTCGAATTACATACTCTAGGAGCCTTTCGTCAGAAACGGTCTAAGAAAACATGAAAGTGGCAACAGTGGCACAGCCATGTGGCACCTGAAAAATCCGAAACCTTCGTGCGCATATACAGACCCTACTCCAACATTTGAGCATGGATTTAGCATTTCAAATTACATACCCTAGGAGCCTCTCCCTGGAAACGGTCTAAGAAAACACGAAAGTGGCAATGGTGGCACAGCCACGTGGCAGCTGAAAAATCCAAAACCTTCGTGCGCATCTACAGACCCCACTGCAACATTTGAGCATGCTTTTAGCATTTCGAATTACATACTCTAGGAGCCTTTCGCCACAAACGGTCTAAGAAAACACAAAAGTGGCAACGGTGGCACAGCCACGTGGCACCTGAAAAATCTGAAACCTTCGTGCACATCTACAGACCCTACTGCAACATTTGAGCATGGTTTTAGCGTTTCGAATTACATACCCTAGGAGCCTTTCAGCGGAAACGGTCTCAGAAAACACAAAAGTGGCAACGGTGGTACAGCCACGTGGCACCTTAAAAATCCGAAACATTCGTGCGCATCTACAGACCCTACTGCAACATTTGAGCATGGTTTTAGCATTTCGAATTACATACCCTAGGAGCCTTTCGCCGGAAACGATCTAAGAAAACATAAAAGTGGCAACGGTGGTATAGCCACGTGGCACCTTAAAAATCCGAAACATTCGTGCGCATCTACAGACCCTACTGCAACATTTGAGCATGGTTTTAGCATTTCGAATTACATACCCTAGGAGCCTTTCGCCGGAAACGATCTAAGAAAACATAAAAGTGGCAACGGTGGTACAGCCACGTGGCACCTTAAAAATCCGAAACATTCGTGCGCATCTACAGACCCTACTGCAACATTTGAGCATGGTTTTAGCATTTCGAATTACATACCCTAGGAGCCTTTCGCCACAAACGGTCTAAGAAAACACAAAAGTGGCAACGGTGGCACAGCCACGTGGCACCTGAAAAATCTGAAACCTTCGTGCACATCTACAGACCCTACTGCAACATTTGAGCATGGTTTTAGTGTTTCGAATTACATACCCTAGGAGCCTTTCACCGGAAACAGTCTAAGAAAACACGAAAGTGGCAACGGTGGCACAGCCACGTGGCAGCTGAAAAATCCAAAACCTTCGTGCGCATCTACAGACCCCACTGCAACATTTGAGCATGGATTTAGTGTTTCGAATTACATACCCTAGGAGCCTTTCAGCGGAAACGGTCTCAGAAAACACAAAAGTGGCAACTGTGGCACAGCCACGTGGCACCTGAAAAATCCGAAACCTTCGTGTGCTTCTACAGACCCCACTGCAACATTTGAGCATGGTTTTAGCGTTTCGAATTACATACCCTAGGAGCCTTTCGCCGGAAACGATATAAGAAAACATAAAAGTGGCAACGGTGGCACAGCCACGTGGCACCTGAAAAATCCGAAACATTCGTGCGCATCTACAGACCCTACTGCAACATTTGAGCATGGTTTTAGCATTTCGAATTACATACCCTAGGAGCCTTTCGCCACAAACGGTCTAAGAAAACACAAAAGTGGCAACGGTGGCACAGCCACGTGGCACCTGAAAAATCTGAAACCTTCGTGCACAACTACAGACCCTACTGCAACATTTGAGCATGGTTTTAGTGTTTCGAATTACATACCCTAGGAGCCTTTCACCGGAAACGGTCTAAGAAAACACGAAAGTGGCAATGGTGGCACAGCCACGTGGCAGCTGAAAAATCCGAAACCTTCGTGCGCATCTACAGACCCCACTGCAACATTTGAGCATGGTTTTAGCGTTTCGAATTAAATACCCTAGGAGCCTTTTGCCGGAAACGGTTCAAGAAAACACAAAAGTGGCTACGGTGGCACAGCCACGTGGCACCCGAAAAATCTGAAACCTTCCTGCGCATCTATAGCCCCTACTGCAACTTCTGAGCGTGGATTTAGCGTTTCGAATTACATATCCTACGAGCCTTTTGCCGGAAACGGTCTAAGAAAACACAAAAGTGGCTACGGTGGCACAGCCACGTGGCACCCGAAAAATCCGAAACCTTCGTGTGCATCTATAGACCCTACTGCAACATCTGAGCATGGATTTAGCATTTCGAATTACATATCCTACGAGCCTTTTGCCGGAAACGGTCTAAGAAAACACAAAAGTGGCTACGGTGGCACAGCCACGTGGCACCCGAAAAATCCGAAACCTTCCTACATATCTACAGATCATTTAGCAACACCCTAGTGTAATTTTAGAACTCCGAATTACATAGGTTGGGACTATTCAGCAGAAAAGTGAAAAAATAACGCATTTTTAAGTGGCTCCACAGAAGCCACCTGGTGGCACAAAAATTTAAAAGTTGTATTTTTGGGTTGCACAGACCCTATTGAACAACTGTAGAAAGTTACAGCGTTTCGAATTACAAAACCGGACGTACGGAAGTACGGACGTACGGACGTACAGCCGTACGGACGTACGGACGTACGGACGGAGATCATGACAATATCCCCGCATTTTTTAAAATGCGGGGATAATAATAATAAACGAAAGTAAAGGCACAACATAATTCTGCATTTCAGGATGGGTGAATTTCTTTTAAACCACGCTGATGAGGGCGTGTCACATTAAAAAATTGTTACATGTTATTCTTTCAAACATTTGAAGAGACATCCTACTCCCAAACCATCATCAGACAAGTGCCCATTCATTCAAATTTTGAAATATTTCCCCATTTTCTTCCATAGTTTGCGACTTTCTCAATGCAACAAGCTCATAGAGCTTATTCCAATCAGATGTCGCAAGCTAGAATAGAGGGATATGACTGTTACAAAACCATAATGGGGTAGTTTTCACCCGATGAGGGTTAACAATTTCTAAGGATGAAGCCTAAGAATTACTAACAAACATTAAACTCACATCGGCAACTGTATGTAACAGGGTATTTCAGATAATTGGGTTTGCTCTTATACTTTTAGTCCTATTTGAAACGTGATTAAACTCAAAAATGTTGGGAGAATTTGGGAATTTATGCTACACACGACCAGTTTACAAATTGTGGGTTTGCTGTTTTTCTATGCAAGTCTTGGCGACCTATACTGCCATCCAAGACTTTCCTACAAACAAGAGCCAGGGTACTTGTAATGTAACTTCGATTTTACCCAGGGACTGCTTGTTGGGGCATATGTTCAAAGGCAATAAAACCGACCAAAGTTGGAATTTGGCCCCTTAATAAGTCGTATGAGGCACCAATGAAACCCGAAAAGCCAAACAGGGTCACTTCAGACAGTCAATATTACATATATTTTCTTCAATATGGCCAAACAATTACTGACTTGGAATCCTAGTGGGGACCCTGGGAAAAGAAGAAGTGCTTGTTTACGGTGGTAAAAATAGTACGCAGTACCCAATGCCTGGATCGACAGTCCTCTAAAATGTGCAACATGAGTATAAACGACTGTTGGTCTTAACTTTATATACATGTTGTGGTCACGATTGGTGAATGTGCAGAAATATGTGATCTTAAACACTAATAAATAAATAAATAAATAAATAAATAAATAAATAAATAAATAAATAAATAAATAAATATTGACTTAGAAAATCTACAGTGTCCCATAATAAGAGTTAGTCGGAAAGCCTGCCACCGAGTTGCACCCAGTGGTCCCCGAGCTGAAACTTTTATGGCTGATTCTTTTGACATTTCCACAAATCGTAAATAACGGAAATAAAAAATAGCCAAATCTTTGATAGTGATTTCCACACCCTGCCCCACAGTGTACGGCCAGGGAAGAGGCTGTACATTTTAACAGAGAAAATAGTTTTGCTGTCGAGGGTAAATTCTATACGGTATTGGGTTAAAAGAGCATTCAAAAAATATAAACTGTTTGGCAATCCAATGTTCGAGAGCAGGGCTTAGATGGTGTCAAGCCATACAGCTGAGAATACTTCTAAAATGCATCATAACCACACCACACACAAAAAAGAGTGAGCTGTTATACAAAAAGGCATAACTAAACAGGGTTATCCTATCACTACCCTCGTCACTCACTTCCCTGTCTCGCAGTGAGTGTTGGGGCAGCGACTAAAAGGTCCTATTTGGTATTAATATTCAGCAAACAGAATGGTTTGTTATTAAATAACAAATATATGACGACCATGGTTGGAATGGTGGTCGGACAGCTGAAAGTACACGGGTCAACAGCGATGGTAAATTGTCCATTGTGAAGGTAGTTACTGTCAGTACCCTGTCGATGTGCTTTGGAAACTGGGACTAACACCTGAAGGTGGAAGCACCGACTCCCTAGGTTACATTTGGCGACCAAATACAAAGGGTGACCGTATAACTGAGACTGAATGTACCGATGGGCATTGTATGACAACCAACGGTCTCCTTCTAATCATCCTCAACCCAGGTACATTTCAGTTATTGGTATCCTGTTTATCATGTTGCAAATGCTTGTCATTTCGTTTCGGTAAGATATCCGATTCGTGTCGGTGCCTGATAAATACTAAGCTGGAGCAACGTGTCGATGTTTGAATAAAGCTGTGGACTTTGCAATCAGTGGTGTCACTGTTATGAGCTGCTGTGTTTCTTGGGGGGGGGGGGGGGGGGGGGGGTAAAGCGTATGTGTGTCGGAAGAGGTAGCGAGGTCAGGGGGGGGGGGGGTCGATGAATGGTGACTCTTATGATGCACCGCTTGTGGGTTACGTGTTTGTTTAAGGAGACTCTGCCAGCCAAATTTTTCAGTATTGTTTCAATTTCCACGGTGCAGCTGCTTTGGTCTTTCCACTCACGTATATGGTCTAATATGGCCGTTCTCGGTGTCTCACTTTTGTTAGAGGGTTACTCATCCATTTTGAGGTTAAGGATGTTGCTGCATGGGAGGCCAGTGGCGACAGGTGGTCGGTCGTGGTATGCTCAGCTGTCGGAGGTAATCTGTATTTCTCTTTCATACGCAAAATGCTCGTTTTTGTCGGGTTCTGCATGACTTCTCACTGGTCTAATAATGTATTCAATGCAGGCATTATGATATTTGGCCCCTGCTTGACGACGGTAATCACTTTTGGCTTCTCTGGCGAAATGTATAGCTGTGTGAAAGTCCACAAAGTCTCATCGTGCTGTTCTCGAAAGCGAGTTGCGTCATTTTCAGGAATAGTACATGTCAAACAATGCCCCAACGATGAAAAAATCTCTCTCAGACTGATTCGAAAAAATAGCCTGACTGTGTCGTTAACTGATACTGTCTCCGTTGATATGTGTGCATGCCAGTTCAGTTTCATAGAGACCGATTGTTTGGCCGTTGCCCATAACTGTTGTCTTCATCGAATTGTGTTTTGTTGTTGTTGTTGTTGTTTTTGTTGTTGTTGTTGTGTTATTTTTGTTTTGTTTTGTTTTGTTTTTTTTTGTTTTTTTGGTGTGGGGGGGGGGGGGGGGGGGGTCATGTCCCTGTCGATTATCAAATATTCTAGTGGCGTTCCCCGAAAACCTCAGATTATATTATCTATGTGGAAGAGCAGCAAATGGCGCGTGAAAAAAAGAAATACCAAGGTTTTTGTTTTGTTTTGTTTTTTGTTTGTTTTTTTTTTTTTGGGGGGGGGGGGGGCGCATTCCCCTCTACATGCATTATCAAATATCCTAGTGGAATGCACCAAAATTCTCAAATTCTATGATCTGTGTGGAGGTCCCTGTATTTTTTAATTATCATATACTCCAGTGATCCCTGTATTTTTGAATAGTCATATATCTCCCGGTAAGACCCCAAAGCCTATGATCTATGATCTCTGGGTGGAAGAAGAACTGATGTAATTACAGATAACACCGCATTTGGCGTGAATTACTTTCTGTCTAACTTCAGAATGTCCCCAGATAGCATCATATGGGGAATATTTTTCCAAGAAAATCTCGGGTGGGTGTGGGGGAGGGGGCTCATCCTGTTGATTTACTTATCAAAAAGGCACATGTATTCAATAACAATGTTAAATTAAAACCAACCCCAAGCCAAAGAAGCTTCCAGAAACAAGTCCCTGTTGTTTTTCCACCCAAACATCGGTCTCTGTACAATTCGATTTGGCTGGAGTGCATTTCTTTTTACATACGTTGAATTCCATTTTCACGTAATTTGTAAATGAGAATCTCAATCGATTTGCACCACTGCTTTTTCGCAGCTTTCATATAGCAAATGCGAAAAATCCCAATTTCTATTATCTAAGTGGAGGGGTAACTATTAGTGCATGGGAAAAGAACATACACAAATCTTGTAACGGGAAGCCCATGCCCCTGTATTTATAAATTATAAAATATCCCAGTGGTGCATCAATATCCCCACACCACCTCCCGCCCCTAATCTCAAAGTTTATGATTAGTTTGGATTGGCAACTTATGTACCACATTTAGTGTAAATTTACGCACTGTCGAATTTCAAAATGTCTCCGTATAACAAGAATCTTTTGAAAAACAATCCCTCCGAGGTGTGTGTGTGGGGGGGGGGGGGAGGGGGGGGGGGGGCTTACACCCCAAGTCAATTGTCAATTTACTTATGTTTCAAAAAGGCGTTCATTTCTCTGTATTTTAAAATAGTTGATTATTGAGTAGTTGTGACAACGAGTTTATTTCAGCTTTTATTTTCTATACAAAAATCGGAATATTAACTGTTTTATATCTCTTTTATCGTTATTGTTTATTCCCGCGTTTGTGTGGGTTTCAATCTTGTGTGAAAAGAAAAATGGACAAACTCTCACGATCTCTTCAAAACAAAAAAGTGTATAGAATTAATTCAATGATTTGACATGTTTTCAACATATTGCTGTGTCAGGTAAACGCCTGCGTCTTTTGGGCCTCCAAGAAAGCTTGTCGGTCCTTGTCTGTTTTGTTTTTTTTTGTTAGCCTTGGTGCTGATCTCCAGTTAATCGATTAAGACGGACGGACGGAACAACGAACGGCCCATCGATCGGTCGGTTGGCTCATTGATTGGTCGGTTCGGTTCATTTGCCCCCCCCCCCCCCCCCCCGTGCAATATTCCGCCGCCCGTCGGGCCGACCGACCGTCCGTCCGACAGAACGACAGAGAGACAGAGAAACATACAGAAAGATTTAAAATTTAAAAAAGTCAACCATTTGTTAGTTATTCGAATATTGTCGTTGGGTGGGTGGGTGGTGGGGGGGGTGGTTCAGGTGCCTCAGAAGCACAAGCGGTGGGTGGGGGAGGGGAGAGTTTTGAAAAAGAAGGTATGGAAGATTAACTGGGTAGGCGAGGTTTGTAGCCTAGATATATAGCCAAATCATATCATTTGCAGAACATTTCTACCGTTGCTGGGTGATACAGAATATAATCATGATTTTGTCTGTCGGAGCCTTCCTCGAGAATAACTAAAAGCACCGCCCCCCCCCCCTCTCCCCCCCCCCCCTACACACACACGCACAACGGAGTACAGCGGAGATGAGCCCGTCCATGCAATCCCTATGTCCAGGCATCCATGATCCTGTCGTAAAATTGTATTTTCTTGGAAATTCAAATATTTTAATTTAAAGAGAAGGGAGAGAAGAGATGTGTAAGACCCCCACCCCGGGGGTATTGTAGGTCTACTTATAGATGTTGATTTTAAAGGGCACCCTCTCGTCAACCGCTCCATTGGGACAAAACATCTACGACTGTAACTCACTGCTGCTCAGGCAGCCCCCACCCCCACGTTACACATTCACTTTGTTTTCCTTGCAAATCGCGTTGAAAGGTTAATACCGATGGAAGCGCTGACACATGCAAAAAATGAAATTAACAACACTTCAGCCAAATACGGAAGTATACCGAGGCGCGCAACGAGTTTGTGAAGCAGACGACTTGTCCCGTTTGATCAGTCTGACAATGCGCACTTCAGGACGAGACAGCGACTTCAGTACAATGCCTGCACTCATCAGAGGGATAGAGACCTTTCTGTTTTAGCAGAATTTAATATAAGTATGATATATATTATATTATCAGTACTAACAAAAAACAAGCGTTTTGGGAAAACAAATCAACTTTAAGCATGTAGAGGAAGAAACATTGATACTTTCAAAGTTCTATGTTGATTGAAACTGTTTGATTCAGAGGACATTTTGGAAGGAGCAATTCGGGATATGGAAAGCATTTTCAAAAGTAGAATTGGAAGATTCATCAAAGGTAAGATTCAGTTTGGCTGAAAATTATTTTCTTCTTCAATACAGCATGGACCTATTTTCAATTTAGAGGATAACTTAACTCTTTACCCAACGTAAAGGCCAAAGCCGGCCAGCGCTTTCACAAAAATCGCCAATTAATTTTCATTATTTTTTCATTTTTGTCTCAAAAACATGGGTTATGCCCCCTTTTTGGAACGAGCTCGTCAAGCGTGTTCCAAAGAGGGGTCATAACCTATATTTTTGAGACAAAAAATGAAAAAAAAAATAGTTCAAGAATTTTATTTTCAAGTGTCGTCTGCTTTCCATGTTAGGTAAAGGGTTAACAACGTAAAGGTCATCATTGGTTTTAAACTTGAACCTATGTGTCTCGGGCGTAGGCTGAAAATAATTATTTACTCGGTCCAAACAGTCTATACCGTACGAATTTTCCTGTAGCTTAATTTGATAAAATTGAAGCACAGGCAGAAGCTCCAGGCCATTTGATGAAAGAGGAATTCTAAGAAAAAAATATCTCCCTTAGGAGCGGTGGGACCGGGGTCTGGGGGGCTTCACCCCCCCCCCCCCCCCCCACACACACACTTTTTTGCCGGGCCATGTTTTTTTTGTATACATATATTTTAACACAACCAATGACTGGTGAAACAAGGAGCGGATCCAGAGCCTCCCCCATATTTTCGCCAGCAATGTTTCGTACTGGTTCAGTTTCGATGGATTTCAGATCATTTTTTGCAGTAAGTGGCAGCAAACGCTAAAATGTATACTGTCTGTTAAAAAACGGTTAACTGAAATAGATGATAATCATACAGACATACAAACAAGTACCAAATCCACCCCAGACAAGATAATCCAAAGACAGTATAATTGCTGTTAACGTCTGGTAAAGCATAAAGGTGAGGTCTGTTTATCAGTTTTGGTCGTTACGACCAAAGCTGGTAAATAGTCCTCACCTGTATGTTTTACCGACCAAAGCTGATAAATAGACCTCACCTGTATGCTTTACCGACTTTTTTGAACGGCTCTCAAAGAGTGAAATCTTTCAAATACATCTCCTGAAAAATCTCAAAATATCCGCTCAGATGCATGGAAATGGGGGTTTTGGGACCCTGAAACTTAAAATATTCGTACCACGGGCCGAACAATGGTCGAATAATACCGACGACCATCCATCGCCCGATCCAGACCCCCACCCTCTCCACTTTGAAAAGCGTCCCGTCGCCCCTGTCCCTTTATAAATAAATGAACACGAGCTCATTTGTTTGTAAGGATGGAGAATTTCCCAGCATTTTTATTTCATCAAATTGCCGGGGCGAGAACCTGTGGTTAAATAATCCCTGGAGAACTGCAATGTTTGTTGAACACACACACGCACGTCTCGTCGTGTCCTTCTTACTTGTTCCTTGTCATGTTTTTTTTTCAAATTCAATTAAAACATTGGGTTTACCTTTTTAAAACTGTTGTTTTACCATTCCCACGGGGCTGCCGGGTATGACATTTTCACTTGGCATGTCCAAGCGCCACCTGTCGGTGTCCAGTGAAGGCAAAAGTCATCAAACTAGGGAAAACTTAGTCTTTGTAAGACTGTGACCCGGGGCCCTCCAGGAGGGCCCCGGGTCACAGTCTTACAAAGACTAGGGAAAACTCACTATCGGTAAGATAAAGAAGAGCCGGAGAAAGGATCTGGGACCACTGCTTACCCTTTGCCGTAATCACCTGATTCATAACCAATTACGTTCGTCTCTAATTAACAGTGAGGGGTCATACGCTTTGGGGGGAGGGATTGCGAAAATTGAAAAGTAAAACTGACCTCCACCCCACCACACACACTTTCATCACTTCCCCACCCTGGGTTTCAATCGTTATCCGCACCTCTCGTTTCCCAAGTGGAAAATTAAAAGTTTGTTAATTATTTACCTGAAATAAACGGTCAGCTCGATTCAAATTTTTATAATGAGCTCGTTCCAATGAGGGGTCATAAGCTGTGTTTATGTGGTAAAACTAACAAATGTTAGGTGTTTAATAATTTTTTTTGCAAGGCTTACTGTCGTCTTATATTCATGTCGGGTAAAGGGTTGATCGACCGGAAGAGCCAAGTCATGATTAACTTAGTTGAAGTAAGTTGGAGGTGTAACCCTTATCTAATACGACCAGAATGGTGAAAGAATTAAGTAAAAAAATATCTTTTCCTCCAAAACCTAGTTTATGACCCCTTATCGGAACGAGCACCATAAGCTGTCTTTTGGAGGCAAACATTGAAAAACATATAATTTTTGAACGGCGATTTTTGTGAATAACTGTGGCTGGATATAACGGCCGTTATGTTATTATTGTTATATAAACAGTTGAAGAAAAAAATTCGCCGAGTTTCTCTTGGAGCTCGTTTCGATGAGCTGTCCTAATCTTTCACGGATAAAAGTTCTCAATTATTCTCTAGAATAGATGTTGCTACGGTATTTAGAAGATTGTGTACCATCCAATGTCAAGTTCAGCTCAAAGTACGGGGGTGGGGACCGTGGCGTTGGGGGTAGCATTACAGTTACTGAGTAAAAGCCCATGTGTGAAATTACTGAGTTTTTTCTTCCATTTTTCTTTTTTTGATTGGGGGAGGGGAAAGGGGCGATGGGCTTTTTTCTGCACAGCGCTGGGTCCGTTTGTTGTCTGAAAAAGGTACTATCATTTAAAAAAACGGTTTGCGCTTGTGTTACCTGCGTTCAGTGCTAAAATGTAACCTGATGGCTATGAATCGTTCTGCGGGTTAAATTGATGTAATCATGTTAAGTGGACATCGCCAATGTACAGTTGTTACAAGCAGATATCGTGTCGTGTCCTGGGGAGTGGGGAAGGGCCGTTAAATTTCAGTGAATATCCCCACGGAAATAAGTACATCCCGGCTGAATACCAAAATAGGACCCTTTAGTCGCTGCCCCAGGGAAATGAGTGACGTGGGTAGTGATTGGAGATCCCTGTTCAGTTAGGACTTCTTGTACAACAGCTCACTCTTTTTTGTGTGGGGTGTGGTTATGATGCATTTTTAGAAGTATTCTCAGCTGTATGGCTTGACATCATCTGAGCCCTGCTCTCAAACATTGGATAGCCAAACAGTTTATATTTTTTGCATTTTTTAGCCCAATACCGTACAGAATTTACTCTCGGCATCAAAAATATTTTCCCTGTTAAAATATACAGCCGTTTTCCGGACCGTACAATGCGGGACAGGGTGCCGAAATCACTACCAAAGATTTGAGTATTTTATTTCAGTTATTTACGATTTATGGAAATGTCAAAAGAATCAGCAATAAAGTTTCAGCTCGCGGACCACTGGGTGCAATTCGGTGGCAGCAGGTTATCCGAGTAACTCTTATTATGGGACACTGTAGATTTTCTTAGTCAATATTTATTTATTTATATATTTATTTATTTATTTATTTATTTATTAGTGTTTAAGATCACATATTTCTACACACTCACTAATCGTGACCACAACATGTATCTAAAGTTAAGTCCAACAAATCGTGTATACCCATGTTGCAAATTTCAGAGGACAGTCGTTCCAGGTATTGGTTACCGGGTACTATTTTACCAGTAAAACAGAGCTTGTTTACCACAGTAAACAAGCACTGCTTCATTTCCCAGGGGCCCCAGGGAGATTCCAAGTCAGTGATTGTTTGACCGCATTGAAGAAAATATATGTAATACTGACTGTCTGAAGTGCCCCTGTTTGGCTTTTCGGGTTTCACTGGTGTCTCAGACGACTTATTAACCCTTAGGGGGTCCAATTCCAACCCGGGTCGGTTTTATTGCCTCAGAACATGTGCCCCAACACGCAGTCCCTGAGTAAAATTGAAGTTACATTACAAGTACCCAGGCTGTTGTTTCTAGGCAAGTCTTTGCTGCCAGTATAGGCAGTCAAGACTTGCATAGAAAAGCAGCAAACCCACAATTTGTAAACTGGTCGTATGTAGTATAAATTCCCAAATTCTCCAAACATTTTTGAGTTTAATCACGTATGAAATATGACTAAAAGTATAAGAACAAACCAAACTATCTGAATTACCCTCTAGTTTTGGAACATTTCTGTAATCGGTGGTGGGGGTGGGGGGGGGGGGGGCAGTTACCGCTGTGGGTTTAATGTTTGTTAGTAATTCTTATGCTTCATCCTTAGAAATTGTTAACGCTCATCGGGTGAAAAACTAACCCATTATGGTTTAGAAACAGTGGTAACTTGCCATCCCTGTATTCTAGCCTGTGACATCTTATTGGAATGAGCCCTGTGAGCCTGTTTCATTTATAAAGTCTCAAACTATGGTTTGGAAGAAAATGGGGAAATATTTCAAAATTTGAATGAATGGGCACTTGTCGGATGATGGCATTTTTTCAATGTGATACGCCTCCATAAGCGTGGTTTAGAAGAAATTCACCCCTTCCCCCTGAAATGTAGAATTATGTTGTGCTTTTGCTTTCGTTTATGATTATGATTATTAATTATTATTATTATTATTATTATTATTATTTTAGAGGGGATATACCTCCACCGTTGCTCGTAATCTGCACTCAGAGAAAATACAATTTGAGACATTTTGTGGCAATTTTTTTAGAATCCAAACTCAAGGCTTGTGTTTAACGTAATCGTTGGCTGTGTTGTAAAACCTTTAACTAACATGAAAAGCAGACGACACTTGCAAAAAAAATTTTTGAATAACTAATTTTTTGTCTCAAAAACATAGGTTATGACCCCTCGTTGGAACGAGCACGACGAGCTATTTTTTTAGACAAAAAATGAAAAAATAATGAAAATTAATTGGAGGTTTTTGTGAATAGTGCTGGCCGGTTTTGGCCGTTACGTTGGGTAAAGGGTTAAACTTTTGAACACTGGTGATATCCTCCATGACAATTCAGTGTCATTATTTGGGGGTATAGACCGAGGTAGACCAATTAATATTTAAAACGTATTGTGTTATTAATGTTCTTCGCGCTTCTTCTGTTTTCGAGCCTTGAGACGATACGTAACACAATAAAATGAAACTGACAAGCACAATCCCAAATATGGTAAAATATTATCGTTCACTGTCTGGGTTTTTTTCGCGCCAGAAAGATTGTCTGGACACATAAGCATTGTTGTCGGGCAAACCAACTTTGGTCTGATGAATTTATAAACAAAACACACATTCTACGAATGTTTAAAACGGTTTTATGTTGCTGGAACCTGGTTTTGTAATGAACGGTTTCGTTTGCTTGATCTGAGGTTTGGGAAGAAGTATCCCAGAACAATAGTGGGCGTATCGCGTTCAGGGACGTAGCCAGAGGGCCTTTAATGGGGGAGAGTGTGATCAGTTCGATTTCTAACTGTGGTTGGGGTCTCGGCACGACATACCATAGGTCTGTTCCGAGGGGGCGCAGGCCGGTTTTGAGAGTTCGAGTGGGGGCACCTCCCTCTTGATGAAGGGAGAAGGGGCTCCCCCGGGTAAGATTTTTAATTTTTAGCCCGTGAGATGGATTATGAGGCCCCCTCTGATTTAAATCGACTCATTTTATCCACAAGATAAATGTATTTCCCCAGGTAGGTACCTGACTTTTCCGTAGCAATGACCAGGCTACACAAGGACTGGCAGTCAGTTTAAAGGAGTAGGCATTGGCTGAATAGCTGCCAGTCTATAGTTCTTGTATAGTCTGGTCATTCATTGTAAGGGAGAGGGAACGATGAATTCAAAAAATTGAACGGGTCACAGATTCGAGTTGGAATTTCGGAAAATTCTGTCAGCTGTTTGGAAAAGCCGGATAATTTAATCGAAAAGTGGAAAATCGCAGCCGATCGCCAACCGCAGTGGGAAAAATTGATCACGGACTGAAATTCAAATTGACTGGTTGGAAAAGTTAAAAACAAGAAGGAAGTTCCAATTCTTTGAATTCCCAACTATTGAAAATTATGATGGTTATGGGAGAGCCCCCCCCCCCCCTCCCCCCGCCCATCGCCACTTGCCTGATCGCGTTAACAACGGTGTGCCTGAGTTAAATCTCACGAAATAATAATTACATTGGGGCTGAATCTATTTTGTTCTTGCAGTAATAATTTAATCCTTCGGTCGTTTTCGCTTATTAAGATGTCCCCCTGACACGACATGACCCTGGCAATTAAAAGTATCGTTAAACCCCAATAAACAAACAATTACGTTGTCTCGCCATTGGACGGCTGATTTTCGTTTGCGCAAAAATTATACACAATGGGTTGAAAGGCTTACGGCGAAAACCAAACTCTCTTCTTATATTACTCTACATTTATTTATTTATTTATTTATTTATTTATTTATTTATTTATTTATTTATTTATTTATTTATTTATTTATTTATTTATTTATTGGGATTAACAATACGTTCGTCAGCCAGGGTCACCTCGTGTTGGACAGTTTTACGGACGGAAGAAGCCGGTATACCCTGAGAAAACCACCGAGCAACGGCGAGCAACTGACAGACTCCCCAACGTACTAACTAGTTCCAAATAAAAGTACAGGGCGGAATATTAGTACAGGGTTGAAAATCGGAGGAATGCAAATAGAAATATAGGGCAGAATAAAAGTACATGGTAGAAAATCATGATAGAGTTACTGTCATTTCTGTAATATTAAATATTAATATTAAAGCCCAGGTAACAGGCCTGTGTGAGGTAGAAGTCTAAAACAGACTAAAGTATCCATAATATGTCTTCAGTATGAGGCATTCACTTGACACTGATGGTATTTTAGTAAACATACAGGCCCAAATAAACTTCATATACAGGATGGCAAATATTCCGAAAATTAATAAACATACGGGTATGTTTGTTTGGAACTCAAGCGTATAAACACAAGCAGGGTTAGCACTGGTTGAAGACAGGTGCACAATCGAAGTGTAGTACGCCTTACTACACAGCGCCACCGTACCTCCCCGCGGGCAATTGAGATGAAGTGCCTTGCCCAAGGACACAAAGCACTTGTCCCTGCCGGGGATCGAACTGTGGACCTTTCGGTTTGAAGTCCAGTTCCGTAACCACAGGTCCTCCGCGCTCCCATATTACTCCACACAAGGCTACTCTTGTGTTCCTAATAAACATACATGCATGTTTATTAATTTGGAGGAGTTTTTCCACTCTGTATGTGCCTTATTTGGTCCTGTATGTTTATTAAAATTGCTCTTCCAACAGGGAGGAGATCTTCAAATTCGTAAATCTTCATTAGATTGTGTGATAGTCTTTTGTTTAGCACAGTGTATTCATTGTTGTAATCATGATGCCTAAATGCATATTAGTTATCTTTAATAAAACTAAATGTAATACTGGAGTATATATATAAGTAGACTTTTAGATAAAATTAACTAGCATTACTCCCCCACCCTCTCAATGGATTTCCACCCTGTACTATTATTTGGGTGTGTACTTTTATTTAATTTTGATAAATGTTCCACCCCGTACTTTTATTCCCACCTGTACTTTTATTTGGAACACAAGAGTATTTACTGTTACAGTATTTTTGACGTTTAATAAAGGCGGTGACGTGAGAGCTCTGTCTGGTGAAAGGTGTCGAGATCATAAAACCCCCATCGCTGCGTTGCAACAAGTGGTAGTCCAAAACTTGGATCCTATATGGCTGTAATATGTTTTTTTTAGTGTTGGACATACTGGTATCTCGTGATGTACCACACCAAAAATTATATTACGACCAAAGGGTCCATGTTTGGACTAAACGAGTGAAGCCACGAGGCGACGCATTGCATCGCTAATTTCTGTCGTTTTGACTCTCGTATTACAAGAGAGGATCCCTGCTTAGAAAATATTTGAAAGGTGTCCTCAGTGAAAGATGTAAGGTTTTATTGACTCAGTGACACCGGAAAATGTGTGTGTGGAGGGAGGGGGGGGGGGGGCACTCGCTCACTTTACCCCTGACCTGGGGCACGGGATTTCATATGGATTAAGATAGGCTGTGATTATGATTCAACTACTTTTAATTGCCTGTTTTGCAACTTTGAACTCTTTGAACCTTGATGAGGTCTTCCAAGTCAGTTCAATGACAGCAATTGGATGAGTCCATATTCATTATCTAGGGGTATATTATTCAATATTTTTCAACGTGCATCCTTCGAGCTGCACCTTGAAAATATTGATAGGTTTCCCCACGCATTCACTGAACAGTCATCGCACTTGGTCAAACTATGACGTCTCATGTTCCCGGACCAAAAAGTGGCCTTTAAAGTTCAAAGGGTTTTAATTATTGCTTGTTTTTAATTCAAAATATCGACCTTATGCAATAATACTTTGAATTCTTAATATATGTAGAATCGATAAAGAGAAATTTGGTGAGACACCTATTTGCTAATTGAACTTAGCCTTGTGGACGTGATTAATGGACCCAGGTCTGCATTCATTTCGAATATTCTGACCCTCCCCCACCCCTCCCGGCCCTCCAACGTTCCAGCGTCATTGTTCTTACTGGACAACGGTTGAGACAAACGGTATTTTTGTGTGAAGGAGAATCGTTTAACCCTTCACCTAACACGAAAGGCAGACGACACATGCAAATAAAATTCTTGAATAACTATTTTTTTTCATTTTTGGCGTCAAAAACATAGCTTATGACCCCTCATTGGAACGAGATCAACGAGCTCGTTCCATTGAGGGGTCATAAGCTATTTTTTAGAGTCAAAAAATTAAAAATATAATGAAAATTGAATGGTTATTTTTGTAAATAGCACTGGACGGTTTTGGCCGTTGCGTTGGGTAAAGGGTTAAAAACAAAAGTCCAACAGAACTCTGAATTCCAGAATGAAGCCTGGTAGTGTGAGAAAGGGGGTGGGGATCGTAGACTTGACTACACCTCATTATCTCCACAACTGATGTAAGATTAGTTTTGAAGCTCTAAACAAATACTGAAACGTTGTTTTTGGATATTAGAATCATGTTAACCCTTTACCTAACATGAAAAAGCAGACGACACTGGCAAACAAAATTCTTGAATAACTATTTGTTTTCATTTTTTGTCTTAAAGACATAGGTTATGACATCTCTTTGGAACGATCTCGACGAGCTCGTTCCAAAGAGGGGTCCAAACCTATGTTTTTGATATAAAAATGAAAAAGATAACGAAAAATAATTAGCGATTTTTGTGAATAGCGCTGGCCGGTTTTGACCGTTACGTTGGGTAAAGGGTTAAGTCTAGTTTGGCACAATTTATTGTGGACTTGGCTCATTGCAATAAATAGAGACAGACGAGACAATTCTGAAGCTGGCGAGTATGCAACAAACTAAAAGAAATATTAATTTTTTGACATGATACCAATATTTTTTCAATAGATCTCGTATGGTTGCCCTCACATCTTAGACGGGTGGGTGTCCTGGTTTATTTGTGATTGTTGACATTATAAAAAAAATTATTTAAAACTGACGCCGACTTTCTATAACGTTAAATAACTTTTAAAATTGAACATTCTGGACATGAAATATCAATCCATCTTAGCTGTATAAATATAGGGGGTTCCCCCTTTTCGCCCCTCTTCACACACACATACAAACAAACAAACCCACACTCATCTTTAACACTTCCCCATGGGAACCCTGGAAGTGAAGTGAAGGAAGTGAAATATGTGACCTTAAACAGTAAATAAATAAATTATCTTTAACACTAAAGTCTTGGATGAAAATTTTGAGAAATGTCAGGGTTTTTACGAACCGTTCTGGCGTTCTCGTTGATGCATGGAAAATAAACATAAAAATTTTGCTGACGGCCCCAAGAAAATGGTGCTTTGTATAACATCCAGTTCTACTATTCAAAAAAGTAATGTCTCTTCGATAAAGTTAAGAAAGTATTGTAGAATATTTGTCCAGAAGACACTGGCCCTTTATCCTTCATGACGGAAATTGGTCAAATTTGTTCGGCTGAACACAAAGAAATCACCATATACGAAGTTTATTTCTTCAAAATTGTTGTTGAAAAACATCGCCCGCATCCCTCGTTGAAGCGGGTTCGTCGAGCTTGATCCACAAGGGAAAAGAAGCAACCTTTTAGAAAAAAAAGATTTTTATTTTTAATTTGGACAAATATTTTAACCAATCATAGAGCTCTGTCAAACAACATTGAATGTGTTAACTCTTTGAGACTTTAATTATCCTGATGTTCAAACGCCAATGGGAATTCAACGTTTTTCAAAATGCGACGTCAAACGTCGAAAAGTACAAATAACAAGATATTTTTCACATTTGTGATTATTTGGTTGAGGACTCGATTATTTTTGGTGGTCTGAATTTGTTATTCAAAACTTGTTTTATTACAAATTAATGGAGAGTGCCCACAATATCTCCAATAATTTGAAATAATACAAATTTATATAAACAAAATATTATTTGTGTTTGACTGCATGAATATGAAATAAAAGCAAGGAAAGTCTTGGCTTTTTCTCTATCACGAAACCAGTTAAGAAGTCTTGACAGCAGGATTATATTAGTATTTTAGGCTGCGATAACATTTGGCTCAACGGTTGTCACTGAGCATTTATTCGGGAGAAAATAGGAATTGGGGTTAAAACTTTAGAAAATCGAAAAATAATAATAAAATAAATGACCACCAAGTACCAACGCGCTGTTTAATTTCGTTCGTCATAAGACGTACAAAGGTATCAAAGGGTTAAATTCCTAGTCGCATTATGGTAAAAAAAATGTCACATGAAATTTTTCCTTTCGACATCAGTGTGCAGGGGGTCAAATGGGGTGGGAATGGGGTGATGTATTTACATAACTTTACACAAGTAGATATTGTCACGATTTTGGGGTCGATACCATAAACTGTACATAAATACCCATGGCACATAAATCCCAACAGGGAAAACCAGACATTTCCCCGACGCGTTATTTCCCAGTAGACCAGTTGAGGGTGGGGGTATCGAAATCTAAGTGATAACCACCTCCCTCCCTCCCAATTGAAGGCTTTCCAGCTATTAGCTATATCCCTGGATAACCTGGGTACATTATGCTTCTTCACCCCGACCCTCCCACCCAACCACCCCCACCCATTATCTGCGCCCAGGGGAAAAAAATAGACATTTCCAAATGTTTCAGAACCCAAACTCATGTCGGATGTTCAATGCACCTGTGGAGAATTCCTCGTAATGACACAATTAACCGCAATTTCTAGCCGAGAGGTCCTCGGTTCGAATCCCACCTGCGGCAACCGCGTTGTGTCCTTGGGCAAGACACTTCATCTCCATTGCCCGCGTGGGGGGCACGATGACGCCGTGTACTAAGGCGTACTGCACGTCGATGGTACGCATGTCTTCAACTAATCTAACCCTGCCTGTGCTGCAGTGCGGAGTTACGATGTTGGAGAGCTGGCAGCTGGTCGTCGTTGCTCGGTGGTTCTCTCCGGGTACTCCGGCTTCCTCCACCCGTAAAACTGTCCTGGTCATGATTAGCCATTGTGCATAAATATGTGACCTTAAACATCAATAAATAATAATAATAAATAACCGCAATTTCTGTCTTCGAGTCTGGAAAATATTCTTGCTACCATAAAATGAAATCAACAACCTGAAGAACAAATTTTGTAAAATATTCTGGAGCGCTGCCTGGCAGTCTTATATAACGCAAACTGTCAGTTGGGGCCAAAAATATTGCATAGTCAGACATCGCTCATTTTCCTCCGGAACTGTCCAACATGACACGATTTAAGCCTTTACCCAACGTAATGGCAAAAACCGACCAGCGCTATTCACAAAAATGGCCAATTAATTTTCATTATTTTTTTCATTTATTGTCCCAAAAACATAGGTTATGACCCCTCTTTGGAACGAGCTCGTCGAGCTCGTTCCAAAGAAGGGTCATAACCTATGTTTTTGAGACAAAAAATGAAAAAAATTATTTATTCAAGAATTTTGTTTAAGCCTACGTCAGAAAGCTTTACGGTTGTTAGGAAACGGTTGTTTAGACTGGAACATATTATAGATTTTGTGGATCCATTATTTCTTTGGATTCCAGCACTCAGGTAGGCCTTTTATAGTGACGTAGCTAAGGGGGGGGGGGGGGGGGCTTGACCCTCCTAAACTTTTCGCCCCCCCCCCCAAAAAAAAACCAAAACAAACTAGATCGAGTTATTTATGCGCAAAGCACACAATGGTGTATCCCCCACATTTCCTTAGCAACACCTTAGCATAGTTTTGACGTTTCGAATTAAATATCCAAGGAGCCTTTCGATGAAAACTGATTTTTTAACGATAAAAGTGGTTCCACTGGAACCACATGGGGCAAAATCAAAATTCCGAAACCTTCATGCACATCTTGTGATGCTACCTGAACACCTTAGCGCAGTTTAAAAGTTTCGAATTAAATACCCTAGGAGCCTTTCGATGAAAACTGATTTTCTAACGATAAAAGTGGTTCCACAGGAACCACTTGGGGCAAAATCAAAATTCCGAAACCTTCATGCACGTCTAGAAATGTTACCTGAACACATTAGCATAGTTTAATGATTCGAATTAAATACCCCAGGAGCCTTTCGATGAAAACTGATTTTCTAACGATAAAAGTGGTTTCATTGGAACCACCTGAGGCCAAATAAAAATTCCGAAACCTTTATGCACATCTAGAGATGCAAACTGAATATCTTAGCATAGTTTAAATGTTTCAAATTAAATACCCCAGGTGCCTTTCGCTGAAAACTGATTTTCTGACGATATAATGGTTCCACTGGAACCACCTGGGGCCGATTCAAAATTCCGAAACCTTCATGCACATCTAGAGATGCTACCTGAGCACCTTAGCATAGTTTAAAAGTTTCGAATTAAATACTCTAGAAGCCTTTCGATGAAAACTGATTTTCTAACTATAAAAGTGGTTCCACTGGAACCACCTGGAGCCAAATAAAAATTCCGAAAAAACCTTCATGCACATCTTGGGATGTTACCTGAACACATAAGCATAGTTTATACGTTTCGAATTAAATACCCTAGGAGCTTTTCAATGAAAACTGATTTTCTAATGATAAAAGTGGTTCCAACGGAACCACTTGGGGCCAAATCAAAATTCCGAAACATTTATGCACATCTTGCGATGTTAGATCGAGTTATTTGTGTGCAGAGCACACAATGGTGTATCCCCGCATTTCCTTAGCATCACCTTAGCATAGTTTTAACGTTTCGAATTAATACCCAAGGAGCCTTTCGATGAAAACTGATTTTCTAACGATAAAAGTGGTTCCACTGGAACCACCTGGGGCCAAATCAAAATTTCGAAACCTTCATGCACATCTGGAGATGTTACCTGAACACATTAGCATAGTTTGAGCGTTTCGAATTAAATACCCTAGGAGCCTTTCGATGAAAACTGATTTTCTAACGATAAACGTGGTTCCACTGGAACCACCTGGGTCAGAATCAAAATTCCGAAACCTTCATGTACATCTAGAGTTGCTACCTGAACACATTAGCATAGTTTAAACGTTTCGAATTGAATACCCTAGGAGTCTTTAAGGGTGTGACGTACGGACGGACGGACGGACGTACGGACGGAGATCACGACTATATCCCCGCATTTTTGAAAATGCGGGGATAACAAACTTGTTATCTGGAACTTGAATTGTCGGTTACAGTTGCTCGAAGGCGCAAGAAATCCCACGAATACCGAGAGTCCATTGAAATATTAAGACAAACAAATGCACTTGATAGATCCTGATAGTACGAATTAAGCCTGGTTTCTTCAGAATGTCCTTATGATGCCCTGCTCATCAAAGGAAGACGCACCATGCGCCTAACCCAGTGCTTCACAATTGGAGGTATGCCTGCTGCATGCCACATTAGTACCCTTGTCAGAAACTTTCATCCTCGGCCTCAAATCCGGCGACCTAGTTTCGGCCCTGGTGATATAGTATTTTGGTACCGTTAAACCAGTGTCATAGACTTGAGGGGGGGGGGGGGAGTGGAAGGTGGGGGGGGGGGGGAGGATCAAGCACATACAACTTTCTACAAATTTCGCGAAGCACAGAATCGCGGCATGCCACCAGTGTCTGCAACCTTAGACGCTTTGCATCGCACATTTTCGGTCTGAGATTTTATTTTTCTGGCTCTTAAAAATACCGCCCAGTATTAATTTGGTCTGTAACAATCATTTTATCCCAAATTTTATGACAATTTACTGGAAAGTACCAAAAGGTTCTGTTGAATAAATTAAAAAACAAAGCCCGCGTTCTTTTTTATGAACTGTAGTGTCGGAATGCACCGACGCATAGCATCGCCAATTATTGTCGGAGAAGTTTTTGTTCTGACCCTCCTATTAAGAGAGAATGACCCCCTCGTGGAAGGTTTTTCGAAATGTTTTTCTAAAGTGTGACTGTAGAACCACCATTCTGCCAGCTGGTATTTTAGCGTGAAATGTTCGTTCTTCAATGGGCACAATTTCGATTTATTTATTTATTTATTGGTGTTTTAAGGTCACATATTTATGCACAATGGCTAATTATGACCGTGACAGTTTTACGGGTGGAGGAAGCCGGAGTACCCGGAGAGAACCACCGAGCAACGACGACCAGCTGCCAGCTCCCCAACATCGTAACTCCGCACTGCAGCACAGGCAGGGTTAGATTGGTTGAAGACATGCGTACCATCGACGTGCAGTACGCCTTAGTGCACGGCGTCATCGTGCCCCCACGCGGGCAATGGAGATGAAGTGTCTTGCCCAAGGACACAACGCGGTTGCCGCAGGTGGGATTCGAACCGAGGACCTCTCGGCCTGCAGCCTGCACCTCTACCTACTGAGCCACCGCGCTCCCCACAATTTCGAAAGAACCGTCTGAATTTTCGACTAAATTCACGACTTTAGGTGGAGAAGGGTGATCGTAGCCTTGGCCGACCCCCCCCCCCCCCCCTCCCCCCCCCCCCCCCCCCCCCCCCCCCACCCCCCCACACACACACACTGTGTCAACGTTTAATTTTATGGTCCGTAACAGTTAGTGACCCAGTTTAATTTGGGATATAAGAATCATTTTAATTTAAATTCCGTGACAGTTTATTGGAAAGTGCCAAAAGGCACT
This sequence comes from Pictodentalium vernedei, assembly GCA_031216915.1. Lineage (NCBI taxonomy): Eukaryota > Metazoa > Mollusca > Scaphopoda > Dentaliida > Dentaliidae > Pictodentalium > Pictodentalium vernedei. The sequence continues at coordinate 328,334,052 of CM062289.1, read as the reverse complement.
ACCGAATAAATTGTAATAAAACAAATCTTATCTTTCGGGTATGGAACAATTTAACCAGTAGAGTGCAAGATTATTATCGTAATTTGAAGTTCATTGAATTGATTTGCTACCGTGATTTTATTGAAGAACTCTCTCTCTCTCCCTCTAGGGTCAGGGTAACCTTCGAGATTCGATTCAGTTTCGAACATTTTCTCTGATTCGATTCAAAACCATCTCGATTATTTGAAAGAGTTCGAATCTCGGAAAGTTTAGATTTCATACATTTCTGTTTTGTCGACTTCTGATGATGGCAACTCATCCTATACATGCAGTTTCGCCCAGTTTGCACATAATCACCCCTTGAGATGGAACAAGGCGCCATCTGCAATGCTTCAGCATTTGCAGATGACGCTTTGTTCTGCCCAAGGAATCATTTCAGTCAAAATTTGAAGAGCCCAGACTCGAGAGCGGAGGGTTGATGCAACTGTTGAAAAAAAATTATTAATGGTTCAGAAGTTTCCCGCGACTTATGTTGTCGAGTCTGGAGAAGACACTGGCCGCAATAAAATGAAATTGACAACCCTTATGCCAAATATGGTAAAATATCTCGGCACACAATCGCAGGGCAGACTATCAGTTCCCGCCAAAAAGTTGCCGAGTCACACGAACCAGTCCTGTCGTTTCGTGGGAACTCCATTACAAGATGCGGCTTGGAAGCGGGTCCCAAACTGACTGTCTTTATACACGAACAAAGCACATGTTTTATGGGTGTTTAGAACTGATGTTACGTTGGTTGGGACTTGGTTTTCTGATCGGTGATTTAGTTCGATTTATCTGGAATTCAGGAACTTGGCAGGAGGATAGCTGAAAACAGGTAAGTCTGAAGCCAATAATGACTAATATGGCCGAATCAACTTTTGCCTTTATTCCAAACTATGACCCGCTGGTCGTTACCCAGTTACTTCCCACAGAAGGGAAGTCGAAGGAGGGGGGTAACAACGACCATGGGGTCTTGGAGAGGGTGGGGTTACTTTATCTTTGGAGGTTCAATAATAATTGAATACTATAGTTATATACCGCTGCAGGACAAGTTGCTAACGGCTGCATGTTCCCGTAAAATGTTTCTGGCGTTGTCTCGCTGTTGAACGATCGAGTTAAAAGAGTTAAATCGAAAACAGAAATCGCTTGTTTATTGTACTTTGTACTTTTCGGGGTGGAGGGGGGTGGGGTGGGTGGTTGGTTGGTAACAGGTGCGTAGGCAGGATCTCAAAGTTTGAGGTAATTTTGGGGGTGGGGGGGGGGGGGCTAGTTATCCGAGCGACGTAGCGGCAAGAGGGGGCGCCCCCTCGCTGGAATGGGGGGGGGGGGGGTGGGCGCTCCCCTGGGAAAAAAATGAAATTCAAAACCAAACAATGCGATTTCCTTGACTCCGAGTCTGTTTGTGTCCATAAATTATAAGTTGTGAAGGGCATCAATAAATAGGCCAAAATCTTGGAGAGAAGGGGGAGGGGCATATCCCCCCCCCCCTCAGCCCCCCCCCCAGTCTATGCCACTGGTTGATAATGATCATAAATTTACAACTTTGTATTGATGCATTGCCACAAAAGTTGGTTGCGTTGCCATGCATTGCATAGCCCGCCCCCACTCCCCCATCCTGGAAACTGCCTCTTTATTGTGTGCTTTTTTTGGGGGGGGGGGATATCATAGCATCTGGGAGCACAAGCCCTCCTCTCAGGGAAATTCTGGTGCCACTGCTGTAGAAAACAGGTTGAGTGTTAGAGGCTATATGATGGCTCTATCACTTTAGCCACCTTAGTGGCTATGCACTGTTTGCTAAGCAGACAAAATAAAAGTTTGTAAAGTATAAAATTATGTTGTTACAATTTATTGGAGATTGCCATCAGATTCAGGCACTTCCCAATAATTTTTAACATATAATATAACCCCAAAAAATAATTGTTTATGAACAAAATCTGGTTAAGGCTCCTCTTGCCAGTAGTATGGTGTCTGAGAAAATTATGAATGTTATAAGTAACCTTCCTTCAAGAAATAATTTGGCATCATATCCGATTATATCAGTTGAAAACAAAATTTGAACACAACTCTTGAATTCTGACTATAACCATGGTGGTGGTGGATTTGAGTTGGGGATATAGTCTTTCTCCACCCTAATAGCTACTCTTGTGTTCCAAATAAAAGTACAGGTGGGAATAAAAGTACAGGGTGGAACATTTATCATAATTAAATAAAAGTACAGACCCAAATAACAGTACATGGTGGATATCCACTGAGGAGGTGGGGGATAATGCTAGTTAATTTTATCAAAAAGACCACTTATTTTCCAGTATTGCAGTTAGTTTTATTAGCCATTTGAACCCTGGTGGTATCTTCCCCGCCAGTTCAGTGTCATCAAATGGAAGAGTATATATTCGTTACTTGTGGAAGACCAATCAATATTTTCAATATGCAGCCTTGGGGCTGCACATTGAAAATCTTGAATTGTCTACCACACATTCACCAAGCAACACAATCTAGATGTACTTAATGAAGTCGGGTTATATCACGATCCTGGACTGGAAAAGTGGTCTTTTGGGTTCAAAGGGTTAAAGAAAACTAAAAGGCATCATGATTACAACAGTGAATACACTGTGCCAAACAAATGTCTATCACACAATCAGTGAAGATTTAATAATTTCTAGATCTCCTCCCTGTTGGAAGGGCAACTTTAAAAAACATGCATGCTCAACTAAGGTATACACGGTGGGAAAATTCCCCCAAATTAATAAACATACATGTATGTTTATTAGGGACACAAGAGTACAGGGCTTATACTTACATGAGAATCGATTCATGAAAAGATTCGTGCAACAAGACCAGCAAGAATCCATGTAGATTCTTACCGCACCTCTGATAGGATTCACATGAAAAGAATTTAGTAAATTTAACCCTTCAAACAACATAGCAGCAGCAAATTAACCAGTGAAGTGCTAACATGACCTGGAGTATCCTGTCACTTTGTCCATAAAATTGTACAAATACATGTATGGCTGTCATTGGAACAGGCTCTATGAGCTGGTTCCAATGACATCCATATTTGTAAGGTTCTATTGGTAAATATTGTTTATTTTTTTAAAAATTGTAAAATTGAGTTTATGTTTTAAAAAATAAAAAGCTGTGTTGGGTAAAGAGTTAACATGTGTTATCAGTATATAACAGGGATTCAACTTTGGTGGCCTCATGGGATCCGGGGACACTCATAGCAGGTATGGATCCTTGCAACCATTATCGCAAGAAACCAAATAGACTCTCCAAACTTTAGTTGAAATATACATGTAAGCCCAAAGCTACATGTAACTAAACCACTGTGTAAATGACATACTGGACTGGCTCGTAACAAATAGTGCAAGATTAGTCCCCTCTTCCAAAAAGAAAGAAAAAAATAATAAATATTTGGGATATTTCTCCTCGAGAAATAATATTGATATAAAAAAGTTGAAGCACTGAAGGCCAAGTCACAATGTTTATTTAAAAGTCTTAAAAAACATCGATTACAAAACATTTGACATAAATGTTTACAATATTTACAACCAAGTCCAATTGTTCACATATTTACAAACTTTCAAACAGAGATTCGGCAAAATAGGCAAGCTTTTCCCAATTTTAAGCTGAAAATTCCCAATTTCTCCCCACTCTTTCTCAACAAATTTGAGATTGGGCCTAAAACATGACGTTTGTTTCTGCTAACCCGACCGCCCCTATTTTAAACCTCCGAGTCTAAGCTTTTTATTGAATTGAAATCACGGAAAAGTTAAAAACAAATGCTTTTCTAAATCACAGCACATATATTAATCATCAAAAAATTAAAAGTGTCATTTGTGCGTGCTGTAAGGTTACATTTTGGGCCAATGGGCAAGGTATTTTTTGTTTTTAAAAATTTGATTAGCAGTTTCCATCTTGGTTTCAAAAAGTGATGATAAATAGTGAATATAAGGCCAATATGAAAGAAAAATGGTTAGCATTTGGACATTTTTGTATAGTATTTTGCGATGCAGATCCAGTCATCAAATACCCTGATATGGTATCGTAATTCTAGCTTAAAATAAAACTATGGTGACTGACAATGTGCTACTCGTGATGACTTTTTGAAAAATGTCTTCACAGCGAAAAATAAAGAGTCATATGAAGTTTAAATGTTTCCATGATGATGGAAGAAATTTTCTGTGATTCACAAAGCTAATTCAGATACGGTGGCTATTGAATGTTGATCAAGTTGTAGGATTTGTTCAGACTTCGGGAAGGACATGACGCAGAACTGAACGACAATTTTTAGATTTGTATCTCAGTTTAATGTTTCTTTATTGCATACAGAGAGCCTATTTTATGTTGATAAGGTCATAAATTGGGTGAAGGGAACTGCATTCTTGAAAAATATAAAAATCAATAAATAAAAATAAAATGCTTTTCCTATGTACCGACCCTATTTTTTTCAGTCCGTTAGTGGAAACATGTCTCTTTTTTTAGGCCTAAAAGACATTATTCTGTGCAGTGTAGACCAAATAAATGCAGTCCCAATCGTAAAATAATATATAATTCTCCCAATAATTGGGTAGAAAAGTATTTGAATATTCATCTCAAATGGTCATTTTCCCATATTAAATTTACAGGTAAGGCCTAAAAAAGTTACAAATCTATTTCTCGGACCCTCCAGCATGGTCCTTCTGGCTACAGCAAGCTCTCTTTATAACCATTGCAAACTTGAAAAAATAAAAACGACATGGTTTATGCCTGATATTTTACCTAAAATAGTAAAATTGATAATTTTGTCTTCAGCATTGCAAAGCCTTCTTGAACTCGAGGGACAAAATACACCCCCATCAATGCTATTCTGTAGATTATTCATGAGACTGAAAACAAAACAAACCAAGAACATGAACTTTTTGTGATGGCAAAGAAATAATTATAACTAGACTTTATGATTCTAGAGAATCATGGCTTTTCCTGATGAGATTCCATGATTTTTCATGACCCCACAGTGTCTGATGAATTGTTTTTAACTGTCTCACTGAAGTCCCTTCATTGATGTTATGAGAAAGGTGAAGATAGTAATCTCAAATGACAGAGTTTGATAAAAAAAATTGTTTAGGTAAAAACCATCATTAACGGTGGAGTGGTTTAATGTCAATATCGTCGTCCAACAAGTCAATGACCGACAAAAGGAGTTATGTTTGTTTGACACATACCCACTGAGTGCTGTTAAAGAAATCCTCAGATAACACAAATTTTTAACCTTTTCAGGGGTATCTCTCTGTAGCCAGCTCTAAAGGGTTAATGCTTGGTTTTGTGAATACCTTCATTACTTACAAAAATGATAGACGGTGAATTCCACTTCCAATGAAGGGGGTTATGTTTATCTCGTAGGTACACATTTGGTGTTATGGTTGCCCAAGAACAGCCCATTTTCTCCAAATGTCTTTGCTTGGCAGCCTCTGGAGGGTTAACAAATGTTTACCGAAACATTTTGTTCATGCTTGTAATGTCACTCGAAGACCTGCGACTGGTCAATTGTTCTTGAATTTTTTTTTGAGCAATCCACAGAAAACTGGAATTTTAAGCTTTTAAGGGGTATATCTCCTTAACCAGTCAAAAATGGGTTAAGACCTCGATTTTTGAATACATTTACTACTTACAAAAATGTTTCCCTGTCAGTTTTGCGTCCAGTAAAAGGAGTTACGTTTCTCTGTTGCATTTCCTTTTGATGTTGTTGTTGTTCAAAAACAGACTATTTTTTTTTCAAAATTTTGACATTTAGCAGCCCATGGAGGGTTAACAAATGCTTACCGGAATAATTTGTCCGATCAACTGGTAATGTGACACCAAGACCTATCAGTGGCCATTTTCTCTTGAAAACGCTACCAGATGTTTGTAAAGAAATCCAGGGAAAACATAAATTTTTAAGCCTTTGATGGGTATCACTATTAACAACCACAAAAGAGGTTAACGCTTGGTTTTTTGAATACCCTTATTATTTACAAAAATGGTCCTCGGTGAATTCCACTTCCAACAAATGAGATTATGTGTATTTCTCAGGTACACGTTGGGTGCTGTGCGTGTCTGAAAACAGCCCATTTCAACAAAATTACGATGCTTGGCAGTCTGTAGAGGGTTAATAAACGCTCACCAGAATATTTTGTCCATGCAACTTATAATGTCACACAAAGACCTGCGAGTAGTCAATTTTTCTTGAGAACCTACAGGATGTATTTAGAGAAATCCACAGAAAATGGGAATTTTAAGATTTTAAGAGGTCTCTCTCTTTAGCCTGCCCAAAATGGGTTAAGACTTCGACTTTTGAATACCCTTACTACTTGCAAAAATGTTTCCATATAGATTGTGCGCTCGATAAAAGAAGGCACTTTTCTTTGTGGTGTACCCATTGGGTGCTGTTGGCGTCCAAAAACAGCCCATTTTATCACAATTTTGACTTTTAGCAGCCTGTGGAGGGTTAACAAATGATCACTGCAGTATTTTGTCCACGCAACTTCTATTGTCACACCAAGGCCTGGGAGTGACAAATTTTTCTTGAAAATCTACACGACTCGTTTAGAGAAATCCACGGAAAACACGATTTTTTAGGTTTATGGGGATACTGCTGTTTAAGCAGCTCAAAATGGGTTAACGCTTGGTTTTCTGAACACCCTTATTACTGACAAAAATGATCCTCTGTGAATTCCACTCCCAATAAAGGAAGTTATGTTTATCTCTCGTGTATTGTTTGGGTGCAGTGGGGACCTGAAACCGGCCTATTTCATCAAAATTTTGATGTTTGGCAGCCAGTGGAGGGTTACCATGCAACTTGTAATGTCACACCAAGACCTGAGAGTGACCAATTTTTCTTGAAAATCTACAGGACTCGTTTAGAGAAATCCACGGAAAACATGAAGTTTTGAGCTTTTTTGGTATTGCAGTTCAACCAGCCCAAAACGGGTTAACACTTGGTTTTCTGAACACCCTTATTACTTACAAAAATGATCCTCGGTGAATTCCACTTCCAATAAAGGAAGTTATGTTTACCTCTCGGGTATTGTTTGGGTGCTGTGGGGGTCTGAAAACGGCCCATTTCATCAAAATTTCGATGTTTGGCAGCCTGTGGAGGGTTACCATATGCATCGCCTGATATGTCGTGTGTATCAAAGGTTGTGTCATAGGCAGGTCTAGTAATTATGAATATTTAAAAAAAATCCTGAAGACGTGTTTCGAGAAAGTGCCGATAAACCCCAATTTTGGCAGTTTTCTGCCAATTATGGCGAAATAAGGGTTAAATCGAAAATTCCGCTTTCGGTACATTTTTAGATTTTTTGCCACTCTATGCGTGTGCCAAATTGTGTGAAAATCGGTTCGAAAATGGCTTCTGAATCGTACGGACAAAAATATGTGGAAAAAAAAAACCCCAACCCCCCCCCCCCCCCCAAAAAAAAAAAAAAAATAATAATAATAATCCGTAGAAAAACAATAGTCTTTTCCAGAGGGAAAAGCTTAATTAAAGCTTTGTATAATCAAATTATTTGTCCATCAGTCTTGCTTTCGGATAAAGATAATCAAGTTTCCGACTGTTAACAAACATTAGAGAATAATCAATCTGAATGGTTTTGATTTTTTAACACTTGGGTGTATTACAACGCTTTATTTAAAAACTTATTGAAAGGTTCAGTAGCCAAGTGGATTGGGGCGTTCAATACGTTCTCGAAATAAGGTTGTTAAAAGCCCCAAAATCCCATTGACAGCATTGCTAACCTTTCACTCTCTGTACAACACACCAAGTTACCTATACATCCAAAACTACATCATCTTTTTTTGAACTAACAAAAACTGGAAAAAATATATAGTACAACGTAAAATTTAAATTGAACTTTTGAATTTTCGCTTCTGCCGTCTGGTCTTGCACTGATTGAACTTGACACTTTGTTTTCATGCCACATGTTTTTGAGAGATTTTCACTCATTCCGGCACAAAATTATAGAAAAAGGTTTTTAATACTGTACAAACTGGACAAAAATATATTAATTGATGGATTCAAAGCCAACAGATTTTGAACCAATCGGCCGATGATTCCTATTTAATCCTGCTCACAACTTTGGGTGGCAAATGCACCAGGTCACGTGCTCAATGTTTTCGGCACTCATAAGCATTGGAAGAGATCGCTGCGAGTGGTTTCGAATCCAGGTGATACTATGACTTGGGCGTCTGCGAAATAGAGCATTTTTTTTTTATTTCAGAAGATTGCCCCGTTTCCAACTTCAGGTAAATAATCGCATACGCCTGCGTTTTGTACAAAATAGAGTTGTGACTGAACGTCGATTGAAAATATCTGGAAAAGATAGTGCCGCCACCCCTGGCAGGGGGCGGGGCGGGGCGGGGATCGCAAAATTAATGCAGCCTGTTGGTGCGTGAAAACGACCAACAAGCGAAATTGATCTCATTGCATAGACTGCCGGTATACGAAAAGGCTCTCTATGTGGATTGCCATTAGCAGTCCACATGGAGACATTTCGACATACCAGCCGTCGAATCTCTATTTTTTCGCCCAGATGCATGTAAACAGCGTTCTTCGGTTCGGTTAGATTGAGAAATCAAATTTTCTTCCATTGGGTCGAACTAGGATCTCCTCGATGGGTCCAAGCCCCCCCCCCCCCCCCCCTCCTCAAGCTATATCTGAAACTGCCGTGTGTTCCATTTTAATGTCTAACTAGCCATCTTTTTCGCAAGCGATTTCTGTTCACTTTCGAGTTCTGGCCATTATCTATGTTTTAAGGGTAGTGTCGTGATCCACAGGCAAAGTTCTTGAAAACGCGAGTTTGCTTTTGTCCCATATATCCACCCGTGGCACTGAATTATAAGTTTTAAGGGGCACTATCCCAGACCGGGGGGGGGGGGGATGTCCGCCGTGCACATCCCCGTCCCGCTTCGCAACATCTTGAAAAAGACCAAATTCAAAACATCTCGTTAAAACACTCTATCTAAGAAAATTCTTGAGGGATTTAATTGAAATTTTCAGTCATCGTTCGTGAATAGTTGCTGCATCCATTAGCAGCTTTCCACTTTTGATGACTGGTTCAAATGGACGGTTATCTCCCCTTATCGACTATCAGAACCCATCAGCTAAATGCTTCGCAGATAAATGGCAAAAGTGTAGTTGAAATATTTCATCAGTCGTAACATTAGGAATCAACGGCGGAACAAGTCATGTTTTCCACCCCTCCCCCAATTGATATTCTTCGTGACGCATCTGGTTGTAACACCCTTTAGGACAGTGACCCTGCGGGTTCAAGTCGGAGGTGAAATGGCTGAAATTTTCCTTATTATTTCCATGTTTTTTTTAACAGACGAGGGGGGGTGTGTTTGCCTGAGAGAAACTCCACTCCATAGGTGTTTCAGTCGTAGTCCACAATCCACGCACTGCACGTAGTAATAACGACTTTTGTTTGCTTGTGGTTCCACGCTCGAGACTTTGCCACTGATACACTAACATTTTTCTGGAGATTATTAATTTATTCATATTTACGGTGACTTCCAACACCTATAACTATGTGGTCACCAAAACCAAATTGAAGTTTTAATAATCGTTTATACCCATAAAACCACATTATTGGGATATGCACCCCAGGCGTTGGTTGTCGGCTCAAGCAGCAAACAGACACTACTCTGAGTTCCGCCAAGGATTATTTGACTGTAAATGGCCAGACAAAACTCTTTGTTGGTAGCTTGTTTTTATAAATGGAGGATAGTGTTCAACGAAGGACAACTGCTATTTTGCATTAATGATGTGCACATGTAACATGATGTGTTTTATAAACTGTCTATGTTTTAATGTTACAGTGGTTTCCTGTATTTTTTTATATCTGAGAGCTTTGACGAAATTCTGGTTCTGATGACAAGACAGTTTGTTACGCACATTTATTTCAAACGCATTCATTTACTGAAAAAAAACGAAACCCAACACTAACTCGACTATAAAACGTTTTCTCTAATGCGACCAACGGGAGAGTTTGTATAAACTTTGTTTCAGAGGGTGTATTTTTATTGTTCTCAAAGGACACTGAAGCAATCCACATTATACCCTTCGTCGACAAAATGTTCCTTATTAACCCGATAAAAGTGCACAGATAGAATAGGTAATAGAATAAAAGTTTATTTATGTGGACACGGGTTTCAGCTCACCCTGATAGATAAACTACCCTTGGCATTAATGTAATTTGTTGCTTGCAACGATGCAACCATGACAAGGGCCGAATGGGATTTACTCGCGCGAAACCATTCATTCACGCTGCAACCACTGCTTCCGTCCCACCTATCGAATGTTTGACCGAAGCCGCTATCACCCCACCCCCCCCCCCCCCCCCACCAAGCATACAAAAGTTACTCCCACCCGATAAAATTTGAATGTAGAAATTGATGTATGTACAAAAGACATATTTCTTGACACCCAGCTGAGTTGAAAGAAGGAATTTGTTTTTTTTTATTTTAATTTTCTGACAAAGACTAAAAACACTTTACAAACGTTACTATTTCACTCCTTAACGGCATTATAAATACTGTAATGCAAATTTATAGCTGTTCGCAAGATACACAAACTTTACAAACAATACGGGGTTTTAAATGCAAGAGAAATGTTGTCATTTAAAGTAGATCTCAAGAAGACTATCACCTCCCCTTTCGCCATTTAGCCTCCATGAACATAGATACAAAATAAGTCTTGGTGTCAATGGTAGATTTCGAGAAGGGTATGGAAGGGTATATTGTCCCCCGTTCAGCGCAACCCGGCGCTGTTGACGAAATATTTTTATGATTTCAAACAAAATACATCCAAATATTCAATTGCTTTTTCATGCCACCAGGTCATTTCAATCGGCCCTTTCAAGATATTGCAGTGATTCTATCCAATCGGTTATTTTCTTGCTAGAAGATCTGACAGCGATGCTTCAACTAAATAAAATACTTCAGCAATTTTTAAAACCAAAATATTTTCTCAGGACGCCCTGTTCGTAGACTATATCATTTCGAACTGCAGCTTTGCATATATATAGAAGTCGGACAACTGATAATAAATTATTCTGTTTTGTTGCATCGTATGTACAAATGGTAATAGCATTCGTAACCAACACAAATACACTGAGGCGTGCACATGGCCGACAGTGCAGCTGCTAAATTTACAATTTTTATTTCAAATTTGATACGAGCCCTTCAGTTGCCTTGTGCTCGTGAACGAGGCGGGTCTGTGAACTTGTGTTGATGGGCTGTTGATATTATGGAAAGTACACCATGCGTTGCTAATTTTGAAATTCAGTTTGGCTTTGGTCTGGTGTAAGCCGAAACCTCTGGCAGTTACACGCGGCAATAGTTGCAATTCGCCTGCTACTCGGTTCCCTACACGTTATAAGCTGTATTGTTTATAGTTTCTGAGCTGTTGTGTAGAAGTAATGGGCGGGAGAAGGGGGTGAAATCAATTCTCGCCTTAGTTGATCGACTCCTTCTCAGCATTTAGTCTGATGAAAAAAAAAATATTGTGTTTCAAATAATGTAGGTCTATCGGTGTAGAGGGGACTGTTTAAAAATCGAGAAACACAAGACAAACATTGCAAAGAGGGTTTCAAACTATGCATCACGGTGAAAGTTTGTAGATTTGGTGAAGATATGCAGTAATATCATTCGTCCTTTTCAAAGGATCAGAAATGAATATATTTGTAGTGGCGGCATTTATATAAGGTGAGTCTCTTCGCCAAGTCCTATTTCATCTTAATGGAAATAAAATTACTCTTTAAAAAAAGCTCAGGGGCGTAACCCGATCCAGAGTTTCACCAGACAAAGGCTGGGCAAGAAATTATGAAAAACCAAGTTGGGCAGACCCCTTGCTTGCGTGTCGAAAATATACATGGTTTTGAGTACTCAGCTGGACTAAATCTCTTGCTCGCCGATAAAATATACACACATCAGAAAGTGCAATAAATTCCAGACTCACAATATCGGTAGAATCACACATCCAGGGAGAGAGCAAGTAATAATAAATTATTTTTATGACCATGACCTGTTGAAAACACCCAGAAGGTCGGCCATATCCGCCCAACTGGTGTGTAATGGACAGCACTGTCATAAAATTCTAATAAATTCCCAGCCATGTAAGTATTCTATCAATGGAAAGTATATTTTTGCGTATGAGTCTTCGATAAAAGGAATTAGGTACGATCCGATAGTTTGGACGATATGACCGAGCCGTCGGGCTCAGATGTCCTATACCTCCCCCCCCCCACCCCTACATCCCAAGAAAAATAAATAAATAAAAATTGTTAGTGACGGCCCTGCCCAAACTAACATAATATTGTGCAAAGCCTCCCTCCAGCCACACAACACTATCCCCAAGCAATCCCCCAACACATAAGATGTATGTGTATGTGCGCAACCTTGAAAAACATAATTTTTCTTTGATATCATACTTTCATTCTGAGTAGTTAGACGATGACGAATCATTGTCATTATCGGCATGTCTCGTTTATCTGAGCTGCACGTTATTAAAATAAAGAGAACATTAGAAGGTTTCTCTTGGTCAATCTTTACTCCAGAATAAGATTTTCGGGTTTAAGGTTTGACTTTGAGCATGGATACGAATATTAACAGGGGGCAAAAGATGAATGATTATTTAGTCGATGTTTGACTTTTTTCAATTTGACATTTTTATTAACAAAACTTTAGGAGAAAAAAGGCATGGTTTCTCTTAATGTACGTGTCAGAATTCTAGGCTGAAAAGATCAGCTTATTCCATCTGTTGTGTCGAGAGACACTGGCGTTTAAAATATGGCTCTGAATGATCACATTTTTCATTGAAATATGGACAAAACATTATACACTGTACACTACGCAGAGTAACGTAATCATAGTGTTGAATGTGCAACATGGGCTAAGTATACCCGAACAGATCTCATCGAAAAAATCGTCTGTTCAAAAAGAATGTAAATTGAAGCTTTGTATAATCAAATTATTTGTCCATCAGGCTTGCTTTCGGATAAAGATAATCAAGTTTCAGACTGTTAACAAACATTAGAGAATAATCAATCTGAATGGTTTTGATTTTTTAACACTTGGGTGTATTACAACGCTTTATTTAAAAACTTATTGAAAGGTTCAGTAGCCAAGTGGATTGGGGCGTTCAATACGTTCTCGAAATAAGGTTGTTAAAAGCCCCAAAATCCCATTGACAGCATTGCTAACCTTTCACTCTCTGTACAACACACCAAGTTACCTATACATCCAAAACTACATCATCTTTTTTTGAACTAACAAAAACTGGAAAAAATATATAGTACAACGTAAAATTTAAATTGAACTTTTGAATTTTCGCTTCTGCCGTCTGGTCTTGCACTGATTGAACTTGACACTTTGTTTTCATGCCACATGTTTTTGAGAGATTTTCACTCATTCCGGCACAAAATTATAGAAAAAGGTTTTTAATACTGTACAAACTGGACAAAAATATATTAATTGATGGATTCAAAGCCAACAGATTTTGAACCAATCGGCCGATGATTCCTATTTAATCCTGCTCACAACTTTGGGTGGCAAATGCACCAGGTCACGTGCTCAATGTTTTCGGCACTCATAAGCATTGGAAGAGATCGCTGCGAGTGGTTTCGAATCCAGGTGATACTATGACTTGGGCGTCTGCGAAATAGAGCATTTTTTTTTTATTTCAGAAGATTGCCCCGTTTCCAACTTCAGGTAAATAATCGCATACGCCTGCGTTTTGTACAAAATAGAGTTGTGACTGAACGTCGATTGAAAATATCTGGAAAAGATAGTGCCGCCACCCCTGGCAGGGGGCGGGGCGGGGCGGGGATCGCAAAATTAATGCAGCCTGTTGGTGCGTGAAAACGACCAACAAGCGAAATTGATCTCATTGCATAGACTGCCGGTATACGAAAAGGCTCTCTATGTGGATTGCCATTAGCAGTCCACATGGAGACATTTCGACATACCAGCCGTCGAATCTCTATTTTTTCGCCCAGATGCATGTAAACAGCGTTCTTCGGTTCGGTTAGATTGAGAAATCAAATTTTCTTCCATTGGGTCGAACTAGGATCTCCTCGATGGGTCCAAGCCCCCCCCCCCCTCCTCAAGCTATATCTGAAACTGCCGTGTGTTCCATTTTAATGTCTAACTAGCCATCTTTTTCGCAAGCGATTTCTGTTCACTTTCGAGTTCTGGCCATTATCTATGTTTTAAGGGTAGTGTCGTGATCCACAGGCAAAGTTCTTGAAAACGCGAGTTTGCTTTTGTCCCATATATCCACCCGTGGCACTGAATTATAAGTTTTAAGGGGCACTATCCCAGACCGGGGGGGGGGGGGTGTCCGCCGTGCACATCCCCGTCCCGCTTCGCAACATCTTGAAAAAGACCAAATTCAAAACATCTCGTTAAAACACTCTATCTAAGAAAATTCTTGAGGGATTTAATTGAAATTTTCAGTCATCGTTCGTGAATAGTTGCTGCATCCATTAGCAGCTTTCCACTTTTGATGACTGGTTCAAATGGACGGTTATCTCCCCTTATCGACTATCAGAACCCATCAGCTAAATGCTTCGCAGATAAATGGCAAAAGTGTAGTTGAAATATTTCATCAGTCGTAACATTAGGAATCAACGGCGGAACAAGTCATGTTTTCCACCCCTCCCCCAATTGATATTCTTCGTGACGCATCTGGTTGTAACACCCTTTAGGACAGTGACCCTGCGGGTTCAAGTCGGAGGTGAAATGGCTGAAATTTTCCTTATTATTTCCATGTTTTTTTTAACAGACGAGGGGGGGGGGGTGTGTTTGCCTGAGAGAAACTCCACTCCATAGGTGTTTCAGTCGTAGTCCACAATCCACGCACTGCACGTAGTAATAACGACTTTTGTTTGCTTGTGGTTCCACGCTCGAGACTTTGCCACTGATACACTAACATTTTTCTGGAGATTATTAATTTATTCATATTTACGGTGACTTCCAACACCTATAACTATGTGGTCACCAAAACCAAATTGAAGTTTTAATAATCGTTTATACCCATAAAACCACATTATTGGGATATGCACCCCAGGCGTTGGTTGTCGGCTCAAGCAGCAAACAGACACTACTCTGAGTTCCGCCAAGGATTATTTGACTGTAAATGGCCAGACAAAACTCTTTGTTGGTAGCTTGTTTTTATAAATGGAGGATAGTGTTCAACGAAGGACAACTGCTATTTTGCATTAATGATGTGCACATGTAACATGATGTGTTTTATAAACTGTCTATGTTTTAATGTTACAGTGGTTTCCTGTATTTTTTTATATCTGAGAGCTTTGACGAAATTCTGGTTCTGATGACAAGACAGTTTGTTACGCACATTTATTTCAAACGCATTCATTTACTGAAAAAAAGACGAAACCCAACACTAACTCGACTATAAAACGTTTTCTCTAATGCGACCAACGGGAGAGTTTGTATAAACTTTGTTTCAGAGGGTGTATTTTTATTGTTCTCAAAGGACACTGAAGCAATCCACATTATACCCTTCGTCGACAAAATGTTCCTTATTAACCCGATAAAAGTGCACAGATAGAATAGGTAATAGAATAAAAGTTTATTTATGTGGACACGGGTTTCAGCTCACCCTGATAGATAAACTACCCTTGGCATTAATGTAATTTGTTGCTTGCAACGATGCAACCATGACAAGGGCCGAATGGGATTTACTCGCGCGAAACCATTCATTCACGCTGCAACCACTGCTTCCGTCCCACCTATCGAATGTTTGACCGAAGCCGCTATCACCCCCCCCCCCCCCCCCCACCAAGCATACAAAAGTTACTCCCACCCGATAAAATTTGAATGTAGAAATTGATGTATGTACAAAAGACATATTTCTTGACACCCAGCTGAGTTGAAAGAAGGAATTTGTTTTTTTTTATTTTAATTTTCTGACAAAGACTAAAAACACTTTACAAACGTTACTATTTCACTCCTTAACGGCATTATAAATACTGTAATGCAAATTTATAGCTATTCGCAAGATACACAAACTTTACAAACAATACGGGGTTTTAAATGCAAGAGAAATGTTGTCATTTAAAGTAGATCTCAAGAAGACTATCACCTCCCCTTTCGCCATTTAGCCTCCATGAACATAGATACAAAATAAGTCTTGGTGTCAATGGTAGATTTCGAGAAGGGTATGGAAGGGTATATTGTCCCCCGTTCAGCGCAACCCGGCGCTGTTGACGAAATATTTTTATGATTTCAAACAAAATACATCCAAATATTCAATTGCTTTTTCATGCCACCAGGTCATTTCAATCGGCCCTTTCAAGATATTGCAGTGATTCTATCCAATCGGTTATTTTCTTGCTAGAAGATCTGACAGCGATGCTTCAACTAAATAAAATACTTCAGCAATTTTTAAAACCAAAATATTTTCTCAGGACGCCCTGTTCGTAGACTATATCATTTCCAACTGCAGCTTTGCATATATATAGAAGTCGGACAACTGATAATAAATTATTCTGTTTTGTTGCATCGTATGTACAAATGGTAATAGCATTCGTAACCAACACAAATACACTGAGGCGTGCACATGGCCGACAGTGCAGCTGCTAAATTTACAATTTTTATTTCAAATTTGATACGAGCCCTTCAGTTGCCTTGTGCTCGTGAACGAGGCGGGTCTGTGAACTTGTGTTGATGGGCTGTTGATATTATGGAAAGTACACCATGCGTTGCTAATTTTGAAATTCAGTTTGGCTTTGGTCTGGTGTAAGCCGAAACCTCTGGCAGTTACACGCGGCAATAGTTGCAATTCGCCTGCTACTCGGTTCCCTACACGTTATAAGCTGTATTGTTTATAGTTTCTGAGCTGTTGTGTAGAAGTAATGGGCGGGAGAAGGGGGTGAAATCAATTCTCGCCTTAGTTGATCGACTCCTTCTCAGCATTTAGTCTGATGAAAAAAAAAATATTGTGTTTCAAATAATGTAGGTCTATCGGTGTAGAGGGGACTGTTTAAAAATCGAGAAACACAAGACAAACTGCAAAGAGGGTTTCAAACTATGCATCACGGTGAAAGTTTGTAGATTTGGTGAAGATATGCAGTAATATCATTCGTCCTTTTCAAAGGATCAGAAATGAATATATTTGTAGTGGCGGCATTTATATAAGGTGAGTCTCTTCGCCAAGTCCTATTTCATCTTAATGGAAATAAAATTACTCTTTAAAAAAAGCTCAGGGGCGTAACCCGATCCAGAGTTTCACCAGACAAAGGCTGGGCAAGAAATTATGAAAAACCAAGTTGGGCAGACCCCTTGCTTGCGTGTCGAAAATATACATGGTTTTGAGTACTCAGCTGGACTAAATCTCTTGCTCGCCGATAAAATATACACACATCAGAAAGTGCAATAAATTCCAGACTCACAATATCGGTAGAATCACACATCCAGGGAGAGAGCAAGTAATAATAAATTATTTTTATGACCATGACCTGTTGAAAACACCCAGAAGGTCGGCCATATCCGCCCAACTGGTGTGTAATGGACAGCACTGTCATAAAATTCTAATAAATTCCCAGCCATGTAAGTATTCTATCAATGGAAAGTATATTTTTGCGTATGAGTCTTCGATAAAAGGAATTAGGTACGATCCGATAGTTTGGACGATATGACCGAGCCGTCGGGCTCAGATGTCCTATACCTCCCCCCCCCCCCCACCCCTACATCCCAAGAAAAATAAATAAATAAAAATTGTTAGTGACGGCCCTGCCCAAACTAACATAATATTGTGCAAAGCCTCCCTCCAGCCACACAACACTATCCCCAAGCAATCCCCCAACACATAAGATGTATGTGTATGTGCGCAACCTTGAAAAACATAATTTTTCTTTGATATCATACTTTCATTCTGAGTAGTTAGACGATGACGAATCATTGTCATTATCGGCATGTCTCGTTTATCTGAGCTGCACGTTATTAAAATAAAGAGAACATTAGAAGGTTTCTCTTGGTCAATCTTTACTCCAGAATAAGATTTTCGGGTTTAAGGTTTGACTTTGAGCATGGATACGAATATTAACAGGGGGCAAAAGATGAATGATTATTTAGTCGATGTTTGACTTTTTTCAATTTGACATTTTTATTAACAAAACTTTAGGAGAAAAAAGGCATGGTTTCTCTTAATGTACGTGTCAGAATTCTAGGCTGAAAAGATCAGCTTATTCCATCTGTTGTGTCGAGAGACACTGGCGTTTAAAATATGGCTCTGAATGATCACATTTTTCATTGAAATATGGACAAAACATTATACACTGTACACTACGCAGAGTAACGTAATCATAGTGTTGAATGTGCAACATGGGCTAAGTATACCCGAACAGATCTCATCGAAAAAATCGTCTGTTCAAAAAGAATGTAAATTGAAGCTTTGTATAATCAAATTATTTGTCCATCAGGCTTGCTTTCGGATAAAGATAATCAAGTTTCAGACTGTTAACAAACATTAGAGAATAATCAATCTGAATGGTTTTGATTTTTTAACACTTGGGTGTATTACAACGCTTTATTTAAAAACTTATTGAAAGGTTCAGTAGCCAAGTGGATTGGGGCGTTCAATACGTTCTCGAAATAAGGTTGTTAAAAGCCCCAAAATCCCATTGACAGCATTGCTAACCTTTCACTCTCTGTACAACACACCAAGTTACCTATACATCCAAAACTACATCATCTTTTTTTGAACTAACAAAAACTGGAAAAAATATATAGTACAACGTAAAATTTAAATTGAACTTTTGAATTTTCGCTTCTGCCGTCTGGTCTTGCACTGATTGAACTTGACACTTTGTTTTCATGCCACATGTTTTTGAGAGATTTTCACTCATTCCGGCACAAAATTATAGAAAAAGGTTTTTAATACTGTACAAACTGGACAAAAATATATTAATTGATGGATTCAAAGCCAACAGATTTTGAACCAATCGGCCGATGATTCCTATTTAATCCTGCTCACAACTTTGGGTGGCAAATGCACCAGGTCACGTGCTCAATGTTTTCGGCACTCATAAGCATTGGAAGAGATCGCTGCGAGTGGTTTCGAATCCAGGTGATACTATGACTTGGGCGTCTGCGAAATAGAGCATTTTTTTTTATTTCAGAAGATTGCCCCGTTTCCAACTTCAGGTAAATAATCGCATACGCCTGCGTTTTGTACAAAATAGAGTTGTGACTGAACGTCGATTGAAAATATCTGGAAAAGATAGTGCCGCCACCCCTGGCAGGGGGCGGGGCGGGGCGGGGATCGCAAAATTAATGCAGCCTGTTGGTGCGTGAAAACGACCAACAAGCGAAATTGATCTCATTGCATAGACTGCCGGTATACGAAAAGGCTCTCTATGTGGATTGCCATTAGCAGTCCACATGGAGACATTTCGACATACCAGCCGTCGAATCTCTATTTTTTCGCCCAGATGCATGTAAACAGCGTTCTTCGGTTCGGTTAGATTGAGAAATCAAATTTTCTTCCATTGGGTCGAACTAGGATCTCCTCGATGGGTCCAAGCCCCCCCCCCCCCCCTCCTCAAGCTATATCTGAAACTGCCGTGTGTTCCATTTTAATGTCTAACTAGCCATCTTTTTCGCAAGCGATTTCTGTTCACTTTCGAGTTCTGGCCATTATCTATGTTTTAAGGGTAGTGTCGTGATCCACAGGCAAAGTTCTTGAAAACGCGAGTTTGCTTTTGTCCCATATATCCACCCGTGGCACTGAATTATAAGTTTTAAGGGGCACTATCCCAGACCGGGGGGGGGGGGGGGGGGGGGGTGTCCGCCGTGCACATCCCCGTCCCGCTTCGCAACATCTTGAAAAAGACCAAATTCAAAACATCTCGTTAAAACACTCTATCTAAGAAAATTCTTGAGGGATTTAATTGAAATTTTCAGTCATCGTTCGTGAATAGTTGCTGCATCCATTAGCAGCTTTCCACTTTTGATGACTGGTTCAAATGGACGGTTATCTCCCCTTATCGACTATCAGAACCCATCAGCTAAATGCTTCGCAGATAAATGGCAAAAGTGTAGTTGAAATATTTCATCAGTCGTAACATTAGGAATCAACGGCGGAACAAGTCATGTTTTCCACCCCTCCCCCAATTGATATTCTTCGTGACGCATCTGGTTGTAACACCCTTTAGGACAGTGACCCTGCGGGTTCAAGTCGGAGGTGAAATGGCTGAAATTTTCCTTATTATTTCCATGTTTTTTTTAACAGACGAGGGGGGGGGGGGTGTGTTTGCCTGAGAGAAACTCCACTCCATAGGTGTTTCAGTCGTAGTCCACAATCCACGCACTGCACGTAGTAATAACGACTTTTGTTTGCTTGTGGTTCCACGCTCGAGACTTTGCCACTGATACACTAACATTTTTCTGGAGATTATTAATTTATTCATATTTACGGTGACTTCCAACACCTATAACTATGTGGTCACCAAAACCAAATTGAAGTTTTAATAATCGTTTATACCCATAAAACCACATTATTGGGATATGCACCCCAGGCGTTGGTTGTCGGCTCAAGCAGCAAACAGACACTACTCTGAGTTCCGCCAAGGATTATTTGACTGTAAATGGCCAGACAAAACTCTTTGTTGGTAGCTTGTTTTTATAAATGGAGGATAGTGTTCAACGAAGGACAACTGCTATTTTGCATTAATGATGTGCACATGTAACATGATGTGTTTTATAAACTGTCTATGTTTTAATGTTACAGTGGTTTCCTGTATTTTTTTATATCTGAGAGCTTTGACGAAATTCTGGTTCTGATGACAAGACAGTTTGTTACGCACATTTATTTCAAACGCATTCATTTACTGAAAAAAAAACGAAACCCAACACTAACTCGACTATAAAACGTTTTCTCTAATGCGACCAACGGGAGAGTTTGTATAAACTTTGTTTCAGAGGGTGTATTTTTATTGTTCTCAAAGGACACTGAAGCAATCCACATTATACCCTTCGTCGACAAAATGTTCCTTATTAACCCGATAAAAGTGCACAGATAGAATAGGTAATAGAATAAAAGTTTATTTATGTGGACACGGGTTTCAGCTCACCCTGATAGATAAACTACCCTTGGCATTAATGTAATTTGTTGCTTGCAACGATGCAACCATGACAAGGGCCGAATGGGATTTACTCGCGCGAAACCATTCATTCACGCTGCAACCACTGCTTCCGTCCCACCTATCGAATGTTTGACCGAAGCCGCTATCACCCCCACCCCCCCCCCCCCCACCAAGCATACAAAAGTTACTCCCACCCGATAAAATTTGAATGTAGAAATTGATGTATGTACAAAAGACATATTTCTTGACACCCAGCTGAGTTGAAAGAAGGAATTTGTTTTTTTTTATTTTAATTTTCTGACAAAGACTAAAAACACTTTACAAACGTTACTATTTCACTCCTTAACGGCATTATAAATACTGTAATGCAAATTTATAGCTATTCGCAAGATACACAAACTTTACAAACAATACGGGGTTTTAAATGCAAGAGAAATGTTGTCATTTAAAGTAGATCTCAAGAAGACTATCACCTCCCCTTTCGCCATTTAGCCTCCATGAA
Source organism: Pictodentalium vernedei (assembly GCA_031216915.1). Taxonomy (NCBI): domain Eukaryota; kingdom Metazoa; phylum Mollusca; class Scaphopoda; order Dentaliida; family Dentaliidae; genus Pictodentalium; species Pictodentalium vernedei. Next base: position 328,312,407 of record CM062289.1, on the reverse strand, counting down.
CATAGATACAAAATAAGTCTTGGTGTCAATGGTAGATTTCGAGAAGGGTATGGAAGGGTATATTGTCCCCCGTTCAGCGCAACCCGGCGCTGTTGACGAAATATTTTTATGATTTCAAACAAAATACATCCAAATATTCAATTGCTTTTTCATGCCACCAGGTCATTTCAATCGGCCCTTTCAAGATATTGCAGTGATTCTATCCAATCGGTTATTTTCTTGCTAGAAGATCTGACAGCGATGCTTCAACTAAATAAAATACTTCAGCAATTTTTAAAACCAAAATATTTTCTCAGGACGCCCTGTTCGTAGACTATATCATTTCCAACTGCAGCTTTGCATATATATAGAAGTCGGACAACTGATAATAAATTATTCTGTTTTGTTGCATCGTATGTACAAATGGTAATAGCATTCGTAACCAACACAAATACACTGAGGCGTGCACATGGCCGACAGTGCAGCTGCTAAATTTACAATTTTTATTTCAAATTTGATACGAGCCCTTCAGTTGCCTTGTGCTCGTGAACGAGGCGGGTCTGTGAACTTGTGTTGATGGGCTGTTGATATTATGGAAAGTACACCATGCGTTGCTAATTTTGAAATTCAGTTTGGCTTTGGTCTGGTGTAAGCCGAAACCTCTGGCAGTTACACGCGGCAATAGTTGCAATTCGCCTGCTACTCGGTTCCCTACACGTTATAAGCTGTATTGTTTATAGTTTCTGAGCTGTTGTGTAGAAGTAATGGGCGGGAGAAGGGGGTGAAATCAATTCTCGCCTTAGTTGATCGACTCCTTCTCAGCATTTAGTCTGATGAAAAAAAAAATATTGTGTTTCAAATAATGTAGGTCTATCGGTGTAGAGGGGACTGTTTAAAAATCGAGAAACACAAGACAAACTGCAAAGAGGGTTTCAAACTATGCATCACGGTGAAAGTTTGTAGATTTGGTGAAGATATGCAGTAATATCATTCGTCCTTTTCAAAGGATCAGAAATGAATATATTTGTAGTGGCGGCATTTATATAAGGTGAGTCTCTTCGCCAAGTCCTATTTCATCTTAATGGAAATAAAATTACTCTTTAAAAAAAGCTCAGGGGCGTAACCCGATCCAGAGTTTCACCAGACAAAGGCTGGGCAAGAAATTATGAAAAACCAAGTTGGGCAGACCCCTTGCTTGCGTGTCGAAAATATACATGGTTTTGAGTACTCAGCTGGACTAAATCTCTTGCTCGCCGATAAAATATACACACATCAGAAAGTGCAATAAATTCCAGACTCACAATATCGGTAGAATCACACATCCAGGGAGAGAGCAAGTAATAATAAATTATTTTTATGACCATGACCTGTTGAAAACACCCAGAAGGTCGGCCATATCCGCCCAACTGGTGTGTAATGGACAGCACTGTCATAAAATTCTAATAAATTCCCAGCCATGTAAGTATTCTATCAATGGAAAGTATATTTTTGCGTATGAGTCTTCGATAAAAGGAATTAGGTACGATCCGATAGTTTGGACGATATGACCGAGCCGTCGGGCTCAGATGTCCTATACCTCCCCCCCCCCCACCCCTACATCCCAAGAAAAATAAATAAATAAAAATTGTTAGTGACGGCCCTGCCCAAACTAACATAATATTGTGCAAAGCCTCCCTCCAGCCACACAACACTATCCCCAAGCAATCCCCCAACACATAAGATGTATGTGTATGTGCGCAACCTTGAAAAACATAATTTTTCTTTGATATCATACTTTCATTCTGAGTAGTTAGACGATGACGAATCATTGTCATTATCGGCATGTCTCGTTTATCTGAGCTGCACGTTATTAAAATAAAGAGAACATTAGAAGGTTTCTCTTGGTCAATCTTTACTCCAGAATAAGATTTTCGGGTTTAAGGTTTGACTTTGAGCATGGATACGAATATTAACAGGGGGCAAAAGATGAATGATTATTTAGTCGATGTTTGACTTTTTTCAATTTGACATTTTTATTAACAAAACTTTAGGAGAAAAAAGGCATGGTTTCTCTTAATGTACGTGTCAGAATTCTAGGCTGAAAAGATCAGCTTATTCCATCTGTTGTGTCGAGAGACACTGGCGTTTAAATATGGCTCTGAATGATCACATTTTTCATTGAAATATGGACAAAACATTATACACTGTACACTACGCAGAGTAACGTAATCATAGTGTTGAATGTGCAACATGGGCTAAGTATACCCGAACAGATCTCATCGAAAAAATCGTCTGTTCAAAAAGAATGTAAATTGAAGCTTTGTATAATCAAATTATTTGTCCATCAGGCTTGCTTTCGGATAAAGATAATCAAGTTTCAGACTGTTAACAAACATTAGAGAATAATCAAATCTGAATGGTTTTGATTTTTTAACACTTGGGTGTATTACAACGCTTTATTTAAAAACTTATTGAAAGGTTCAGTAGCCAAGTGGATTGGGGCGTTCAATACGTTCTCGAAATAAGGTTGTTAAAAGCCCCAAAATCCCATTGACAGCATTGCTAACCTTTCACTCTCTGTACAACACACCAAGTTACCTATACATCCAAAACTACATCATCTTTTTTTGAACTAACAAAAACTGGAAAAAATATATAGTACAACGTAAAATTTAAATTGAACTTTTGAATTTTCGCTTCTGCCGTCTGGTCTTGCACTGATTGAACTTGACACTTTGTTTTCATGCCACATGTTTTTGAGAGATTTTCACTCATTCCGGCACAAAATTATAGAAAAAGGTTTTTAATACTGTACAAACTGGACAAAAATATATTAATTGATGGATTCAAAGCCAACAGATTTTGAACCAATCGGCCGATGATTCCTATTTAATCCTGCTCACAACTTTGGGTGGCAAATGCACCAGGTCACGTGCTCAATGTTTTCGGCACTCATAAGCATTGGAAGAGATCGCTGCGAGTGGTTTCGAATCCAGGTGATACTATGACTTGGGCGTCTGCGAAATAGAGCATTTTTTTTTTATTTCAGAAGATTGCCCCGTTTCCAACTTCAGGTAAATAATCGCATACGCCTGCGTTTTGTACAAAATAGAGTTGTGACTGAACGTCGATTGAAAATATCTGGAAAAGATAGTGCCGCCACCCCTGGCAGGGGGCGGGGCGGGGCGGGGATCGCAAAATTAATGCAGCCTGTTGGTGCGTGAAAACGACCAACAAGCGAAATTGATCTCATTGCATAGACTGCCGGTATACGAAAAGGCTCTCTATGTGGATTGCCATTAGCAGTCCACATGGAGACATTTCGACATACCAGCCGTCGAATCTCTATTTTTTCGCCCAGATGCATGTAAACAGCGTTCTTCGGTTCGGTTAGATTGAGAAATCAAATTTTCTTCCATTGGGTCGAACTAGGATCTCCTCGATGGGTCCAAGCCCCCCCCCCCCCCCTCCTCAAGCTATATCTGAAACTGCCGTGTGTTCCATTTTAATGTCTAACTAGCCATCTTTTTCGCAAGCGATTTCTGTTCACTTTCGAGTTCTGGCCATTATCTATGTTTTAAGGGTAGTGTCGTGATCCACAGGCAAAGTTCTTGAAAACGCGAGTTTGCTTTTGTCCCATATATCCACCCGTGGCACTGAATTATAAGTTTTTAAGGGGCACTATCCCAGACCGGGGGGGGGGGGGGTGTCCGCCGTGCACATCCCCGTCCCGCTTCGCAACATCTTGAAAAAGACCAAATTCAAAACATCTCGTTAAAACACTCTATCTAAGAAAATTCTTGAGGGATTTAATTGAAATTTTCAGTCATCGTTCGTGAATAGTTGCTGCATCCATTAGCAGCTTTCCACTTTTGATGACTGGTTCAAATGGACGGTTATCTCCCCTTATCGACTATCAGAACCCATCAGCTAAATGCTTCGCAGATAAATGGCAAAAGTGTAGTTGAAATATTTCATCAGTCGTAACATTAGGAATCAACGGCGGAACAAGTCATGTTTTCCACCCCTCCCCCAATTGATATTCTTCGTGACGCATCTGGTTGTAACACCCTTTAGGACAGTGACCCTGCGGGTTCAAGTCGGAGGTGAAATGGCTGAAATTTTCCTTATTATTTCCATGTTTTTTTTAACAGACGAGGGGGGGGGGTGTGTTTGCCTGAGAGAAACTCCACTCCATAGGTGTTTCAGTCGTAGTCCACAATCCACGCACTGCACGTAGTAATAACGACTTTTGTTTGCTTGTGGTTCCACGCTCGAGACTTTGCCACTGATACACTAACATTTTTCTGGAGATTATTAATTTATTCATATTTACGGTGACTTCCAACACCTATAACTATGTGGTCACCAAAACCAAATTGAAGTTTTAATAATCGTTTATACCCATAAAACCACATTATTGGGATATGCACCCCAGGCGTTGGTTGTCGGCTCAAGCAGCAAACAGACACTACTCTGAGTTCCGCCAAGGATTATTTGACTGTAAATGGCCAGACAAAAACTCTTTGTTGGTAGCTTGTTTTTATAAATGGAGGATAGTGTTCAACGAAGGACAACTGCTATTTTGCATTAATGATGTGCACATGTAACATGATGTGTTTTATAAACTGTCTATGTTTTAATGTTACAGTGGTTTCCTGTATTTTTTTATATCTGAGAGCTTTGACGAAATTCTGGTTCTGATGACAAGACAGTTTGTTACGCACATTTATTTCAAACGCATTCATTTACTGAAAAAAAAACGAAACCCAACACTAACTCGACTATAAAACGTTTCTCTAATGCGACCAACGGGAGAGTTTGTATAAACTTTGTTTCAGAGGGTGTATTTTTATTGTTCTCAAAGGACACTGAAGCAATCCACATTATACCCTTCGTCGACAAAATGTTCCTTATTAACCCGATAAAAGTGCACAGATAGAATAGGTAATAGAATAAAAGTTTATTTATGTGGACACGGGTTTCAGCTCACCCTGATAGATAAACTACCCTTGGCATTAATGTAATTTGTTGCTTGCAACGATGCAACCATGACAAGGGCCGAATGGGATTTACTCGCGCGAAACCATTCATTCACGCTGCAACCACTGCTTCCGTCCCACCTATCGAATGTTTGACCGAAGCCGCTATCACCCCACCCCCCCCCCCCCCCCCCACCAAGCATACAAAAGTTACTCCCACCCGATAAAATTTGAATGTAGAAATTGATGTATGTACAAAAGACATATTTCTTGACACCCAGCTGAGTTGAAAGAAGGAATTTGTTTTTTTTTATTTTAATTTTCTGACAAAGACTAAAAAACACTTTACAAACGTTACTATTTCACTCCTTAACGGCATTATAAATACTGTAATGCAAATTTATAGCTATTCGCAAGATACACAAACTTTACAAACAATACGGGGTTTTAAATGCAAGAGAAATGTTGTCATTTAAAGTAGATCTCAAGAAGACTATCACCTCCCCTTTCGCCATTTAGCCTCCATGAACATAGATACAAAATAAGTCTTGGTGTCAATGGTAGATTTCGAGAAGGGTATGGAAGGGTATATTGTCCCCCGTTCAGCGCAACCCGGCGCTGTTGACGAAATATTTTTATGATTTCAAACAAAATACATCCAAATATTCAATTGCTTTTTCATGCCACCAGGTCATTTCAATCGGCCCTTTCAAGATATTGCAGTGATTCTATCCAATCGGTTATTTTCTTGCTAGAAGATCTGACAGCGATGCTTCAACTAAATAAAATACTTCAGCAATTTTTAAAACCAAAATATTTTCTCAGGACGCCCTGTTCGTAGACTATATCATTTCCAACTGCAGCTTTGCATATATATAGAAGTCGGACAACTGATAATAAATTATTCTGTTTTGTTGCATCGTATGTACAAATGGTAATAGCATTCGTAACCAACACAAATACACTGAGGCGTGCACATGGCCGACAGTGCAGCTGCTAAATTTACAATTTTTATTTCAAATTTGATACGAGCCCTTCAGTTGCCTTGTGCTCGTGAACGAGGCGGGTCTGTGAACTTGTGTTGATGGGCTGTTGATATTATGGAAAGTACACCATGCGTTGCTAATTTTGAAATTCAGTTTGGCTTTGGTCTGGTGTAAGCCGAAACCTCTGGCAGTTACACGCGGCAATAGTTGCAATTCGCCTGCTACTCGGTTCCCTACACGTTATAAGCTGTATTGTTTATAGTTTCTGAGCTGTTGTGTAGAAGTAATGGGCGGGAGAAGGGGGTGAAATCAATTCTCGCCTTAGTTGATCGACTCCTTCTCAGCATTTAGTCTGATGAAAAAAAAAATATTGTGTTTCAAATAATGTAGGTCTATCGGTGTAGAGGGGACTGTTTAAAAATCGAGAAACACAAGACAAACTGCAAAGAGGGTTTCAAACTATGCATCACGGTGAAAGTTTGTAGATTTGGTGAAGATATGCAGTAATATCATTCGTCCTTTTCAAAGGATCAGAAATGAATATATTTGTAGTGGCGGCATTTATATAAGGTGAGTCTCTTCGCCAAGTCCTATTTCATCTTAATGGAAATAAAATTACTCTTTAAAAAAAGCTCAGGGGCGTAACCCGATCCAGAGTTTCACCAGACAAAGGCTGGGCAAGAAATTATGAAAAACCAAGTTGGGCAGACCCCTTGCTTGCGTGTCGAAAATATACATGGTTTTGAGTACTCAGCTGGACTAAATCTCTTGCTCGCCGATAAAATATACACACATCAGAAAGTGCAATAAATTCCAGACTCACAATATCGGTAGAATCACACATCCAGGGAGAGAGCAAGTAATAATAAATTATTTTTATGACCATGACCTGTTGAAAACACCCAGAAGGTCGGCCATATCCGCCCAACTGGTGTGTAATGGACAGCACTGTCATAAAATTCTAATAAATTCCCAGCCATGTAAGTATTCTATCAATGGAAAGTATATTTTTGCGTATGAGTCTTCGATAAAAGGAATTAGGTACGATCCGATAGTTTGGACGATATGACCGAGCCGTCGGGCTCAGATGTCCTATACCTCCCCCCCCCCCCACCCCTACATCCCAAGAAAAATAAATAAATAAAAATTGTTAGTGACGGCCCTGCCCAAACTAACATAATATTGTGCAAAGCCTCCCTCCAGCCACACAACACTATCCCCAAGCAATCCCCCAACACATAAGATGTATGTGTATGTGCGCAACCTTGAAAAACATAATTTTTCTTTGATATCATACTTTCATTCTGAGTAGTTAGACGATGACGAATCATTGTCATTATCGGCATGTCTCGTTTATCTGAGCTGCACGTTATTAAAATAAAGAGAACATTAGAAGGTTTCTCTTGGTCAATCTTTACTCCAGAATAAGATTTTCGGGTTTAAGGTTTGACTTTGAGCATGGATACGAATATTAACAGGGGGCAAAAGATGAATGATTATTTAGTCGATGTTTGACTTTTTTCAATTTGACATTTTTATTAACAAAACTTTAGGAGAAAAAAGGCATGGTTTCTCTTAATGTACGTGTCAGAATTCTAGGCTGAAAAGATCAGCTTATTCCATCTGTTGTGTCGAGAGACACTGGCGTTTAAAATATGGCTCTGAATGATCACATTTTTCATTGAAATATGGACAAAACATTATACACTGTACACTACGCAGAGTAACGTAATCATAGTGTTGAATGTGCAACATGGGCTAAGTATACCCGAACAGATCTCATCGAAAAAATCGTCTGTTCAAAAAGAATGTAAATTGAAGCTTTGTATAATCAAATTATTTGTCCATCAGGCTTGCTTTCGGATAAAGATAATCAAGTTTCAGACTGTTAACAAACATTAGAGAATAATCAATCTGAATGGTTTTGATTTTTTAACACTTGGGTGTATTACAACGCTTTATTTAAAAACTTATTGAAAGGTTCAGTAGCCAAGTGGATTGGGGCGTTCAATACGTTCTCGAAATAAGGTTGTTAAAAGCCCCAAAATCCCATTGACAGCATTGCTAACCTTTCACTCTCTGTACAACACACCAAGTTACCTATACATCCAAAACTACATCATCTTTTTTTGAACTAACAAAAACTGGAAAAAATATATAGTACAACGTAAAATTTAAATTGAACTTTTGAATTTTCGCTTCTGCCGTCTGGTCTTGCACTGATTGAACTTGACACTTTGTTTTCATGCCACATGTTTTTGAGAGATTTTCACTCATTCCGGCACAAAATTATAGAAAAAGGTTTTTAATACTGTACAAACTGGACAAAAATATATTAATTGATGGATTCAAAGCCAACAGATTTTGAACCAATCGGCCGATGATTCCTATTTAATCCTGCTCACAACTTTGGGTGGCAAATGCACCAGGTCACGTGCTCAATGTTTTCGGCACTCATAAGCATTGGAAGAGATCGCTGCGAGTGGTTTCGAATCCAGGTGATACTATGACTTGGGCGTCTGCGAAATAGAGCATTTTTTTTTTATTTCAGAAGATTGCCCCGTTTCCAACTTCAGGTAAATAATCGCATACG